>CM055192.1:6324087-6598568 GCA_029224185.1 Karalla daura | reverse complement strand
GACCAGTCCTTAGCTCTTTTCGTTAGTGTGCCTAGGACGTCTCTCTCTACCCTCGACACACCTTCACGTCACCAAGTTCCTTCTTCTTTGTTTTGTTTTTGCCAGCGGCCTGAGGCGCCGCCTCCACAGGCTGTCAACACTCCGTGTTCGCCCCGAGTGTTTGTCAAGTTGCCAAGCCAGACCTCCCGGCCCCGCCGGGGTCCTGCGCGGTCGTGCCGTCAAAGGGACCGCTCCGTCATCTCATCACGTCTCAGCCCGTCCCGGTGTACATTACTGCCAGCCAGCAGCTCCGTCGTGTTTATTAGATCAGACCTCCGGGCGGCCCGTGGTTTACATGCGTTTCTGCACAGACCGAAAATCGGCCCGCTCGAATCTGGCTCGGCGTGTGCTCTCTGAACTTCAATGACTGGCATGAGGAATGCTCGTCGAGTACAAATTCCCAAGCAATTGGGATGATTTCCAGTTCCATTTTGACAAAATACAATATGAGGGCAAAATCTTTGGCCACGTCGATCAGTCTCTCAGTCTCCCCTGTGTCGACGTTAAACATTAAGCGCCTGTTCGTCTGTCTTAGGTTTTCTGGTGTCGGTTGAGCCGAAGCTCGGAAGCTGCGTTTTCCAAAACCTCCCGGCTCCGCTCTGTGAGCTGCATTGCTTACCTCAAGCAAGGTCCAGGTCTGCAAAGGAAGTTTCCACCGTGTCGAAACGCCTCCCTATTTATATATATATATATAAATATATTCTAGGAGTGGTGGGCAGTAATGTACATCCAGGTTTCCGCACTTTTTTTTTTTTAAAGTGTCGTCCGTCTTCATGCGGACGCGAGGAGGTGTCGCGCGGCGTTGAATGGAGGCCAATCATGCCAAAGGAAGCGGCTCCCAAACGAAGCTCTGTGCGCTCCCGGCGCAGTCCCCCCGCCCCCGCCCCCGCCCTCGCCCCCGCCCTCGCCCGCTCCGCCGTCGCATGGACGCCGCTCGGGACGAGACGAGCGCGTGCCCACGCCGCGGCAGACCCGCCGACCGCTCTACCCTCTCGACCTGGTTTTCTGTTCCCAGAGCTGTTTTGTTGTTTTTCTGAAAGATGTTTTCTATTGCTCCCGACGAAGAAGAATCATCACTATAGCCGATTTTATTTTTGTATGGACTGAGGCAACAGGAGTACAGTCTGATCACTGTAGTTTCTCTGGCTGTCCGTCTCGGACTGATGGCGGACGGCAGCTTGCCCGGCGGACAGTGACCGTTGTTTCACGACACGGGGACATGCTTCGTTCTGGCAGGTGTTTTTGTTTTTGTTTTGTTTTGTTTTTGTTTTTGTTTTGTTTTTGAAAAGCTCAAGACTTTGTGACATGGAGGAAGCGTCTCTGTCTCTCTCGTGCGCGCGCGCGCGGGATGTCCAAAGAAAAGTATTTTTCGGGCGTTTGTACCTCCTGTAGTCAAAAGCACTATGATAGTTTATTTTTTTAATTTGGCTGACTGTAACGGATGTCTCTTGAGGAAAAAAAAAAACCCTCGGTTGCGTGATTCGGATCTCTTTTTTTTTTGTGCCATGTTTTTGTTTTGTTTTTTTTTCTGAATCGTTTCGCTGGCTGTGAAAGAATAGGCCCGTCCGGGTCTAAACCGGGATGAAAAGGCATTTTAATCCACGTGTAGTGTTGAAACTGTTCAAAAAAATCATGTTCTCCCGAAGCCTGCTCGGACCGTGCAGTTACTGGTTATCATGTTGAACGTCATCGTCACTCTCTCTCTCTCTCTCTCTCTCTCTCCTGTGAGGCAGGACTTGTGTGTTTTGGGGGGGGGGGAGCTTGTGAAGCACCTGCTCTGCGGATGATTGCGATGGAAGCGGGTTACCGGTGGCTTTTCTGAACTCTCTTTCAGAAACGTACTGCGCTGTTCTGCCGGCCTGCGACGGTCCTCCACCTCATTGAAAGCAAGATCTCGCGCTCACGCCACTGCATCCGGGCACGCGTTCCCACTGCGACGCGTGTCTGGAGGTCGAGGCGTTGCTCCTGCACCAGGAAGCCGACTTCCTGTCACTAGAATGCCACTAAAGTAATCACCCATGTCCGCACAGCGGCGTCGAGCTGCTGCCGAGTGTCACTCTCTCAGGGCTCCCTCTAAAAATCAGACTTTTTCTTTTTTTTCTTTTTTTTAGTCCCGCAGCCTCTTTGGAAAAACAGTTTCTCTTCACAGTCCGATGCAAGCCGGGATGAGCAGATCATTTCTCCACTCGTCGGTAATGGGAGGCTGCCATTCGTAGGAGAGGCGCGCTTTTACTCGCTGTTGAACTGCTCTGCTTTCAGTTCCTGGAGCCGGGTGGGGGGCGGGGGGGGGGGTTGCTCCCCCTGATACCACGCTGAAGCATTGTATTTACACAGTTGCACTGAAACCCGGAGCACCACCGGGGAAAACGGCCTCCAACATCCATCACAGATAAAAGATTAACCGACAGCCGCCGTCACACTCCCTCGCCTCGTCTTCGAGGCTCTGGTGAAACAACCCTCCCCCCCTCCCCCTCCCCATTAAAGAAAAAAAGTTCTAAAGAACCCTAATGCCTTTCTCACAGCATAAGAAGAAATAAGATAATCAAGTATGTTTCTTGAACTCTCTGGTGCGCCAGACAGGAGACTGCTCAGGGGAATTTACCGCTGCTCTGTGATCAAAACCTTGTACCTTCAAAATAAAAGCATCTTTATCAGGACTTTATTACAAACTGCCTTATTTACAGGTAGTTCAGAATTTTTGTTTCTTTCTTCTGAGAATCAACTTGCTACACCGGGTCAGTGAAACTTAACTTAACCTGCAGAGGGTCGTGAACTCTCAAGGAAACTGTCTGAATTGGAGTTGTGAGGTTTTTCCACTTGAAGCAGCATTATGTACATGTTTTATGTATCACAGGAGCTAAAACAAAAATGCACTTTTTATTTTTGTGAATTTCATTAATTTGTATTTCTGTTTTTGTTTCATTTCCTTCAAGGGGCTCTTGAATAAAGATTGTAGGAGAGATTTGGTTATCTGTTTGGGGGGGAAACTACAAATGGTTCATTGTACAGCTATGTTTATCTTTGTCAAATGGAATAAAGTTCAATTTAGATGAAAAGTAATAAAGAATTTGAAACTGAAAAGTGAGTAAAATGACTTAATGTACAAAGAACAGCTGGTTGCATAAATGGAAGAAATGTTTTATGTTGTGGAGTCTGCATACTCTCCGCTTGTCTGTGTGGCTTTCTGCTGGTTCACTCCCAGGTTTCTAAAACAAACATGGTTCGATTGATTTCAGACTCTCTGGGTGTGAGAGTGAATGGTGTGTGTGACTGATTGGTTACCTGCCCAGAGTGTGCCTTCAATGCCTTCATCCAGTGTCTTGGAGATGGTCAACAGCAGACCTTCACCACACTGCAGGTAAGATAATGGGCAGATGGAGTTGGCAAATTTTGAATCATGTCCACGTCATTACACATTTCAAACCATGTGGTCTTAATTTTGTTCCTTCATCATCAGGTGGTGTGCAGTGTTAACAGATTATTTCCACCCTGTTGCAGGTGCATTCGGATTCACTGCCAGGTAGTTCTACATCTACGCTACTCAGCGACAGGGCATTTGCTTTGATGACAAGTTAACAGCCCCACACAACAGTCCATATATACAAAATATAAAAGCAATAAGCGCAACAGACTTTATATTTCTCATGTATTTCTATTGCATTGGATCATACAACTCGGTGTATATGCCAAAGTATTGCATCCGTATATTGATTCTTTACATTGTCATATAGGACAAGCTTGCAACCATTGAAAGTCCTCACACTTTCTGTAAATAAGCTAATAAAGCTGATCTGGGACCAGCCCCTCTTCTCTTATCGCTGTTTGCTGTTGGCTCTGGGACAGGCTCGGCGCATGCGCTCAGCGCGGAGTGTCTGCGTGTCCTGTTGATGAGCTGAGGCTGCTAGTCAACATGTCCACCGCTGCTGCTCCACGGAACAATAACGAAGATCCCGGACTTCACGGTACGGTACGCCTCGATACAGAGGCAACCTAGGCCCCTCTGAACGTTTGTGCGCGTTTGCCAGACTATCGAAGGAAAGTGGGATTTTAGTGTAAAAGTTACATCTGGCACGGTGTTTCCTCTTATTCTGGGAGGGGTGGAAGCTATGTCTGCTGACGTCATCGGTAGCGAGCCAATTGCCTTTCGTGAAACGCTTGATTGACGCGGTTGGAGGCCAATCGCGCTCGTGCGGCGGCGCTGGGCGGGCGCAGATAAAATAAAAACAAGTTTGGGACAATAGACGAAATAAATGTTGCTTTTAATCGCAACTACTTAATTTAAATACGCCGCGGAAGCTCACATTTATTCCGTAGTCTGACTGTTGCTTTGTCTAACAGGTAACAGCCTTCCTGAAGTAAATGCATAATGGTAGGATGTGTGTTAGCTGAAGAGTAACATCTCCTAAAAACAACAAACTAGCATAAGGTGTGTCCAGACTCGATAAGCAGTTGCTTCTTCGGGACCAAAAACCAAAAACCGAAAACTAAATCGGACAGAAAAGCCTGAAACGTATGACAACATCACAGCTGGAACAGCGACATGCCTGGCAAAGGGCTCCCAGCTCTCTGCAGTTATGTAAGGTGTCTCATGGGAGCAGCGTTGCTAAACAAACTCGTCTGCAAATGTGCTTTTGTCCCGCACACACGCACGTCGTCCAGACACAAAAAAATTGGATTTCATTTTTCCCCGTGAGAAGTGGGGGCGTCTCACGCCGTCACAAGGTTCACGTCCCGGCTCCAGCAAAGCCCCCCTGGCCTGTGGGGAAATTACATAACCGCAGCCTGGCTGGAAAAAAAATGTGCAAGCTGTTTGTAGGGCAGTGTGGCACAAAGAGACGCATGCTATGGTGGTGCACAGCCAGTTCATCTGAATGCGGTGTCAGTGGTGCAGGGAATGTAGGTCAGCTGTTTTCATTCGAAGGGAGATGGGTGTGTTTCTGTTTGTCGCGCAAGCAAATGGATAGATCAAAAAAAGATGGATAGGTATTTTATTGATCCCTTGAGGAGGTTTTTTTTTTTTTTTTAGAAATTCAGGGTACAGGTTGTGACATTATTTTAAAATGTGCTTTTTTTTTTTACAAACAAATCAATCAAAATATCAATGAGGAATAGCAAATCCTAATTGCAGGAGTGCAACATAGAAAATCATAAGAATGAAAATAAGGCATTTTTTAAGTGTAAATTTTAAGGTGGTCAGTGTGAGAAGTACGCTATATCTCTGTGCGAAGACATTGAGTGAACCAATACATTAATAAACATTAATAAGATAGCAGTAGTAGCAGCAGAACTTTACACAAGATGATTGTTAGACTGCTGCCTGGTTTGCTCTGTAACACAAGCCTCTTTTCTTCCCACTGTTTGCCCTTTGCAATGCTAAGGCTCCTGGGTAGAACTGGAGGTGAATGGAAATACAGGAGCCCAGGGCACTAGCCAGACCAACCCGCTGGTGACGCCCGCTGCAGACCAAATAAACGCCAATGCTGCCATGGCTCAAACTCTGCAGACTTTGGAAGTGGTGTCGGAGACCGACGAGTCCCTGATGGGGGGACTAGAGCATGTGCCGTCGTCCTCCTCCATCCACAACGGAGACATGGAGAAGATTCTCCTGGATGCGCAGCATGAATCCAGCCCCAGTAGCTCTTCCTGTGATAGGTAGGAATTGACAGGCTGCTGTGTACACTTTAAACCTCAGCAGGTGTCAGGATGTTACATATTTTCACCTGGACATGTGAATTCAGTCCTCACAGGCCACCAAGTCCAGATCAAGACGAGGGTCTGATAACCTTTGATGTGGACATGCCGAGCCCGAGAGGGAGTCAGGTACAATGCAACACTGAACTCTACAGTTCAGTTCCTTCTCAGAGTCATCAGACCTTCAAGTATAACTGCTTCACATGCTTATTTGCAGTCAGAGGAAGACGGTCTAGAGAGGGAGGAGCGAGATGAAGACATCTTGCTCAGCAAAGAGGGAGACTGGGTCGCTGACTGGTCCAGCAGACCCGAAAACATTCCACCAAAGTAAGAGACCAGTAAGATACCACCAGAATTATTCACTCACAGTGGTTGCAAGCATTGTCCTCAATGGTTTTCTGACCGATTGTTCCTCTCAGGGAATTCCACTTCAGGCATCCCCGACGTTCAGTATCTCTCAGTATGAGAAAGAGTGGAGTCATGAAGAAAGGGGGCATCTTCTCTGCTGAATTCCTCAAAGTCTTCATCCCTTCCTTACTCATTTCACACATCCTCGCGCTGGGCCTCGGGTGAGTCTGAAGCCATTCTGGAACATGATCCACAGCTAGGCTTTGCCTTGGAAAAAGTTTTTTTTTTCTTTTTCCAGTCTGCAATGGTGTTTTTCTTTCTTTTTTGGCAACGTGTACTTGAGGAAACTTCTGCTAACAACCAGACTAAAAAGATGCCCAAACTTTAACCAAACTGTGGCTGTAAGCATGTCTCAGTCCACCAATATGCCTTTCTTAAGAGTAGTGTTGTTTGATGCAGAGAATCAGTAGTTGCACAACACTGATCCGGTGCCATTTTCTACAGTCCTTTGTAGAAGAGGAAGAGGCCAAAATGGGAAGAAAAACATTGTTGAAATCCAGCATTTCTGTTGGATTCATGTGTCTACAAGGGAGAAGGCAGATGTCTGATTTTTTTTATTTTAGTTGCTGTGCTAAATAGTGAAGTTACACAACTCCAAAGCCCTTTTTCTGTAATTCCTTGATCATACAGACCTTATTCTCCTACCATAGCGATTCTCTTGCTTTATTTTTAAATGCATTAAAAATAGATGAACAAGTGACTGTTGTCCAAGATGATCGCAATTCACAGATTCATTAAAACTTCATGAATCTGTGCATGGGAGATCTTGGTGGATGAATGGTCAGTGCCTCGCATACGGATACAAATCCATATGCATGCATTTGTAGCACTCCAGCTACATTGGCTTTTACCAACAGTCCAAAACATGCATCTTCAGGTCGATTATAGGCTCGAAATCACCCCGAGGTGTGAGTATGAGAGTGATCATCTGTCTGTGTTGTGAGATGGAGCAGTTGTTGAGCAGTCCAGGGTGTATTCCCTTTGCCCTTTGAGAGATAGGTTTCAACAGGCCCCTGTGACATGGGTATGGTCATGATTGGATACATAGAAACTGTATATCTGAGTGTTGCCATAATGTATTGTTCAAAAATGTTCATGCTCTCCAATTTCTTTTGACTGGCTGGGCTTCTAGGGTGTACATCGGGAAGAGAATTGCCACAGCCTCCACCAGCTCTTACTGAATAGAAGACGAAGCAGTGCCTGGATGTCCTCCTGTTCTCTGAGTCCCTCAACCATCCTCGTGTAGTCAAGCTATCTCTGCATCTATTGTACACCCACGTTACTCCTCTAGTCGGGATTGGATTCTGTCACATTGTAGACGTAGTCCTAGAGTTAGACACATGACGTACCGTGGTCACACTCCATCACATGTTGACGCGGGGCAACATGGTACCCAGCAGCTGTCACCAACTGAAGTCCAGTAGATAGCGGGCCCTGTTAGGGAATATCACCCATCTTGTTCAAACTCTGAAATGTGTGACAAGGCTTTGATGTCTGATGGCTTCAGGGTTGAAATTTCTCCACTTCTTTTTATGTTATCTCATGAGAAATTTGGCTGTCTCCCGAACTGTCTCTTCTCTGCTGTCTCAGTGGAAAAGAACGAACGAACCAAAAACACGTGGCACATCTGCGGCACAAACCGAATTGGCTCTGGGAACAGAAAGGCCTTAATCGCCTTAATTTTTTTTTTAGCGAAATATTTGAGGTGCAGTTACTGACGGGTGTGCACAGTGGGATTTGTTTTTAAATTCCACACATTTTTGAGGGTAGAAGTTGTATCATATTGACTCCCGGGGGTTTCTTTTTAAAGCTTTGTTTGTTGAAGGTTGGAAAGCTTAAACATTGATCTAGTATGTAGCTGCAAACTTTTACAGTGGGGTTGTTTGAGTACCTACGATAGTGAAAACTAGGCTGAGTGGCAATTTACCAGGCCATATGCTATTTTTATTACTTTTTGCCTACATATCTTCTTCTTGAACATAACATAGAGGTAACGGCAAAGTGCCAAATTTGTATCTTTCACCACTGCACATTGGTGATGTATCTAGACTGTTTATGATTTTCTGGTATGTTTAGGTATTTAAAGATGTAGATGTGAAAAATAATTTAAGCTGTGATCTCCCCCATGTACACCTTTAAGAAATTGTATAATCTGTTGATATTAATGCATATTATATCATTGTTATATAACATTGTGGCAGTGTACGTAATGTAATATTGTCATTTAACTGCCGATGCAGATCTGTGACAGAAAGAAAAGTGGAAGGCAGTTCCAGGGGCCTCATTTAAGGGTGTTATCTGGCCTTTTTCTAGAATACACTGAGCAATCGTTTCACATAATATGCTATAATGAATAGAGTACAGTGTGTGTGGAAGCTCCAGAGAAACAAGCCGAACATTATGTGAAAAAAAAAAAAAAAAGCATGTGACTTCCGTATATTGATGCTGATTAGATGACTGGATTATTGCTCTGTCAGTGTTTGTGAATGGGTCAGACTGTGGAGTCGTGAAAAACCATCAACCATCATGTATAGTAATGGCTGTGTTGGTTTCAAAGCACTCGGCAGGCATTCAGGCTTAAATGCATCATGTTGCTCATGCTAACTCATAAAACTGTCTTCATAACAAGCTTATGTACAGTTGATCAGTGTGCAATACAGAGCATTTTGGAATTTGAATAAAATTTGTACTGTATACAGCGACTGAGAGATGAATACACAGCGGGTGAAGATATCTCGAAAGCCCTGCATGCAATATTAAAGTCAATATAGTCAATAAAATGCACATTATATCCTTACAGGCGTCTGTGCTGCTGATAAGTAAGCTGAAGGGAGCAGAAGAGGCTCTTGATTCGTACTATATCCAGCGCAACCATCTGAGACATAACCACAGTCGTATATTGAAGTTAATCAATTCTTTGAAGTTTTTGTTCCCCCCTCGGTCCCAACATAATATCGTGGAACTCAAATGTTAATACATCATCCAAAATAAATGCTGTATTACACACTTCATCGTGTCAGTAGCCAAATCTCTTTAAACAAGATTTCAAATATTGACATGCATTTGCTTTATTTCTGTAAATTTTGCATAGTTGTTCACTCTTAACGTTATCACAGTCTGGCTGTGACCACAGAGACAGAGCACACATAGTCCATTCATAATGCCAAGGGTTTAAATGAATTCAATTAAAGCATACAGTATCACATAAAGTGTTTGTCATGGGACCAGTATCGTGAGTTTGTCTGTGAATGGGTGTCAGTGAGATCCATGACTGATGACTGATCTATAGCCGGCATAATTCAGGTCTCAGCTACACCCATGGATTTCCTGAGACCCAAAGAAATGAGCCAACAAGGAGCCAGAGAGGAAGGAATAACTTCGGCCAAACACGGGGTCATAACAATACAGTCTCCACACACCAGGAAACTGCACAGAGTATCCACAGTTGGCAGCCAATCAGCTCCGCAGTTGGAGGCTAAGCTTCTCGCTTAAGGGCTGCTGGGCTCTGATAAATTTGCCTACGCAGCTTTATTCAAGTGGTCTGGCCTTATTGGAACCTCTGATATCCCAAAATCATACTGGCCAGAATCATCTCCTCCCTTTGTTGTTTACACTCTGTGCTTTTAAACTCTCCTCAGACTGGTGCATTTATAGTAGTTCACTGTCCAAAGCAGGAGATGTCACCTTTCATTTCTATAGAAATAAATCATGAGAAGGCATGAGATTGAGTATTTAAGTTTAGGAACCCATATAGAAGGTGTGAGTGAGAGGGTGAATGGTTTGTATGTGCCCTGTGACAGACTGGCAACAAAGGTTTCAACAGAGCCCCGGGACACCATTAAGGTACTAAGCAGGTCAGATAATGGATGAATGGCTAGATGAGATTGAAGCGTTGCATAGCTCATCAGAGCAAGTGCCCTGTGTTTGTAAAGCTGTCATATCTCAATAAAGGTGAGGAAAAAACCCAAAATACATTTGCATGTGAAATTGTGTGAGATTGCGTCATAGCATCGTTAAAATGTTAAGCAAACAACATAGAACCTTTTCTTACCATTTATACAGATCGATAGATTGATTAATAGAAGCATGTGACATGCAACCCTTGTAATACACAGTAATAGTTGTCGTTGTAATTAGTGACTAATAATGTTTTATGAACCCAAATTATTATGTCATATCAGGTGTCAGTTGTCTTATCCTCCTTGAATATCTCTATGAATAAGTTGTAAATGAGTTATGAATGTTTTGAAGTTAGTGTGATGAAATGGAATTATCAGTGGCATTTATGCCGGTAGGCCAATACAGTCTGACATAACAAATGTGTAAGAGGAGATGACTGGATGAACTGCTGGACACATTGATTTTGGGCCTGTTCTGGATTGGTGAGGTGCTCCATCCTCCACACCAAACACATCAAAGAAACATGGAGCTAGGGCTGAGCAGGGCGGGGCAGTGCGCATGCGCGGTGTCTCTTTGTGGCCCTTGTCTTCTTGGTGCTTGTCTGGTCTCCTGAGACCGATTCCAGCAGTAAATCCAAGGACAGGGCTGTTAGACCTAACCATACCTACCGGCTGGAAAGCAGTGGTTCGGCTGCAGCGAGCGGAACGTGTGCGAGTGGCGGCAGAAGCGGTCAGACAGCCTCCCATCCGGCCAGGGCGTCGACAGCCAGAGCATCCGCTCATCCTTCTCCAGTCGAGCTAGCTCAGCGTTAGCTGTGTCTGAGGCATCTCCAAAATGTCCGGCTACCAAGGAAAGAAGAACATCCCACGGATCACGGTGAGTATCGTCATCCTGCCTGGGGACATGTAACATACATCCCGCGCTGTTTTGGGGTTTTTGATCTGTAGCAGAGCCTCGGGATTAGCTAGCCCGTTTAGCCTGCATCCCCCATTCATTTGCTGCTGCCCAGCTCATCTTCCCTCACACACCGGGCTGGGGGATGATCACCTGCCACAGCACTTTGACAGGTCCTCATGTGGAGCTGGAGCTGTGCGTGTCCACAGAATGGACATCAGGGGCTTGGTTGAGGCTCCTCTGCATCCTCAGCATCCTCAGCTTGTGGTGTGTGGTTAACAGGTCTGGCCACAGGTTCTCTCATCATCCTCCATCCTTCCACCATCTCACATCCACCAGCCTGCCCTCTGCCAGTTTGATCTCACTTTGCCCCATTCTCTCCTTTCATTCCTGTTCAATCCTATGACATTTTATTGTAGATGATGCAAAACCTCCCTAAACTGCAGCTGGGATAGGCTTGCTTATTCAACCCTGAATCAGTGCAAGAAATTGTGATTTGATGCTGTGTGGTCCGCCAGGCTCTATGGTGCATCCCCTGCAAGCTGAAAAGCCAGCATTTTAAAGCCTGCAGCAGGGATGTCGTGATAGTTGAAAGAAGTAAAACCTCTTTTTAGCAAAGTAGGTCATTGGACGGCAGCTCCCATCCAAACCCTCTTCCCTAAGCTTCCATCATGCAGCTGTTGTAGCCAGAGTGCTGAAGCTGGCAGGCAGAGGCCGCGCCACACTGGAGCCTTGTCAAAAAGTGTCTGCGGAGATGCACAGGCTCTGTTGTTCAGGTGGATGTCTGACGGGTTGAGACAGGGTGACAAACATCACAGACGCGACGGGCAGACAGCACATAGCTCTGCACCAGGACCCCGGGCCCCTCGGACTCACACCGTCACACAGCCGTTGTCAGGCTGAAGTGAAGCAGACAGTTTCACCTCGTGCGCTTTTCGTTGAACGCCGAGATTTGTCCAAATCAAGTTGTCACGGTGGAGCAACAAAGGCCGGCTGGCCCTCTCTCGCTGGTTTAATTTGTCTGGTCATGTCCAGTCCAGTCACTTCACTAATTAGCCCGAATCAAAGAAAGATGGTCATAATTTGATGTAATGCAAATGTAATGTGCTTCTGGAAATACCATTGCAGGTCGTCCAAATCACAGAACTACAGGTTTCTGTTTGTGTTAGTTTTGTGTGGCGAGCTATAATTTCAATCAGATCACTCAAAAACAGAGAGTTCAGCATTTTCCAGTCCAGCCAGCGATTTAATGGGGGATGTTACTACGTGAGCATGTGACCGTGTATTGAAACCAACCATTCTGGTATCTGACTTCTGATCCGTCATGCACTCACATGCAGAAGTGGGCCCGGTAACGCGAGAGAGTTCCCCTGGACAGTCGCTGTCCATGTGAGTGCAGAGAGCACTTACAGTAGGTTATATGACCCACTTATTGGAGAGTAAGGGGGCTGCTGTCAATACGACTGTGTGCGACTAACGCATTGCTGCTGTGTGCGTTCAGCCACTCCGCTCGTTAGAAACCGGAGTGTATTCCAGGACCAGGATGGCAGCAAACCACTTTTGTCTTCATTAGCTCGCCTCGCCGTCCTCGGAGACCCAGGGAAGCCTGCAGGAGAAGTAGGGCGGCCCGCCGTGCACTCCTTTCATCTCGCACAGGTCGAGTCGGTTGTGCGAGTTGAGGGTTTGCGCTGCTGCTGCTGCTGCTGCTCCTGCAGGCCCGCCCCTCCTTCAACTGACACGTCCGGAACGTGTTGGGCTCCTATAGACTGTTTGATGTGTTCTAAGAAACCGGGGCAATGCGTTGAGCCGAAAGGATAGAGTTGTCCCGAGGTTCCTCTCTCTTCTAAAAACAAAAAAACCGACCTGGCTACATTTGGCGCTGAATTATTGAAGGGACTGTTGGCTGCTAACGGGGATGATTCAGTGAAACCGTGTCCTTCTTCCAGAGCGACCGTCTCCTCATCAAGGGAGCAAAGATCGTGAACGACGATCAGTCCTTCCTGGCCGATATCTACATGGAGGATGGAGTCATCAAGTAAGGCATTTTAATTGAGGTTGCCACAGTCCCTCGGTCGCGTCCCCCCCCCCTCCTCTCCCTCATCGCCTTTGCGCCCTCTTCCGTTTACCTTCTTCAGGCAAATCGGAGACAACCTCATCGTCCCCGGGGGAGTTAAAATCATAGAGGCCCACGGTAGGATGGTCATGCCGGGGGGCATCGACGTGCACACCCGATTCCAGATGCCCGACCGGGGCATGGTGGCAGCGGACGACTTCTACCAGGGCACCAGAGCGGCGCTGGCCGGGGGGACCACCATGATCAGTAGGTGTCCGCGCCGGCCCGGGAGCGTGTTGCACACACACACACACACACACACACACACCCGGGATCCCAACGTGCTCTGTTTGTGCTCCCCAGTCGACCACGTGCTGCCGGAGCCCGGCGTCAGCCTGGTGGCGGCCTTCAAGCAGTGGAGGGAGTGGGCGGACAGCAAGTCCTGCTGCGACTACTCCCTGCACGTGGACATCACCGACTGGAACAAAGGCACCCAGGAAGAGATGGAGACCCTGGTCAAGGATCACGGTACGGTCACGTCTCCCCTGGATCCTCCGCTACAGGGAAAAAAGCAAAAACCGCTGTGTATGTGTTGCTTTGGGAAAAGTAAAGCGCTGTGCACAGACTGTAAAACAGTAACCGAATGTTTCTGCTTTGTAATTTTCGCCCTTTTTGGTTGAACTTTTCCCCTTCGCTCTGGGTTTCCCCCTCCTTTGCTCTCTTTATTCCACCTTTGGCTGGTTTCTCTCATAAGTTTTCTATCTTCAGGTGTCAACTCTTTCCTGATCTATTTGGCTTATAAGGATGTTTTCCAACTTTCTGACTCTCAGGTACGCTCTGCCGCTCCGACGAGCGGTGCTGGTCTCTCACAGCAAATGCTTTCCAAGGCTTGGTCGGGTGTCCGCCCCCCCTGCGAGCCTGACATCTGTGCTTCGTGTTTCTCTAGATCTACGAGGTGTTCAGCGTCGTCAGAGACCTGGGAGCCATTGCGCAGGTGCACGCCGAGAACGGTGACATCATTGCGGAGGTAACGGCAGAGCCAGTGCTTGTTAATTGAGTATCGCCTCGAAAGCGTTTGTCACCGTCCCGGATTCAAATGTTCTCGCGGTTTCTCTGGTTTCCGTAGGAGCAGAGGCGTATTCTGGAGCTGGGGATCACTGGGCCTGAAGGTCACGTGCTCAGCCGCCCAGAGGAGGTAAGAGGATGCCGCTCTCACCCCCGAAAGACTCCGAAAAACTCCTTTCCTTTTTCCAGTAAACAACCAATTTTTCCCCCAATTTACCACGTCATTACTTTAAACCGCCCAAGGTGTTTTACCACGATGCGATTTCTCTCGAGCAAAGAGAATAACGAGATGAGAGCATCTGGAAATGCATATCCACCTGGGTGTCTCCACCGCCGCAGTGGAGCAGGGCTGGAGCCGTTGCAGATGGACGCATTAGACCCAGAATTGAATGCCGGCTTCCCCACTGACACAAATAGCCAGACGTCGGCGGCGTTGTGTTTGTGTGGAAGGAAACCAGGCGACGGAGGAATGTGACCGTGTGTGTCTGCAGGTGGAGGCAGAGGCCGTCAATCGCTCCGTCACCATCGCCAACCAGACCAACTGCCCCCTCTACATCACCAAGGTGATGAGCAAGAGCGCCGCTGATGTCATCGCCCTTGCCAGGAAAAAGGGTAAAATGAGACTCTTGAAATGTTTCCCCGGCTGGAACCTCTCCAGCGCCACGTTGACAATGAAGTTCAATCTTATCGATGAAGCTCAATCTGATCTGATTGCGTCGGATGCCGTCCTCTGCTGCAGGTGCTGTGGTTTACGGGGAGCCCATATCTGCCAGCCTGGGCACAGACGGCACCCATTACTGGAGCAAGAACTGGGCCAAGGCCGCCACCTACGTCACCTCTCCGCCGCTCAGTCCCGATCCCACCACCCCCGACTACCTCAGCTCTCTGCTGTCATGGTGGGTGCTCCCCCACCGGGACTGCTGTGCGCTGCACATGCTCTCCACTGATTTCCCCGATGCGTGCACAGATGATTCAATGGGTCTAGAAGTCAGAAAGCGCAGTTAGGAAGTCCAAATTGGGCGCAGTTTCATTTGCGAGGTTTCTGCTAATATGTAGACGTTTTGAACCGTTAATGAGTTTTCTCGTGTTTGCCGTCCAGTGGGGACCTGCAGGTGACTGGCAGTGCTCACTGCACCTTCCAGACCTCACAGCGTGCGATTGGCAAAGACAACTTCACCATGATCCCAGAGGGCACCAACGGCACCGAGGAGCGGATGTCTCTGATCTGGGACAAGTGCGTGGTGGGTATGATCTGGCTCCCTCACATTCCAAACAAACTACGGGGTCAACCTCGGATGCTGACGTATGATCCGATGCCCCGCCCCGACAGGTGACCGGCAAGATGGACGAGAACCAGTTCGTGGCGGTGACCAGCACGAACGCCGCCAAGGTCTTCAACCTGTTCCCCCGCAAGGGCCGCATCGCCGTGGGCTCCGACGCCGACCTCGTGCTCTGGGACCCCGACGTCACGAAAATCATCTCGGCCAAGAGCCACAACCTGGTCAGAGGAGCGCTCCGCCCGTCCCAGACCCGCTGAGAGCCCGTAGTTGTGTAAATGTGTGAAGAGTGTTTCCTTCACACGACCTCACGAGTGTGTGCAAATGGAAACTTTCGAAAAAAACCCCACAAGAACCCCCTTTTTTTCTTGCAATATGTAATGTTTTTGTGATTCCTGGGTCAGTGCTTGGGACTGTAATGCTGGATGTATGGTCTTCGCATACTGAGGCAGCTCGGGTGCAACTGTAGATTTAACACCTGCTGAGTGGGACTTTCTGGGAAAATAAGTAAAGCAGTAGTGTTTTGCAGGCTTAAACGGCAACCTCAAGATTTCCATCCTACCATGTGTACATATAGCATAAAGTCTGCGTTTTTGCATTCGCTCAGCTCGGAGCTGTGTTCCCATCGTGTTCTGATCCAGCCCCCTCCTCCCCCAGGCCGTGGAGTACAACATCTTCGAGGGCACGGAAGTGCGTGGCGGTCCCGTGGTGGTGATCAGCCAGGGCAAGATCGTGCTGGAGGAAGGCAGCCTCCACACCACCGAGGGCTGCGGCCGCTACATCAGCCGCAAGCCCTTCTCTGACCACGTGTACAAGAGGATAAAGGCTCGCAGCAGGGTGAGCTCCCAGTCACTCGCCACAGAGCGGGGCTCACTTCACACACATGCATCTGCCGAGTCAGAGTCATCAGTAAGCGGTTTTTAGTCGGGGCCATTAGTGGTAAGTAACTGTGGTAAGTAACGCCGCTGGCACTGCACTGCAGCACAGAGATGCACTTAGCCACAATCGCAGACCACACTCGGCGGTCAAACGGTAAAGGCTGATAAATATTGATTCTTAAAGTGCCCCAACGAGCAGCAGGGATTGTTTGGGCGCAGCGAACACTGCTTAACAGGTCTGGTTTGACAGTAAGAGATTAATTAGAACATATATAGACAGACACCTGTGGACCCCAGTCCTGCTCCACGCTTCCCAGGCTGACCGGCAGGTTTGTGCTCCGAGCTCATGATGTGTGTGTGTGTGTGTGTGTGTGTGTGTGTGTGTGTGTGTGTGTGTGTGTGTGTGTGTGTGTGTGTGTGTGTGTGTGTGTGTGTGTGTGTGTGTGTGTGTGTGTGTGTGTGTGTGTGTGTGTGTGTGTGTGTGTGTGTGTGTGTGTGTGTGTGTGTGTGTGTGCAGCTGACAGAGCTGCGGGGAGTCCCCAGGGGCCAGTACGACGGGCCCGTGTGCGATGTGGTGGTGACCCCCAAGGTCATGTCCTCGGTCTCCTCGATGAAGACGTCCCCGGCCAAGCAGCAGCAGCAGCAGCAGCAGCAGCAGCAGTTCGCCCATCAGCCGGTGCGCAACCTCCACCAGTCTGGCTTCAGTCTGTCTGGTGAGTGGACTCACACACACACGCAGACGCACACACACGTAGAGCACGAACGAGTGAACTCGAACACGTGAGGTGAACTTGTCACTCTTCCAGGGGCCCAGATCGACGACAACGTCCCCCGCCGCACCACCCAGCGCATCGTGGCGCCCCCTGGTGGAAAGGCCAACATCACCAGCCTGGGCTAAGCCTCGCTCCTGGAGGGGGGGGGGGTGGGGATGCGGCGCATCGTGGGACCAGTGGCCCCCCGTTACCGCTGTCGCACCACATCACATCCGGTCACCTCTGACTCCACCCCCCCTGCCCCACCCCCGCCACTGCATCCCACCCTGAAGCACTCCATCCATTCGTACTCACACACTTCCACCAGTTCACCTCATGCAGAAACAAAGAAACAAGGCACTATTCCATTCCGTCTCGTCTTCGCTGCCACGTTCCACTTGTTGTGAAAGGATCAAGTGAATTCATGCAGCTTTCTTGTTTTTTCTGTGTTTTTTTTTTTACAGCCCAGTTTGTTTACATTATTTTTTGTTTTTTTGTTTTTTTTGTGTTCGAGCTGTTTAGAGGACATGAAGTAGTCCTAACAAGTGGTCAGTGTCTTCTTGTGGGCGTCTTAGAAACTTCTGGAAACTTCGCAGTTTTTCCTCAGTTTCCCCACATTAAAGTCAGAATGTGCAGGTGGCTGTGTTTAGGGCCACCACGAGAATGAGACGTTTTGTCACACGAACACAGTAAAACCGCTGCTAGGTACAAAACGGCTTGTCATTGCAGTGACTCGAGAGGCTCAAAAAACACGAGTCACTGGGAGAACGGTGTCTGCGTCCTGTAACCTGATTTTACTTGCAAAAATTACGCGTTTGTGCCCGTGCGGCTGAACAATTCGTCTTTTTGTGTCCTAGCTGCACTTTTGTCACGCCGTTCACTGCGAAACGCCGGCTGCACTGAAAGGATAAGAAAGGGTATTCCGTGGTATCGAACCACTCATTCAACTTTTCCCCCCCCCGGCTCCGGGGCGGGAAAGGACGACGGTGCATTACATTTTGTCACGAACCTCTATCCGTTCCGCCGTTCTGTCGTTTTTTTGTTTTTTTTCTCCTCATGTCTGTCAAGAGGCTGTCGGGGCCACGGGCTCCCCGTGAGCCGAGCGGATCGGGCGCATTGTTGGCTGCCGACTGACACGCTACAAAGGAGCTCAGCGGGAGCCTTGCCCGCAGCCTCTCTGCACCTGGTGCTATATGACCTTTGCTGTATATGTGCAGATGATGTCCACCCCCCCCACCCCCCGCCACCCAGCGGTCAGTCAGACCAGTGTCACCATTCACCCGGTCCGAGTGACTTTGTTTTGCACCCGTAACGATCCCAAATGGTTAAGACAAAAAAAAAAAATTGTACGTGAGCTTGCAACTTTTCAATTTGTATCGGAAACGTCTGTATGTTTTAGGCTATTCGTCTGAACTGAACTACTTGCCTGCCTGTTCTTGTAAGATATTGATAGCACACTGTATCCATGAAGGCTCTTTAAAGAAGCGGATCCATGATCTTTGAGACCTGATGAGAGATGCTCCAGTCTGTATATGAACCCCCTCACAGCGTGCTGATGATGTGTCCACTGTTCTCGGTGTTAGTGTTGTGAATGAATTACCAGATAGGCGGTTTTTCTTACCCCCGCCCGGCCACCTTCCACCCCCCCCCCCCCCCCCCCCACACACACACACACCCTCCTCCTCCCCCCTCCTCCACCACACCAGACTCACTCGAGCTAGTTACAGTACTCACTGAGCCACAGTGGGCCGTCGGTCTGTAAAACACTGGATTGTTTCCTCCTCATTGCCTTGTCAAGTGTAGGTTTCGTACGCCAAGCTGTACTGTGAAGTGATTAACATTAGGGGACGTTTCTCGGTGATGGTAATTAAGTTGTGGTGTTGTTCTCCCCCCCCCTTCCTCCCAGCAAGTGATACTACTCCGGTCATGTTTGTGTTGTAGGATACCCAGGTTGTTTGGGGGGGGGGGGTTGACCATCCGTCCTGTCAGCATTTGACCCTATCTGTGTTGACTTCAGTGGATTAAAATGATAAAAATGAAACTTATCGTGATGTTTTTTTTATTTTTTATGTAGGGAAAATATTAATAGTTTTGTTCTCTGAAGTTTTTTAAGTGAAGAGAAATAATTCAACTCAAGTACCTCACTGTCTCTCTCTGACCCATTTGTCACTCATCTCTCTGTCTCTCTTTCTCTACACACACACACACATATATATATATATATATATATATTCCGATTCAACTGACATTTAATCTATATGCATAGTTTTAAGATTTTTACTGAGTGCTGGATTCTCACTTCCTTGAATGCTAGTGCTCTTAGTCTGAGAAGTGTTCTTAACTACATTTATTCCTCCATATCAGACTCTTGTAGATACATTTAAAACAGTTTAGGTGAAGAATTGAAATAATCCAGAGTTGCAATGCGGTGATATTTTACACCGTTGTGACTTTTACTTACCGCATAGTAATGCAACTTTTACTTTTTAATTAAGCACAGGCTGCATCTTTCATACACCACTGATCACTTGGTTAGTGGTGTATCCACTGAGCACCAGAAGCATCACGTCTTTCTCCATAATATCCAAAGGATGGATATTATCCAACAACTTGGGCAACTTGGACAGGTTTTCTGTTCCGTTGAGCCTCCGTGGGTGGAGTAGATGCAGTGAGACACTAGGTGGAGGCACAGAGCTTAGAGGCAGCCTCAGCATCACAGCAGCCTTTTTGTAGCCCCTTCATTACCTCGCCCTGGGGAACGCTACCAGTAAAATGAACGGAGCGCAGACAACGTCACAGTGAGTGCACACGTCAACAGCAGTTGTGTGATTAGTGAAGCTCCCACGGCTGCTTGACAGTTGTCCAATTAGGACTTAGCATGATGAGTGCACTGATTAAACCAGAGAGGGGAATCCTATAATATCACCATCTTCTCCATCTAATGAGAGCTTTGGAAAGAACACAGAAAGCACCGGGAAGACTTTGCAAAGCTCTCCTGGGAGAAGCGTGCAAACATGACTCACCAGCAGCACTTGCTTTGCTCTCAATCCACCTGAGCACAGACTCTGCTGCCGGGTCCACAGCCAGTCCTGCCCAGGGTCGATGTCATCTCCACAAATTACAACTGTGAGAATCCCTGACAACATGCAGGCTAATATATAAGACGAGCCCTGCAGTGCTGCGGGAATGAAGCTTACACACTCACTGATAACTTCCCCACGAATAGATAGAATTAAGCAGCAGGATAAGAGATGAGCGAGTCCTGATGAAACACATCGATTTTGCTCGTGCCCTGTTAGAGTCTGACCACTGAGCGGCCGCAGATGTATTTATGGTATTAATTACAGCTATTGCGTCTTTCCAAAGCCTGGCACAGGTCTGAGCCGGCCGAGTTTCTCTTTCATAATCCCACCCCTTTCTACAGCAAGAGAGACAGCAGAAAGGCGGGGTGAGATATAGGTCGTCTAGCCATCTGTAGTTTATTGCTGCGGCTGGGAGCTGCTCTCCTAATGGCATCTGCGCTGAGATGCTGTGATTTACAGGTTGGGCAGGATGCTAGTCAATGACACGGCGGACACAGGCAGGCACTCTCTGCTGCGTTGGGTCGCTCCCCTATGGGAGAGCTGTCCACTCCACTTCCACCACTGAACTTCACACGCAGAGGGGAAGATAGGCTTAACCATGCCGACTGCAGCTCCTCCCTCTCACACTCACAGAGGGAGAACATCTTGATACTACACAAAGAGCAGCCGGGGGGGATTGAATCGATACGGACGGCAGCGGCTGTCCTCTTGCCCTTTGATGCTTCTGCGTGAATAGAGCGACCCGTTGCTGTCTCAGACTCACACTAAACACACTCACTTCTGTGCCTTTGGCTGGTAAACAGCAACCCACACAAAGATCTTACAAAACACCGAGCTCAAGGCTCAGAGAGCACGAAAAACAGACTGCAACAAAGCACGCAGCCCGAGAGAAGAATGTCTGAGACTGTCTATGACTTAACTTGATGTCTCTAATTCTGGTGGATTTTTTAAGAAGCTTGGGGGCCGGTCAGGATTGAGGTCAGCAACCACAAGGTCAGTTAGAATTCCACACGAGTATATTAAGACATCCATCTGGCAGCACTCAGAGGTACATGCAACTGTGGGAATAGGGATAGTTGAGGGAAAAGTTTTGAGGGGCTACAGAGTTAGTGACTCACCCAAAAGAAACAACAATCAGAGTCCAGAATGTCCTCATGAATTGCCTCTTATGCCGAACAGATTTATTGTAAGGTGACACATAAGTACACAAGGTCCCATGGTTTTCATTGTGTACGTAGCAGTACACAAATAACATTAAAACAACAGGAGCAGCATTGGGCAAACAGGAGCATCACTGACCAGCATTTTGCTAACATTTGGTGAAATCATGCAATATATATATATATATGTATATATATAAGTATATATAAAACTTTGACATGTACAGTTTTATACATTTGATCTGTTATAGTGATATAAAATATGTAAACATTTATTTCCATCTTTTGGTCACCTCCCTTCATATTTTTTTCTCCTTCTCTTTTACCTTTTGGTCCATGTCAGGGCAGTTGCTATAGGATCTTTTTTTTCCTGCGCCTTCACAAAGTTTGATAGACATTAGCTGGACTGTAGTAGTAATGGGATAAAGTATAATGGCTGCCATGCTCCACTTATAGCTACGTCCAAGGAAAAATCACAGAAGATATCAAAGCTGACACTTTCACATTTATAATTTCAAAGCAGCCATCATTCCAGCGCGGCTCATCCTTTGTGACACTAACAGAGCAAAAGGAAAAACATTCTGATCCACGACCTTGAAAGAGGAGTCATGACTAATGGATGCAGGATTACAGTAGCTATACTGGCTCTCCTTTTTCCGACAGGGACAGTTGGTGGATTTTAATGGTGGGGAGGTTTGCGCCGGGAGGGGGCTGTGTGCAGTTTGACTCCTGCGGGGGAGTCCGGCCACTGAGGATGCAGCAGCAGGTTTGATGGAAGCTTTTACTGCACAGCTTGGCCACTTTGGCTCGGCTGGTCTCGGCCAGTCCAGATCGGCCTGTGGGGCCTGCAGAGAAGACCTTCCATTCCCTACTGTCCCTGGATGACGGGGTCCTGGACAGGGCTATGGAGGAGGAGGGGCTGAGACGGCTGGAAGCCCCCCTGCTGTCCAGGCCCAGACCCAGGGGCTGGTTGTGACCCTGAGTCTGACTCTGAACTGGGTTCAGATGATGATGGTGTGGTCTGGGGCTCATTCTTAGACAGCGGACCGCAAGTAAACTCTGGAATGCTTTCTTGTATTCCTGGTTGGAGCAGGGGTAGATGATGGGGTTGATGCAACTGTTGAAGTAACCGAGCCAGAAGGTGATCTTGAAGACAGTGTCTGAAGGTCTGTATGCGGGGAAAATGGAGCCTGCGGAGACACCAGACAGGTGATGGTGATTAACATTACAAACATTGCACAAGAAAGACAAACAGCAACAGAGCCGTGTTGGTAAACGAGTCAGTTAACACCATTTAGCGACTGTGGCAGATGGTAACATCTGCTTGTTAACATTCTCTCAGCGGGAAAGGTAACAAGCAGTGTTATAGGCCTCCCAGCCTGCTAACCCCTTGCCATTTAGAATCTTACAGGACAGCTGCATTCATTTTGCAGGTGCTAATCTGTAGCTAATTTAACAGCAGTCCAATATGTCGAGATATTTCACGCTACACCACACACAAACCTCAGGGGGGCAAGTGAGGAAAAAAAATCATCTGGGTCCATCTTATGGGGACCATGAAGGTCAGCACAATATTTTGTGCCTTTCCAACATGCAAATGTCAGTCTGTTTAGCTGAATAAGTGAAAATCTGCTGGCGGTGCCAGAAGACATAAGCCAGTGGAAAGTCACAAGGATTCATCCTCTGGCGAGAGATGTGTCCTTCAACAGTCCATCCAGATATTTCTGACCTCAGAGGAAGACTAAACAGCAAATGCAATCCTTCACATGAACTGCTGATTTCTACTGAACAGTCTGTAGCAGCTATAGTTAGGGTGCATTTATATGAAAATCACCTACACTGCTGCCTGAAAAATATTGATTTCATGTCCACCCACCTCACTATATTTTAATTGTTCATTAACTTTCCATCACAAGTTAATTAAACATCTCATCAAGGTTGAGGATTTTATTATACATTTCCCTCTTGGATACCACTGCTACTTAATAGAGGTGTATCTATCTATCTATCTATCTATCTATCTATCTATCTATCTATCTATCTATCTATCTATCTATCTATCTATCTATCTATCTATCTATCTATCTATCTATCTATCTATCTATCTATCTATCTATCTATCTATCTATCTATCTATCTATCTATCTATCTATCTATCTGTCTATCTGTCTATCTATCTATCTATCTATCCATCTGTCTGTCTTGTGAAATGCTGTATTGGCTGCTGTAGACGGTTGAAAAACAAGATTACCTCATTGTGATGGATGGAAGGTAGTAGCGAGGAGAGTTTGAGAACAAATTATTTTGTGCCTGGCTCTATCTCCAGCTGTGCCAACAAAAATGCTTCTATTATTGCTGATGCACGTGATCACTCCTTTGTTTGATGAACAATGAAGGGTATTGCAGCTGTTTGATAAATGTTTTGCTATCAGAAATCAATGGGGTATCACTAGTTGTTGTGGGGAATCCTGTCTATCACAGTGGCTTTCACAGGTCAACGCTCTGTCTGAGGAGAGTTATAGTTTTAGATTTAAACTGGACAAAATCACATAAAAACAGAGGGAATTTCACTGCCACCAATACACCTTCCTGTGGACAAACAGTTACAGAACCAAACGCGGAAGCACAGTGGTGTTTCAGGGAACAGTCAAGCTTTTATTCTGCTTTTAGATTTGCTTTAGACAAACTGTCTGTGTACAGTTTTGATTGGTGTCACTCTATAGACAGGCATTTATTGACCTGTAGGATGGTTAAATTAGAAAGGCTCCTGAAGCACAGCATTTCATGATTTGGTTCCAAGTTGTTCTTTTGGGACATATTGCTTTTCGTGGATGAAATGATGAATAAAAATGATCTAACTGGACTTTGACCAGCAGCAATCTTGGTCACAGCTGATGTGTTCAGCTTTGGTCGAAGGAAATCGAGTTATTCTTAAGTTAACAATGGCTTCACATGTTCTAACAGTCCCTGAGAAAGACCTCTGAAATGTCAATGAGAGTGGAAAACAATCCCAAAATAAAAATAGAGCCAAAAGCAACTCATCTTTTTTTAAATGAAATCATATCAAACTCCCACCATGTATTTTTCAAACAATCAAAGCATCACGTGCTGTCCAGCTCCACATATCAAAACTGGACCACTGCTTGACCATTCATGAACAAATTTATCATTGTCCACAGACTCATGTGGCAGTGGTATGCAGCCAGACGCCAGCAAGGGTACGGGAGTGTTGGTAAGCTGAGGCCGTGCCTCGTTTCCCAGTCCGGAAAGGCCATCAGCCAAATGGTAACAGCTATATTTACAAGCATGAGAGCATGGAATAAATAAAAAACCCTAGGGATTTGTGAAGGCTTTGCCATATCTCATATCTACGTGGTTTAGATTTCCTTTTTGCATTCTCTCCGTGTTGAGGTTGTCGGCACACACTGGAGAGTGGATGGCCGGCAAGCCTTCGAGTGTGTCTTCACTGATGAGGGGAACATAATGTGAGGTCTGACACAGGCTTGATGGCTGTATCTGTCACTTCTCGGACTGGCAGTGACATGGCTTTACACCTCGCTGGTGTGCCTTTGAAATATATGCTGGTCAGAAATTCTGCGCTTTTGTTTACAGACAGGGCAGTGACGGAGGCTGTCGGACGTCTGAAAGATTTATAGAGCCTATTTATAGAGTGTGTACGTGGCCAAGTCAAAGCGTTTACTACGGCGGCTCAAGAAGCCGCGCGGCTTGTCTCAATGACAGTAACTTCAGTGTGTGCACGACGAGGAGCACTTCAATTAACATGATCAAACCATTACGTTTGCCAGCACTTGTAAAGCGGGCAATCAATGAATGGATCTGTGGAATGACTGAATGAATGCAAAAATGAAACAGCTCTCTCAGACTGGTCTGAGTCATGCATGAATGGCAGGGATCAAATGCTGAAGCTTGGTTTAATTTTGGGAAATCTTAATGAATCGTACTTTCGAGAGCAGGTAATCAAAAGTCGGCAGAGGAATCGTTCTGGGAAATATGTAATATTCGTTGCTACTGTGTAAGATTAGAAATCTGCGTTGATACGTGTCGTGCCAGTATGAATCTGGAGCCAGGAGACAGTTACATGCAGTACAGTCTACA
Organism: Karalla daura; assembly: GCA_029224185.1. NCBI lineage: Eukaryota > Metazoa > Chordata > Actinopteri > Chaetodontiformes > Leiognathidae > Karalla > Karalla daura. The sequence continues at coordinate 6,573,252 of CM055192.1, read as the reverse complement.
GTCTGGAAAGAAAAGCAAGCAGCTAGATTCGAGAGATGACATGGAATTGTGCAGGGTGAAAATCCACCTTGGTTACCTGCATCCTGTGAGTTTGAAACAAGATCAATCTTCTCTGTAGATGGCTTATCGATTTAATTAGTTTAAAGTAGATTTTAGGACTATAGATATTCACCTGAAACTGCAGTACAGTGTTTTTTTGAAAATGGCTGCCCATTTCCAAACAGTACCCATGGACAAATTCCCAGATGGTTCTGTGCAACAAACCATCTGATGCATCAAGTTAACTAAATGCGCCAAGATGCTGCAGCCAGCCAAAAAACAGTGCCTCCAACTCACGTGGAATACCAACTTGTTATTTTTATCCTGGCGTTTTAGTAAACAGAAAATAATTGTGTGACTTTGTGAGCTTTAGAAGCGCTGAAGAAAATGTTTGCAAAGTTGAGCCAATACAAATAGACTTCAAAGCAAGCCACATTACTCCGTTCGCATTTATGATGAAAACAAAATGAGACGGGGGGTAATCTCGTTTTCATCAATTGTTGATAAAGACCATGATAATCCTCACCGATAGGGAGCACCAGGAAGAAGGGCAGCCAACACAACACGAAGCAGCCAACCACGATGCCCAGAGTCTTGGCAGCCTTCTTCTCGAGTGAGAACTTGAGCAGCCGCATGGCAAAGTGTGTGCGGCTGTGCAGCGCCTCGTCCTCGGGTACAGTCATGTTGCCTCGGTGCATCCTGAGTATCACCCGCTCTGAATCGGACTTCTCCGTCTTGTGGCCCTCCCTCAGGCCCTGGCTCTCCCTGTGAGCCACCACGTAAACACGCCAGTACATGACCAGTATGATGGCCAGAGGGACGTAGAAGGAGCCCATGGCGGAGAAGATGGCGTAGCCCGGCTCCTCTGTGATCTTGCAGATGGATTCGTCCTCGGGCGCTGGCTCCTTCCAGCCGAACAGCGGTCCAATAGATATGATGATGGACAGCACCCACAGCAGCATCACTGCCAGCAGAGCCCTGCGTTTTGTCATTATGGTCGGGTACCGCAGAGGGTAACTGACCCCGATGTAGCGGTCGACGGAGATCACGCAGAGGCTCATGATGGAGGCAGTGCAGCAGAGCACGTCCACAGCTGCCCAAACATTGCAGAAGACCCGTCCAAACATCCAGCGATCCACAATCTCCAGAATGGCAGAGAAGGGTAGTACAGTGGAGCTCAGCAGCAAATCTGCCACCGCCAGATTAACTATGAAATAATGCGTGACAGTCCGCAGGTGTCGATGGCAAACTACTGAGAGGATTACCAGGATGTTTCCCACAATTCCAAACACAATGAAGATGCCAAGCACCAAGCCCAGCACCACTGCCTTGACTACGTTCAGCTCTGGCGCTATAACTTGGCTGCAGTTGGAGCAGTTCTGTGTCAGAGGGGCTGGGGTCATATTGTCCAGCACAGGTACCATCTGTTCCAATAGAAAGCTGATGCTTGACACTGTCCTGTGCTGCAAAGGTTCACTGACAATGCACACCTATTTCATTTCACGACAAGAGAAAAGGGACATCAGGGCATCCTCATAAAAGCCATTAGAGTGATCACATTAAGTCTCTCTTGTCAAAACATAATTTGAATGATGATGCCCTGACCAAATGAGCCATTATGCTGGCATAGCATTGAGGAAAATAAAACGGGGTGCATGCAGAAACACCAGCAGGGACGAATGATGTATGCAGACAAAGCCTACTGCGCTGAAATCAGGTAATCCATCTTGGAAATGTTACTGGTGTTAATTCTGACTCTTGCGCAGCTGGTACAAAAACAGTGTCAGACATGCATTATAGATGGGATGCAGTGGCTCCATCGAGAAATAAAAAATCCTTGCATGTTCTTAGGGGTGCAAACAAAGGTCTTTTTCTGAGCAAGATGGTTGTCCGGGCTCTTCCTGTTGAATGCGGGGGCACTCTCAGAACCTTTGAAGACAGAAACAAAAGAATGTGTTTTGATGTATCCATGACATACAATAAAACAAACAACACTCATCCTTGTTGAAACCATTGTTTCATTTTGCAGGGTTTCTTTTTCTGTCTAAGTTGCCATGGCTCACATCTATCAAGACTGTGGGCGAGAGAGCGTCTGAGCAACAGCTCCAGCCAAATCAATGGAACCATCGCAAGCTTATCGACTAAACACACTGTGGGGTTGAGGAATAAAGACACTGATACAAGGCCAGATCGGTTGTTTCTCTCGATTGCTGGCGAAAACATCACACAATTAAAACGAGTGCAACCAGAGCTGCTGGAGAATCGACAACATAACAGCCTGCATCACAAGACCCTGACGTGTGCTTTACTGCTATTTTGTGGCAATAATATGCTCTTCAACAGACCTACACGAGCCTGAGCTCGCCCTTAATACCTCCTCACAACAAATCAATCGCATGTGACCTCTTTATAAGTAGAGGTCAAAATAATGCACAGTCTGGCATTGATATGTGTGATCAGGTGTATTCACAAGCGATGAACCTTTGCTCCTTTGTGGTTGAAAAGTGATTCTGGGAAATATGTTATTTCACTTTAAATTAACTGTTACCCTTAATATAGAACTACTGTACATCCATAGGATAGCTAGATTGGCTTGCTAAAAAGTAGCTTAAGCGTATTGTAATTTTTGTTTATAATTTCACCTTTCATAAAAAAATATGCTATAAGCTAAAACACATTAAAGAATCATCTCAAAATGGACAGATAGAAAGACATTTTAATGCTTGCCTTAACGTCTTAATGAAAACACTTTAGAGGTGGCAGCAGGCAGATTTGTTACCTCTGGATCAATGGGGCAATAGCATTACATAAAACACAAAAGACAAGTTTTTAAGGTAAGGCTAGTCCAGCAATAGATGCTGCTCAGATGGAGTCTGCAGTGATATCATTGTGCTGTTTGAGATTTTGTGATGTTTGGACCGAGTCGCTCCGTTTGCTGCGTCGGATTAATTTCATTTTGGATGTTCTGTCCTTTGACTACACAACAATGTCTCTGTGCCATGTAAACTCCTCCACTTTGACAGATGCGAGATTAATCTTGTCTGTGGAGATTATTGACATTTGTACTGTGGATGTTCCTTAACTAAACGTAGATTAGACGAGACTAGTAAAAGTAGTGGGGCCATGTTGACGATTTCAGGATTTTGTTAAGCCGCTTTTTTTGGGAATAAATTAAAAGTTCATCTGAGTTGCCCTCTTTTCTACTGAGTCTTTCCTATCTAACGATTATCTATCTATCTATCTATCTATCTATCTATCTATCTATCTATCTATCTATCTATCTATCTATCTATCTATCTATCTATCTATCTATCTATCTATCTATCTATCGATCTATCTATCTATCTATCTATCTATCTATCTATCTATCTATCTATCTATCTATCTATCTATCTATCTATCTATCTATCTATCCATCCATCCATCCATCCATCCATCCATCCATCCATCCATCCATCCATCCATCCATCCATCCATCCATCCATCCATCCATCCATCTATCTATCTATCTATCTATCTATCTATCTATCTATCTATCTATCTATCTATCTATCTATCTATCTATCTATCTATCTATCTATCTATCTATCTATCTATCTATCTATCTATCTATCTATCTATCTATCTATCTATCTATCTGTCTATCTAGCTATCTATCTATCTATCTGTCTATCTAGCTATCTAGCTATCTATCTATGTATCCTTCTTCCGTCCATCTTTTTATCCACTTATCATTTGACTGAGCTGTACAGAGGTATCATGGAGGGTGAAGACATTAAGCAGTCCCCTCAAGTCTTTCACCTCCTCTTCTCTTCCATTGCTCCGCTTCAGACTATTAACCACTGGCTGACCTTTTCTTCTCCGTGTACAGCTGTTTAACATCTTTGATAGACTCTTATGTCTCCGCTTAGCTCCTGGGCTGGCATGGTGCAGCAAAAAAGCCTGCATTGAGCAGCAGTCATAACCTGCACCTGAGAGCATCGCCCACCCACTCAAGGAGAGGAGGGAGGCGCCTCAGAGGTAATTATAAGAGGGAGAGTTACATGTTTATCCACAGGAGGATTGCGGGAGCTCATTACACTGTCATCATTTGGCACTGTTGAACAAATTAAGTTACCTCTGCTTAAAATATTAAGTGTCCCTGCTGCATTCAAATATTAAACAGACTGTGTTACAATGACGTGGATAAAATAAGCTTGATGGATTTACTGTAAGACAAGACCAGTCACAAAGACAACATCTATTCCATCATTGTCTTCGTCTCTGTTTGTCCTAGCTGTGCTTAAGTAGTTTCAGGTCCGCTCTGCAGCATTAGGGCGGCAGATATTCAGTCAGTGCCAGTGATAAGATAGATGTGATATTTGTAGCTGATCAGTGGCTTTATTACACTGAAAATCCAGTTAAAATGAAAAAGGATGGTGACTAGGGTTTGATGTGGTTACTAATCATGATGTTTATCTTCTTCATTTTTTTGTAGATAAATTGTCCCAAGCAGAAAAAAAACAGACTTGCCTCTTGAGTGATGATTCAATTAAACGTTAGGAAGATTTCCAAGCCAGAGCCTGACAAATCTGATTGGATTCATTTAGTAAGATTGAAACTCATAATCACAAGACTTAGGCTAATGACTAAAATTGTTTTTCTTTTTCTGCCTTTTTTGAGTTTCTTTAAAAATGACACGTTTGTGTATCATCAGACTGCTACACTCAAAATTAAGGTTTTGAGGGATTTGATGTAGGACATGAACCGGTCCAGCTTCACACTGGTCAGCTCTTTCCCAGCATGGCTCTAATTAACATTCAAGCAGAGTAAGACCTGTGCAAGCGCACTGAGGGCTGACCCCATCAGTGCGGCTTCATGGCATAGAAGATGGAGGTTGGACGTCTTGCTCGGCAGCAGATATTGCCTATTTGTCTGCAATCTCCAGCAGATCCTTGCTGTTACAGTCATGTGTCAGTCAATCATTTACACACACTTGAAGTTAAGAGGTTCCTGCAAAGCAAGGCTTGTGCAGGAATCTACAGTTAGTACGAGGGCAGCCTGAGACCGGCAGTCTCTGTGTCTGCAGCTCAATTAATTGGTCAGAAGCAAACATCCAGTGTGGCTCAGATGTAATCTTAGCCTCCTCACTGCTGTGTTGGATGATTCCCAGCTCTACAAGATGAGGCCAGACACCTGACAGAAACGGACACCTGCTGTAATAACATGACACAGACAGGGTCACTTGAGAGCACTGGTGATTGTCAGTAGAGAGCTCATATTATGTCTTTATGGTGTCTTTTCAGGGTCCATTCTTAGAATTGTCCTCTGAAGTCGTTCCATGTGCTAACCTCATAGTCCTGAAGATTGAGTGTATAAGAATGGAGAAAAAAAGAAAAACAACTCTTCCAGTATCAAATAATGTAACTATTTATAGAGCAGTGCGCCTCAGTGGTATCAGGGGAAGCCATGCAGATTGGACACAGTAAAATAATCAGACAGAGCCATCTGACGAGGTAAACCGCATTTAAATAAAATCCAAATCAACATTGTCAGCAACTTCTACAATTTATGATTAGATGGTGGCTGAACCCTGAGAATATGTCCCCCTCCTTTTTTCTCTATCCAAATCTCAGAAACAAAGGGATGCGTCCCGCACCATCTCCGCAAAACAGCATCAGAGTCGGGGACAAAGTGCTGCAAACCAAGGATGGTAATTAAAAGACAACTCACCCAACTTTCACTCTGATTCCCACATCCCTGCCACAGTCCTGTCGCGACTACAGTCGGGAACGCTGTGGATGAGGAGCGGTGAGCGCTCGGCGCGCGGAGCCCTCACACCAGGAGGAGGAGGAGGAGGAGAGGAGGAGAGGAGGACGACCTTCAGGTGCTCCAAGTGTCTCCACATCATGATCAGCTCCAAATGACTCACCCATCTCCCCTCCAACCACCTCTTCTCTCTCTCTCTCCACGCACGGACACACGCACACAGCTCTCCATCCCGTGTACTCCCCCCCCCCCACCATCATCCTCATCCTCATTCTCATCCTCGCATCACCCCCCACCTCGACCCCTCCCTTCCCGTGCGTCATCGCAACCAGTCACTGTCCGGCTCAAAGTGACTTTTTTTCACAGGCGTTTCATTGCGAAGAGTCACTCACCCTGTCCGACTGCAGAAAAGAGGAGAAAACACGCGTGGAAAAGTTAGTGCTCAGGTGTTTCGACTGTCACATCCGGTGATGCTTTGCATCACAGCCAGAAACCTTTCCACAGTCCCACCCTCAGGGTCTCCAACCCCATCACACACATATTCAATGCTGTCACTTGAAAATAACAGCTATTACCTCAGCTGGAATTACTCACGCATGCTTTAAAAAGACTGTATTGAGCTGATAAATAGCTCACCCTCCGCCGCTGTACATCGTTGAATAAAACGAGTTTGTGAGCACAAGTGCTGCTGTTGGATTGTTTGACATGAAGTCAGAGTTTAGCTGTTTTTCAGAATACATATATATGATGTTCATGAAAGCAGTCCTTGACAACATTATCAACATTACAAATAAAAACATCAAGTGACTTGATACAGATCTATGTGTGTTCTCTGAATTTCACACAAACGCAAACTGACATACAAAGACTAATCAAAACTACCACACTTAAATTTTGAAAATACTAAGATGATTGCAAGCTTGCATATGGATATTATAGAGCTTTACATTAAGAGCTGATGCCCGCTGCCTCTCTGGTTTATCTGTGGCACAACTCAATCAATACATGTCTGTTACTTCCTGAAGTGTAACAACTGCAGTTTATCTGGGAGTGCAGTTTCACCGACACTCTTTTATCAATTTAATATCTGTGCTTGCACCTTTTTTTCCCCCATTAAGCTATGATAAAGAGATGAGGCAAAAGCAGCCGCATCAACACATGAATAGGAACAGTGCATTGATTTTGCTCTGGATTATCTCATTTTTTTTCTTCACTGTGGACAAATCCTCTGTTTATTCTGGTGGTTTATTCTTTGTTTTCCTGATGGCTGCAGATATGAATACTTTACCTACATGTGCTGCAGGCTCACATGGAGAGATGCTAAACTCATCTGGAAAGTAAACATATGACTGCTTTAAGTGCAGCTTCTCTGCCCAGTTGGCGATGACACAGTGCTATCTTTGCACCTTGCTGGTCCATCGTAGAGGTAATCTTCCTCATTACATCAAAAGCACAATCACGAGCACACATCTGAACTCTCCCAAAGCTCAGCCACATCCACACAAGGACTGCTAGGATAATAATAAAAGCAAATGTCACAATCCAAAGGTTTAAATTGCTTTTCCCAATTTCAACAGCAATTTAGGTGACAATTATAACATTTACAGAGACTGTGTACACGGCATGTAGGCCGGGCACGTTCTTAAAGTGTTTATTGAAACAATTACACATTGATTGTTGTGTAATTATGCTTGATCTACAGAAATAAGCGAAACGTTCACTATAATTGTTTAAAACCGATGAGATGATGCTCATGCGTTTCATTGCGTTATGCTGCACTGTGTTTGCATCTTGTTAGGCTCTATCATGCTATCTAAGACCTGTTGGAAAAGCAATTACCTGTCTGAGCCGCCCATGCAGTGAGGAGGGCTGCTGAAAGATACTGAAATCAATATCTCTGCACTGGAAGAAACATTTCCCGTCATGGAGGCAACAAACCAGAATCAAGCATTTGCAATAATGTTGACATTTACAGTGACATTCGCCTTAATTGCATATCAAGAGATTTCCAACCTCCTGTTTCTGACAAAATCCAAAAAAAAGAATAAATGGAAGAGAGACAGAGGGAGGGAAAGAGAGAGGGAGAGAGTTGCTGCAACAAATTTCCATCATACGAGCAGGTAGCATTATGCTAGAGGGCACTGATTTGTTTGTGTAGCAGTGAAATGTTATATATCAGCTGAGGAAAGCTGATATAAAATGCATCCAATTTCACAGGCATCTTCAACACGGGAACAGCTGCTCTACGTATCATGGTGTAATCACATTCCCAACACCACTGGGCCACGGCGGTGGGCTCTGTTTTTAACAACTGAAAAGCTGAAGGAAAAAGAGAGTTGACACTGTGAAATAAAGGTGATGGACTTTGTCATCAATGATGGGGCTCCTCATGTAGAGTGTCCTGCAGCAGTCAGCTGTCCACCCACGCAAAAAACGAAGCCAACCTGAGCCTCGCAATTGAGATGCAGATTCAAGGAAAAAAATCATTTGACTAATGCAGCAATGGACAGTAACACAAGACAGTGTGTCAACGATCCCCTCAGGCTCAGATTTTACATTATAATATCAGAGATGAACTTTGACTTGGCAATGACTAGGGAGAGAAAGTCAATAGAGTTTCAGAGTTGTTCTCATTCATCCTCAGGGGAGCATGAACATTTGCACAAAACTGCATGGAAATCAGACAAATATTTGTAAAAACATTTCACGTATGATAGCAAATATTTGCATTTCAGTTTTGCCATAAGAAGAGTTGCCGATATCAATTCATCACCATGGGGGCCATGAATATATGGACATGTATGAGATTTTAGTTGATCTAGACTGTGAGATGGTAGAAGCATTACAGCAAAAGTAAGATGGATTTTACAGCCTCTTTCAGTGGGATCACCTTCTGTTGAGCATGGAAACTTCAGTCAAATCAGTCAACCATCCAGCCATCCATCTGTCTTATACCCACTGGTGTTGCAGGGGTCTGGAATGCAGCCTGAACAGGTCTCGTGTCCACCACAGGGCAGTAAATCTCTAAATTACCCTGCAGGGGTGAGAAGGTAGATAGGTATGAGGGAGTGTGCCCGGTGATAGACTGGTGACCATGTGCCTTTGCCCTATTTGAACAGGGACATGATCCAGCAGACTCAGCAGACACCACAGGCCACTAAGCTGGTAAGACCATGGATGGATGGACCTTGCAAAAGCCTTCAAAGCCATCAGTACTATAGTGGTTGTGATATTTCTGGACTATAGCGCTGGACCGGCTACCATGCATTACAATCCACTGCACCATGCCGCCAGCAGTACTAATAATAAAAACAGAGAAAACTCATGTTGCATGCCTTCCACCTACATGCATGTTACAGTTCAGCTTGTGTCCAGCATGCGGAAGCAAAGTCATGCACAGCTCAATAATACAAATCAACTCATTGTCTCAGCAACCCTAAGAATTAAAGCCAAGATTGAATCTGATTCATGAAAGAGATGATATTTGCTTGTTTCAAATTTTGTAAACCTTGTTGCTCAGTGCACTACCCACATGCTGGATTTGATCATTTCCGAGCCCTGGCGGGTTAAAAAGTTAAAAGGCTAAACCATGGGGTGGCCACATGATGTTCAAGAGGTATAATGGTCCAGGCTTTCATTGGGCTCCAGTCGTGGTGTTATCTGCAGTTTCTGTAATGAAGACAGACCTAATTATCTCAGCAGACAGAACGCCACTTTGAACAGGACTCTAATTATGGCCTCAATGCTGCTCTCCTAGCCAGGGGTTTTAAGGGGCGGGGAGGTGGGGGTGGGTTCAGGGGAGGTTGGGGGCTGCCACTGACTTCTTACCACAAAAACTTATAAACACACGCACACATCCCGGGGGCACAGTGTTCCCAGCTGTGCCGTTGCTGTCCTGTGCTGGCATCATGGTCTGAGGGGAGGGATTATTTAACATGACAACAGACCGGGATCCTCTCTGACGACTGACGGTCTTCCCCATCATCTGATTAATTAATCGCTACTCCAGTTGTCACTTGAGCAGCATTAGTCATGTTCTTTAAGTTCATGTAATTTTTTTAGTTTTGAGGAAAATTCCATTCAAATGATTTGTTTCATTGTTAAATTGTTTTACAATAACATACACAGTATAATATTGTATATTGTTATGTTATTTTATTCTGTCATATATAGATATATATGATCAGCCTGCAATGAACTGGTGACCTGCCCTATATGTGCGCTGGAGATTGGCACCAGCTGACCCCCACAACAGTGGGTTTAAAGCCGGTGAGCTAACGGATGGATGGATGTATATGATGTACTCTCCCCATCTTATATTGTTTAATTCCACATCTTACAATGTTCACTTTTCTCCTGCAGTCTAAAAACAAGCATTGAGGTTGATTTGAGACTCTAATCTCATGTGCGTGTATGCCCTGTGATGCACTTGTGACCTGTCCATTTACCATTCAGTCCATTAGTAATAGCTGTACTTCACATAATGCATTGCTAAATTCTACATTTCATTAAATGTCATGTGGTAATGTTTCCAGTGTTATATTTACTATATTGTATGTGCTATTAATTTATTGATATGCTATATTGTAATGATCTGTATCTTAAATTAATAATTTCCACATTGTGCATTGCATGTTTTATTGTTGCGTAGTGCAGCTGGAAAAAAACAAAACAGACAAACTGGACAATGCATTGAAAGATTACTGGACTCAACAAAACAAACCAAACCAAAAAGGGCAGCAGAGATTTATAGATAAATCACTGTGGACCCATTCATTTGAATTTATGAATATAAAGTAATTGCATGCTCATTCACTATTGTAGACCGTTCCAAGATTGAAGTGCAGATGAATTAAAAACCATGTCTCTAAATTCAGACGGAGGAGGGCAAAGTGGCTGATGACCTTGATTATAGGTATTGAACATTCAAGTGGGGCGATGGGACAGATATGAGTAAAGTGTCTGGCGTAGACAGAAATATGCACTGATGACGCAGCACTGGTGTCTGTTAACTGACTGCAGGATGCATGAGGTCATACCTGAGTCAGGAAACTGGCATTAGTAATGTAGCAAAGAGCAAAGTTTGCCTCTGTTGCTCTCACGAACTGAAGCAGCGAGCATGACGTTTTGCAAAGTGTCTGCACAAGCCAGGCATCTTATATGGTGCTTTACTTGTGGAAATTAGGACATATGTGGGAGCAAAGCACACTCCACACATGTGCAGTATTGAATCATTTCAAAGCAGCTGGTAAAACTGTATAATGCATTTGTTTAATCCCCCCAAAAGTGTGGTAAAATCCCCTTGTATCCGGTGCAGATTTGTAGGGATTATGTCTCACAGAGGTTGGGATACATCTGTAAATATACATAAAAAAAATGAGCAAGCGAGAGCACAAGCTGCAGCACAGTGGACGGTGAAAAGCAACAGGAATACGAAACACAAATGACTGATTTTTGGGCTTTAAAAACCCTTCAGCCCCCCTGAGAGAAACATTATGGCCTTAAACTACAACAACGACTTGCAGTGAAGGTCAGTGAGCACTAATGATCACTCCACACTCTCTGCCAACATGTGCTTTAAAGGAAACAATAGTGTAAAATTGATGCTCAGCGCACATCTCATAAAAATATGCAGTCACTTCATTATTGGTGCTCTTGAAAGCCGCGATGTGTTTGTGGGATATTCACAACCTGTGGCCATTTATCCTTGACTGTACTGAGTACGGCTCTGCCAAAAAGCTACAGCGACAATCATCCTGCTGTGTAGCTGCAGGCTCGGAGGCAGCTATCAGAATTGTGCCTACAGGAGAGTCTATATTTGTCTATGTGACAGTCCAATTTTCCGCAGGCCAGAAAGCAAAACACAATTTGAAAAGAAAGAAAGGGGGGTGGCCACCACAACAGCTTTAATTATTCATTTCAGGGGAATTGCGAGCAAATGTCATTTTTTTGTGTCTTTTGTCTATTTCATGGGCAGTCACTCACAGGGTAGGATATTGCTGTGCGTGACCGCAGAGATTACAGTATTTGGCAGATTTCAAACAAACAAACAAACAACTGAAGAAGGGTTTGATGAATAAAGGAAATGATAGAGACTTATTATGTTGCTGTTTTTGAAAAGTGTCTGATGTGATGGTCTAATAATTATTCCGCATTGACTGCCATCGTGAACTTAGAAGTTTCCGTGCACAGATGTGAGATGAATACTGTTCTGTTAATAAGAGATTGCATCTGGGATCAAAGACAACCTTCAGCGAAAGGTGTGTTTGTGTATGTGTGTGTATGTGTGTGTGTGCGCGCACGCACGCGCGCAAAAGTTCCTCCCTACACGAAATTCAATTAAAGGAAATCTGCAGCCTGGACAGAAACTGTATCTTCAGAGAGCACAGTGTGTGCATGGAACCGGTGTGAGAGAACACTGCCGGAAATGAACATCCACACGTGCGAGAGATGAACGCGCACTGTGACCTGGTCATTTCAAAGGCGCTCAATCGCGCCCCCCTGTGGCAGAGAGTTGGCGGTGCAGATGAGCATTCAGGGTTGAGTATGTTTTTCGATTGAGCATTGCTCATTCATGACGCTTGAAATTACGTATTTTATGACTCACTGAAAAATACTAAATCAATACTATTAATAACAAGAGTGACACCATCGTCGTTTATTCTTCATTTTTAACTACCCAGACCCTAGTTTCCATGATACAAATAATGTAGTCAAAAGAATGAAAGCCTGCCTTATGTCTTCTTATTGCTGGCTTTGTGTCTTTGTAAAGCCATTCTAGGACAATCTTGCATCTCTTTTTTTGGTGTGTTCAGATCTCAAGCCTGATTTAGATACAGATATAGATAGGTAGACAGAAAGAGACTTTATTGTTGTTGAGGTTCCCTGAGGGAAATCTTCAGATATTGTCTGTTCTGGAAGCCCAGGGATGTTTAGTGTTCTTATAATAATCCACAAGATAAGGTTGTAGAATATATATGTGTGATTTATAGTATGGTATGTGTATATAGTCTGTTGTCTGTTAACTCATGCCATCCTCATAGCTGTGTGACTAAATTGTATAACTATTTGGCAATAAATCTGAGAGAGATTAATCATATTCCCTTTATCCAACTGTGAGAAATTTAATGGTTTGTCAGCAAGAAAATGTAAAAGACAATGTTAAAAAGAGTAATAAATAGTTTGTGAAAATAGAGCAAGAGAAGAATGAATTTTGTGGGCACTGTTAAGATGGCCAGTTCCAAAAGTGTACTTTCGAACATGACAATGTAGCATATAGAGTGAAGAGCACTATTGACTGATTCAATTGATGCCAGAAGGATGTCGAAGAGTCAACAGCTATTGGGTTGCACCTTGGGAGAAGTAGCTTGTCTGTGAAGTGTTGATGTGAAGGCTGTAGAGTTTCCACACCAGTTGAGAGAGTAATTGATTACCATTGTGTTCTTGCTAATTCCCCTCGGATACACAAACACCAATTAAAGCTTTTCTGCTGCTGAAGTTCCTGGAGTGAATTTTAAGTTTCTGTAGCTATTGTTGTAGGATTGTGTAAATAACTGCCTTTAATTCCACATTTTCTTGCGAAAATGCGACTGCTGTTGCCATCTGTGTAAGTGCTAGTCGTGGATAATAAAAAAGGCTGTTGGCAGAATATAACAAGACTTTTTCCGATACTCCTTATTTCAGTACATGTTCATGTGTGTTAGCGGTGCCTCATATGCTTCCCTGATTTGTTAAAAAATGATCTTCCGCCCAATGACGAGGCTCGGTGTGCGCATGCGCATTAAAGCACGATACAAAAACACGGAAGCTGCATATTGGAAGACTCCGAACACTTTGCGTCTCTTCGCATTGGATTTTAAGAAAAACTAGTGACGACCTTACAGCACATTTTGCGACATATCCTGTCTGAACGGGGCTCCGACAGCTTGTGATTGTGGACTCCGGATAATGGCTGAGACTGCGGCACTGCTGTAGCAGAGACGGTTGTTTTGTCCTGATTGAAATACAAAAAATAAAGTGACAGAGGCTCCTCAGCAGATACTCAAGATGCCAGCCCGGAACATCGTGAGCCAGGGAGCTCCCACCAGCAAAGTTAGTTACTCCAGGTTGGCCACGGATGATAACGGCTACATCGATTTGCAGGTGAGACGTAATATTACAGTAAAATGTTCAAGCAACCCATGATAAGATCAGTAGAGCCGTATATCATGCTCAGAAAAACATAACGGTGGTTGATATCGAATTGTCCAAAACACCCCCGGTGCCTCTCAGATATGATAGTGTCGTTCATAGTCTTTAGTTCAAAATATCTTAAACTGTTCTATGATTAGTAGGTCAAAGACTAAGGCTAGTCTTTCAGTAAATGTTTATCCATTCAGTCTAGCAAATGCCTGAGACCTCAAAAACACTGCATTCTCATGCAACGGGTGCATGTCAGAGTACACCAGGTTTTAAACAGAAGTCTGTCCATCCATTATCTTACAGGACAGGGTCGGCTGTCCCACTGCATATGGGGCAAAGCCAGGGAGTACATCCTGGAGAGGTCACCAGCCAATCACAGGGCAAATACACATGCACCCTGATCTCTTAGGACATGTTAGAGTCTCTGAAATGCATGTTTTCGTGTGGTAGGAAAGTAGATGTCCCAGGGAAAGCCCACAGTGACACAAGGAGAAGGTGGCAACTCTACGTAGAAAGGCCCCCAGTCAAAATCAAGTGCAAGATTAGATTAACATAGAAATGCCATTATGGTTATTCATACTTGGTGCCCAGGGACACTCCAGAGTCCCTGAACATGTTGAACAAATGATAATGGAGGGACAGTAAGTAAAGCGCTTTGATTGTTGACAACAAAGTTGTCATCAAAGGTGAAACACCAGAACGTTGTGGAAATAGCCAGAATGTGGATGCAATTTCTGAAAGAGAGTGTGTGTCCGTGTCTACACATTCTGTCGGAGTAAATGGAGAAAAAAAATCTTCTGAGTATGTTGAAATTGCACATGGAGACTTTGTATACTAATTGTTGAGCTATTAATCTCAGTTGGACAAACATTGTGATGACAATGTGTTTATTTTGACAAATACACAATTTAGAAACTTTGTAGACACAGAACATTTACTAAACAAAACTTCATCTGTTAAGATGAGGCTTTCGTGTGCCTCCTACAGACCTCTCTCTGTCCAGTTCTATAAGCCAACACTAAGTACTGTCACAACCGATTGGTGAATCTTCAAAAGCAATGCAATGCATGGCCTACATGATTACATCTTCAAATGCATGATGCGAGATGTGGATGCCATGAAGTCAGTTTCTTTGCAAGTTCAAGTTCAATATGTTGTTGCTCAGCACTTGAGTGAAAATAGGGACGTGGCTCCATGAGCCTGCTGTGTCAGCAGCAAGCGATCTTAATGAAATATTTCTCTCCCTTTGCAGTTTAAAAAGAGCCCACCTAAAGTCCCATACAAAGCCATTGCCCTGGCCACAGTCCTTTTCTTATTTGGCTCTCTGTTAATCATCATTGGCTCGCTGCTTCTGGCTGGATACTTTGGGGTCACTGTGAGTACTCTTTTTTTTTTAAGGTTTTCACAGTACATACAATATATTAATCTCTAATAAAACTTATGTTTTCTCTCCTTCAGCACACGGACAGAACTGTGCCCGTCCTCATCATCGGGATCCTCGTCTTCCTGCCTGGCTTTTACCACCTCCGAATAGCTTATTACGCATCAAAGGGCTACCGTGGCTACTCCTATGACGATATCCCAGACTTTGATGACTGAGTTGACTGAGTCTCTGCACTTCCATATACTCTTAGCATTCTTATTATACTAACTTAAATGCACTGAAGTCTTTGCAGAAAAATGGATTAAATTAATCATTAATTACTTGCATCTAGGTCTGACGGATGGCTTTATTGCTATTGTATTGTATGCCCTAGTAGTCAATGCTAGCCTGCTGTTATGAAGCCAAATCAGTATCAGATATTGTTTGATTTTTATATTTGTTTTATTAGCTTTGAAAAGTGATAAAACCAATTGTATGTCCAAAGAATCTGATGGTATTTTCATGATTATGCCCATTAAATTCATGAAAAGTGAAACAACAGTGAAAACAGCGCTTGTAACCGGGAAATGATTTACACTGAGTTGGGCCACAGTATGTATAAATCAGAGCTACAAACAATGATTATTCGAATTTTACTGACAGTAACGTCAATTATTTTCTCATTTAAGTGGTTTGCTAAAAATGTCAGGGTTTTTAACAAGAAATATCTGCATTTAGTCACTGAAGTCTAGGAATTTAGATTTCTTTTTACCCTTATGACTCAACACCAGTTGTGACTCAATACAATCACTGTGACTAGCTGCAGTGTGACATCTTTTAAACTGACATTTTTTACGTCAAAACTGAAATTATTTTAACCGGGTTCTTTGACGCTTATGATCCCCCACCTGTTGAGTTTGAGTGGAGGCTCATGTACAATTATTCATTATTTTCATTGAATTGTACATTAAAACTGTACACCCAGAAGCCATACATTGGCATCTTGTCTGTCAGAAAAGTTATCTTCTAAAAGTCTATAATCGGTTTATTCACAATATAATCAACAGTGTAGAACAAGTTTTTCTTACCCACTGTTAATTCTACTTAATACTGTTCAGACTTCTTCTTTCTCTGAGGATCTCATGTGATTACTCCCAATCCTCTGATCTCCATATGGTGCACCTGGTCTGTGAGAGTAAAACAGGGAAGCACACATGCAATAAAGATCAGACACTCTGCTAACCTGCAGTAAAACCTCTCCTCTAATCTGCACCATCAACTAATCGGTTCGCCCATCTCTGCGTGGTTCTGCAGGAGGACAGGACCACAGCAGCGTCAACACTTCAGCTCACATTATTCTCCATCCGAGCTGTATTTTGACGTAAAAGAAAGAAACAAGCTATGTCGCTAAATGCACTGAGCCTCGACCTGAGACCTTGACTCAGCCATGTTTTTAATGCGGACAACAGCGCCCTCTGTGGCCAGAAACTGCCCTGCACCGCCCTCGCTGTGTCGATGAGGCCTCCAGTACTGAACTGACTCCCTCAAGTGAATTATCTCCATATAAAGTCACCGCCATATAAAAGTACATAAAAATTATCGACGACAGCACAGCAAGTGGATTTAAGGTAAGAAAAGATACAGTAAAACTATGACAGTAGAGGGGAAAAAATGTGACCCTTCATCATAATATATGTGGGGTCTTCAACGTGGTTTGAATAGAGAGATTAAATATAATGTACCTGTGTGCACCTATCTCCTATAACGTCATACTATGAATGAATTAAATAAACAGTTTAGCCAAATATTTAAGCCAAGCTGACACGTCCGAGGAGAGATAAACGTGTACTTTATTTTATATATGTCTAACATTAAACACTGAAAATGGCGGACTGGCGTTGTTGCTACATTCAAATGTAAGCGCACGTAACGTACGTTTTTCACTGGTACTCGTAGACCTGACAGGCATTAAGATGAAACGGGTCATAAAACACCTTTATTCACCAACTTAATTCTGGGACTTGTTTCTGTACAGCACCAATAAGTGACAACGTTATCTATGAGTAGCTCACTCCATCGATCTTATTAACTTTCCCTCCCAGGAGAGTCATTCCTGTGGAGATGGTGTTTGTTCTTCTGGGTGATGGGTGGTAAAGCCCAACCCATCCACCAACGCTGATTTATACCGTATAATTCTGGTTTTCTGGTTGCCTTTCTGGTTAATATTTGCCTGCTCTGAACGTTATTGTTGTTGTAATTGTTGCTGCAGCACATTTAATGGCTCTTGAGTGAAACGTCTCTCGACCATACGTGTTTTTGGATGTGTGTTTGCCTTTTGTTACGGTCCTCATGTGTTTCCCGTGGCTTGGGGCTTTTGTCCCAGGCGCTTCAGCAGCAGCAGCAGCATCAAGTCACACTCACTCAGGCACAAAGACCAAGGAAGTCCTTGACTACACTGCCAACATAAAAGTATTTAGGTTCCGACTCGGATTCCGTGACGAGACCGCCATCGTCTCACAGCTTTCTCATTTAACATATCGTCTTGATTCATTATTTATTCGAAAACTCTTGGGGTTTTTGAGAAAACACAAACAAGAACTATGTTTTAGAGCAGGACTCCTACTTGGAATTATTACCATGATGTGATAAAATAATGCAGGTAAAACAACAGTGACAAACAGGCAGGTAGATCAGGTAGAAAGATTTCAGTAGATAGATAGATAGATAGATAGATAGATAGATAGATAGATAGATAGATAGATAGATAGATAGATAGATAGATAGATAGATAGATAGATAGATAGATAGATAGATAGATAGATAGATAGATAGATAGATAGATAGATAGATAGATAGAAATTTAATTGATCCCTCAGGGTGCCTCAGAGAGAAGTTCTGGCAGAAAACACCATACGTTGGAAAAGAAAACAGGTAGCAGGACATATCCACCAGGATAGTAGGTGATTAGTGATGCAAAGTAAGTGATCATTATGCAAAGTAGCAGCAATTCTGTTTGTGTGCAAAGGTACTGAATGAACAGAATTACGCAACAAATACACCACTAGTAGTAGTAGAATAACTTAACGTGAGATGGTTGTGACACCAGTGTTAATTCTGTCCACATCCATCTCTTTAATTTAGAGTGATCTCTCAGGATTTAGAGAGCTTGTGTTTTAAATGATCAGATGAATGAACAAATTAAGTAAATTTTTGAAGTCCACAAAAACAATCAACAAAAATTTCTTGATTATACTCCATAATTTGTGTTTGAAAGAGGCAGAAATATGCTGGAACATAGCAATTAATATCCTTTTTAATGTATTCTTTATTATGCAGTCAGACAACTCATAGCATGGAAAATAATTAAGTGAATCCACTATTTAGACACAAGGCATACTTCAGCTGTAGGATAATCAGTCCCATAGTTGTGTCGATTATGTGAACTTGTTTGGCTTTGTTCAATGACAGTAATGAATTTGACAGTAATTCAGTGATACTTTCTGTTTAAATACAACCACGCCTCGGGTCATGCTTATCACAGTGTTTCAATGACTCATGTAAGTGATAGTTAATATCATATAATCGGTTTTAATGATAACGAAAATAGATATCATAATATGACATATAGCGTGAAAAAGATAAATGAATGAAGAAAAATCTGAAAGTTTTTCCATCACGGGTGAGGCCTTTATTTTGACAGGGCAACAGGAAGTGTGGCCGCGGCACGCAGCGCGTGCTGACAGCTGCTGTGGGAGGAGGAGGAGGAGGAGGAGGAGGGAGGGATAATAATGGGAGGGGAGGCAGAGTATCAGCGGCAGGGGACAGCTAAACGTGCCGTGGGAGCTCTCTCTCCCTATCTGCCTCCGAGGGAACTTGTTAGATGGGAAATGCTCGCGCTGTCGACATAAACTCAACGCTGCGCCCTCAAGAAGTTCACCCCAAACTCTCCCCTGGAGCCACTTGCAGCAAGTTTGGACTCCCTAGGACTGCGACTGAAAGCCACGCAGGGAAAAGTTTAAATGGACTTTAACAAGGGCTGATGGTGGACTGAGTGGCCAGACTCGGGTTGATGGATTTTACTGAACCCCAGAAGTATCCCGTTTTAGGACTGCTGATGATCATGGACGCGGAGGGTTGATTTTTATTTTTTTCCCTTTTTTTAAGGACTGGGGACAAAATGTGACCACCTTCCACTTTCTGTTCTTTTTAGAGTCTTTCTTTATTTTGAAAATACTTCGATAACTACTTCGTCTCCTCGAGGAGAGAGGCATGAACCATTAACTCAGCATTCGGGTGTGCAGGACGGGTCCAGAAGCAGCGCTTCAATGGATTGACACGTTTTACTCCCAGCTCCGAGTGAAAAAGTGCCTCAGGCAAGGTAAGAGGAGACGGTGCGGGGCTTGCCCCATCCTCTGGACCATCCTCTCCGTTTCTCACTCCGTGGCCGCGGACGCTGCGCTGGCGCGCCTTTGTTGACGTTTACTGCCTCCCATGCACCACTTGTAATCTCCCAATGAGTGTTTTCCCCCTTTAATACCTCGGAAAACAGCCGCTGCGCGCTGTAATGACCCGTCAATGAACCCACTCCCCGAGATTAAAACAGTGGGGGCAATCCTCTATCAAAGTAGTGTTTTATTATTTTTGCAATGTAGCAATTATTCCGTGATATCCACTCAGCCGCTCGCAGACGCGCTGAGCCAAGACAAAGGTGCACCTGTTTTGTTTTACAGCAGGTCCGTGTGATGACATGGAGGGGCTGCGCGTCTCAGCCCGCGGTGGCTGTGCAGAAATAAAGAGCTTGGTGCGCTCTGGTGTCTGCTGTAAACGGGCCGGACAGTGCTTTTTCCTGCCTCTGCTCCCCGTGGTGCAATGTACAGGACTGAACCTGATTTAAGCTGATTTGCAGCAGAGGAGTGCAGCGCTTTTTTTTTGTTTTGTACGAGCCGTGCAGCCCCTGCTCTAGTGATCCCTATCCTTTGTTTTTGTTTTGGGTCTCAGCTACGATTGGGGGGGGGTGAGATGCACATATCATTCATGGACCTTTAATCCTCTGTGTTGCCCTAGAAGCCTATATGCAGACAGAGTTTACATCCACAAATATAAGCCCCCCGACCTTAATCAGCTTGTAGATTGCCAAATGTTTTTGTTTGCTAAAAATCTGTGTCAGTTTCTCCCTGAAGTATATACTGCCAGTCTGGCCGTTAATGGCAAATGCCAAACCGCAAGGCAATTTTTCTGATTGCTTTTGCATTATTTACACAGTGACGGTGATGTGCAAGAGATGGTTGAATGCATCTTTCTGAGTCCTTGAGGGAGCTGTTGTCACACCATTCAAGCCCTTCAGCGGCACAGAGTCTGTGCATGAGTGATACCAGCACCCGACTCACTTTGCACAGTAATAACACACATATTGAAGCATTAAACAGGCCCGGGCACATATCACTGGTGTAGTGCGATGTTCAAGACACAGAGTGGCTGTCTCCGCCCCGCAGGCACATTGTCACGCAGGAGGAAATTGATTGTATTGAGAGACAAATTATTCATGAGTTGGAAGTGGTTTCTCCAAATCGCTGTGCCATTAGCTGGCTAGAGATAGAGTCTCTAGCAGAGACTGCATGTCTGTGCCGCTGTGTTCAAAGTCATGGGGTGACATAGAAAGTTGCAAGAAAGGCAGGGGTGTAGTAAAGCAGACCAAAGGGGGAGCAGCTAGTAAAGTGTGCAGGTCACAGAGCGTGCTATAAATGTCACCGCTGTGTTTCGTTTCACATCCCATTAGTGTCAATCCGTCTGAAAAACTTGCCCACTCATGAAGATTTTAAAAAGTCCTGCGCAGGATCTGTTGGAATAGGTTTGCGCTCTGAGGTCTTGAAATGAGTCAGGCTGCATGCTTCAGCATCCGGCCCCGGCTTCACAGTTTGTTACCTTTGGCCTTTGACCCCTCTCAGCTCTCACTTTAAAGGAGCTTTATGGGAGCGACTAGTGGCTGGGAGCCGGGGGCAGGGAGGGACAAGGGCCTTTAAGGAGGATGTTCCCCAGACTCATGTCAGTCTCCATTCCCCTGAGCGCTCCTGTGAAATCAGCTCAGGTGTAAAAAAAAAAAAAGAAGAAGAAGAAGAAAAAATGCTGGAGTAAAGCATGAAATCAATCCACGTGAGTGCGGAACTTGTGGAGAGATCCATTCTGGTCATTTGCAGCATTGCTCAGTTGCTGTAAAATTGCATTGCATAATAAAAGTAGCACACGGCACGTTCCTCTATAACACTGCTCATTAGTCGATAGTGTTATACCCTGTAGTGCCATGTGTCAGGGGACCAAACATCACTTGTTAATCCATATACAGTAGGCTTTCCCCCTCATGTGACTGCAGCTCTGCTCTCGTGCCCAGTGTGCACCCACTTCATTTCCTTTCATTCGAGGAAAAAAGTCAATACGCATAGTAAATTGGGTTGCGGTGCCACGGATGATATCCATGGATTGATTGCTGGCTTGTGCAGGCTGGTCCAACCAGTCACTGGTTCACAGACCCACGGCTGTGTTAATAATTCTGGGTCTGCCATGGATTTGTGCATGTTTCTCGTTGTGTGTTGTCCCTCTGTGTGAGACTGTCCTTTTCAGCTGTGAAAGTTTCTGCTGGCGCTAACACGTAATGCCCCCGCTGCACGCTGGTTTGCATCGGGGTTATGGCCTCTGCCAGGATTAGCCAGGATTAGTCAAGAGTGTGATGCTTGTTCTTATCAGGCCCATACCTATCTGTCGCTAACATCTCTGATGCCTCTGCTCTAGGGGCTGGGGGATAGCACACACACACACACACACACACTCACACACACACACACAAACACACACACACCCTCTCTTTCTCTCTCTCACACACACACAAACACACACATTAGATGAAAACTTGTTTTTTTTGTTTGTTTGTTTTTTGCATCAGGTCTTCTCCGTGAAGGTGTCCTGCTTGTTAAGACCCTGACAGTTTAATTGACAGGTGCGGTGATCACATTAACTCCTGCAGAGTGAAGCTCGTTAGGAAGCACCTAACTTTTGCATTATTCAGCTTATGCCTCCTGATCAGCTGAGGCCAGTGTGATTCAGAGGAAATGCATATGGAGCGGTCAGGCTCACCAGCTGCTGCCTCTGACAGCTTGGAATCAGCTCCTCTCTCCTGTTCAACGCAAGAGCACCTCCACCCATCTACACCCCAGTTGTGGAAACACCTTGGAGAGAATTATCTGAGGACAATTGAATTCTCAGGATGTTGTTCATTTAGAGACTTGGACTTGGACTTCCTGTTGAGACTCTTACCAACGGTGCCTCTGCATTAGATGTTGGAGATGATAGATGAAGCCTCTATAACATTATCTGCTTCACTGATCATCGATCCATTTGGCACTTTTTGCCTTTGTTTTAGAGCAAATGAAACCACTGGGTGCCCTGGGCAAACAGACTAAATATTTAGTGCCTTGACTCTGCAGTGATTGATTGCTGCACAGTCAGTTTGTCCTTGATTTGTCTCACCAGTTTGATCTCTAATTTGATTACACTATTAACACTCGCAGCAGAAGGCCGGGATTAAACTGGGCGCTAAATGTACGGTCCAGAAGGCTAAGTCACCACTAAGATCTAAAGCAATTTGTGTCATTGAAATCCAGCGAAACATGCGACCAGTCAGCCGCGTCCTCACACCTCCACAGAGCTGACCTTGTCTCACTGGATGTTTGTTTTTCGGTTTGGCGGGGGACAACTTTACTGATGTCACGTTTGACCTGAAAGAAAATCCCTTCTGCCGTCCTGGTACCAGAGATAAGTAGTCCGTATCTGTGACTGGCATTTCAAACACGTAGCGTTGTTTCGCTCTGTGTGGACAGGAGCAAGTTGGGAGCAGTGGTTAATTATGTCCACTTTCCCTCAGATACCCTTGGGAAGAGATTAGCGTGTACAGTAGGATTAAACCCCTCTCTCTCTCCTCTCACCTGCGCAGCATGCATGGCTCAGGTCCCCTCCGCTGAATGGGAGGCGTACTCCACGGTCGGAAACATAAATGTCACCCGGAGAAGCTGGCACTTGTGTGAGTGCTGTTGTGCTGAAGGATAATAGGGGCCTCTGCCCTGCCTAGCCGTGCGCTCTGTGCTCAGACTAAAACAACAGGAGCGTCTATTAAATGCAGCCTCAGGAAATAAGCCGGTTGTCGTCCGTCTCCTCCTGCACCTGCAGACAAAGACCCCCTCCGGGCTTCCTGCGTAATATGTGGGCTCAGTGTGTCTGCCTGTCTGCTCCCGCAGGCCAGCATTACAGCACATGCACGGCCAGCTATAGAGATCTTTGACATGTTGGGGCTGTCTTGAGGCACAGACCTGGGCGAGAATATTAGATACGTGATGGGATCGGTCCGTCTTTTCGGACGGCTGGAGGTGACACGCTAACGCGTGGACGGCAAAGATTTGTTTCTGCTGTTTTTTTGGTTCACTGTAAGGCTCGTGTTTTGCGCTGACACCCTGCAGAGGGAAGCGGTGTTTGCTCGGGAGCAGTAATCCCTTCCTCATTACAGACATTGCACTGAAATTACGCTACCACACAAAAACTTCCATCCTCGGTTAGTCCCTCTCTTCGTCAGACTGCACTGGAAACCCATCCCAGTGTCTTTTTTTCCCCCTCTGGAAAACTTCTGTGCCACTGACTCGGGCCCGAGGCTTCTTTCAGCGAGGCGCTAAACCAAAGTTATCGCCCCACGTCAAGGACTGTCCCGGCAGGCACAGTCTCGGCCCCTGTGTGGGCCCGATTCGAGGAGATAAATGAATCTCCCCGCTCTATTCTTGGATGCTTGTTTACTCAAGTGCAGACGACATCTGAGTGACTAAACATATCCATCATGTGACCGAGCTCCTCCGCGCCGCATCAGCAGCTAATAACCAACACCTACCTGCTCTCCAAGAATAGCCTCCTTCTTGTATGACTTAAATGAACTTAATAAGCCGGCATTAGGAGCGCTGAATGGAGCGGCTGGAGGGGAGGGGGCGAGGTCTGCCATTATGTTTCAAGGGCGACAACTTAAACTTGTGCCTCCAATCCAATTTGAGGTTGAGGGCCTCACGAGTCGCCGCGGCAGCTCTCATGGTTCAGGCTGTGAAGTAGGGCCCGCAATCTGTTTAAGTGCAGTCCCGCTTGTGAGGCTCTCCAGCACACAAAAATCAGTGGACTTTGTGGCCGCCTTCGCGTTCGCGGTCTGCGCTTTTAAAAGTCAGCGAAGCGCGGCGCTCAGTTCGGGAACATGGCGGTCTCTACACGACATTCGGGTCACATACGCAGTGTTTTAAAGGTAGTAGTGCAACATCTGGATCGGCGGGGGATGCAGCTTTCGACACTGCCCGTGTCACCTGTCCATAGCCGTTGGCCTATTTAGCACGGGACGAGACCTTCTGGATGAGCTGGACCAATCGCATGCATCAGGCTAATCTGTACATACACTTAGAGCCTCGTAGAGGTCTTCAGACACATATACACACACGTCTTGGCCCCCGCGGAGAGGCCCGGCGCCGTCTGCGTAGGGCGCTCGCAGGGGCGGCTCACCTTAATCCAGCCGCCGTGCAGACATGCAATTTTCCAGAGGATTAAGTGTTTTCAAAGAATACAGTTATTTATTGAACAACAAGCATCTGGAATACAGTGTAATAGTTGGATTATGAGGTGATTTTAACTGGGAGGGATTACACTCGTCCGGGACGGGAGGGGGGGGTGTACGAGCGTGCTTGTGCTACGGTGAATCTCAGTGAATCTCTGCTGCGACTGAGCGCCATGTGTGGTCTTCTCTTGCAGGTCGGGAGATGTGTGGAGGAGTGTGACGAACGGCCATGGGGCTGGAGAGACGGTGGCTTCAGGCTGTCACCGCTGCTTTAGCCATCTGTCTGCTAAGTAAGTATGCAGCACAGACCATCGCATACATTTACAATGCATCTCCATAATTAATTTCTCCTTGAGGAACTTTGAGGGCCTCTCTCTTTCGGGAAGGTTAACGCCGCACCGCAGTTCTGAGGCCGCTCCGTCACTGGCATGAGACCAAATCTGAGGTGCCGGTGCTTGACTCGTTTCATACCAGTCCTCTGCAGGAATCTCTAAATCTGATCTCAAATGCTTGTCTATCTCTATGGGAATGAGTTTTTGGAGATTACATCACATCATAGGATGATCTTATAAAATATAATGGACTACTGTAGATCAAACTACCCAAAAGTAGATAAGCATTTAAGCATAAGTCGTAAAGATGAGTCTTAAACATCTCCAGAAGTAAAATGCAACATGCATGATAATCCCACAGAAAATCTCATCCAAAAAGATCACATGTAGCACAAAAAAAGATCACTGAACATGGAAGATTTTACCGCTTTTACCAACACGGAAAAGTACTTTTACTTTCAGTGTCAAACAAGTGGAGTATTTCGACAGCGTAATGTTACGTAACAGAGCTGAACAATTGTGCTTTTAGTGCTGGGTCGTAATCCTTGAAAAATGTATTGGATGCGCTCGAATATAGCAGGTTGCATTTATTTACAGTTTGCCATTTCATTTCAGTTCATTTGTTCAATATGACGTGAAAATCATTGACAGACGTTCCACCTACAGCAGGAAGTTAGGGTTAGTTAGTTAAAACGATCATAATCGAGCAGTTATGATCCAGTCAGGCTCATCTTCAAACGCCTCAGACACCTCTTCAAAGGTTGTCTGTCTCTTCGTTTGTTCCACAACAGCCAGTTGTCTTCCATTTGTCTCTGCCATTTGTTTGCTCAGCTTCACCAGAGGCTCGTTGTTTACCAGCGTCAACATCAGAGGGGTGTGCTGTGAAGTGAAATGAATGGGTTAGTCCACCTTTAAGCCAGAGTTTTTAGTGTCACAAAGTCCTTCATTTCACTTTGATGAAAAGTGATTTATATGTCCCTGATTAGAAGGGTCGACCTAAATTCGCCATAATACTAAAATATGAAGTTTCAAAGTCAAGATGTGGAGAATGAGCGGTTATCAGAAAAGACAAATAAAATAAAAGTTTGTTGAATAAGCGAATGCACTGAGAGACAGAGAGAGAGAGAAATACATACTTTGAAGTAACCATCATTCCCCTCTTGCTCTCCATAACAACCTGTTCTTCTTCACTGTATTATGGTTGTTCCCAGCATTGCACCAAACTCCTCTTTTGAAATAAGCACAGAGCCTGAGCAGGGAATCCCGGATTAACAAAGGAACTTACTAACCAGTATCATGACATTCATTATCTCTCTCTGGGCTTTTGAACTTTGTTGACTCTGGGAACACACAAAGACAGACAGGCCGGCTACGCCGAGCGTGCTTCATGCTTCGCCCCCCTGCTGCAAGTCCCTTGTTACAGTGAAACACTGAAACTGGTCGGCATATGTTGCCGTTTAGCGGCCCATGTACAGTCTGAGTGACAACACGATGAATCTGGCTCAGCCCCCACTGCCTTGCATCGGAGAAAGTGAAGAGGAGGGGCCGCAACGCAGACAAGAGCGGCCGAGGGAGAACGAGGCCAAAATCCAACTTAAATAATATCTGCGGGTGTGGATTTAGATCAATCTGGGATTTATGCTACCCCCAACCAAGGCACGCTTCCCTGTGTGCGTGCATGTGTCAGCAGGGGGAGGGGGGTGGGGGTTGATTGTGCTGGTCCGCAGACCATGTGTGTACCCCAGGGGGTGGTGGGAGGTCGGCTGCAGAGAGCACAGAGGGTCCTGCTGCCCTGCATCAGAGAATCAGCAGCGAAACCCCCCCCCCCCCTCCGAGATTAAAGTAATCACCAGGCCAGATGAGTAGCAGAGCAAACACTGGCACCCAGTTGCGCACACACCCACGTGAGCACATGGCAGCGTGAGAGAGAGAGAGAGAGAGAGAGAGAGAGGGAGAGAGAGAGCAAGTGGAGGCAGAGTGAAGAGGGACTGCTCCAGGTGTCACTAATGGGATTGCTGTGTGTTTGCAGGCTTTGCAGCCATACGATCTTGTCACCAAATGGCACATGATTGTTTTACATGGCCTCCGCCCGCCCGGCCTTTAACTGGGGACACTCTGGGGATGTCATAGTCACTGACTGATTCACTTCCACATTGAGCTCTTTCACTCCATTTCCCCTCCACTTTAATTGGCTTTGACCTCCTGTCACCTGGCTAGTTGTGCTCTCTCTGCCTCTTTAATCAAGATATGTCTGCTTGTACTGAGTGGTATTCAGTGTTATGAATAATTTCCTTTGGAAAAGAAAAAATATTCCTGAGGTTAATCCAGCCTCTGTGGCGGTCGTAACTCTCTTTAAATGGCCCGTATCTCTCAGGCATTTATGGAGCAAGACCTATGTGTTCATTCTCTTCTTTACAGTTTATTGCCCCCTGTGCTATCAGCAAATGTCCACAGCGAAACCCACACTTTAACCTGGCGACGTGCTGTTGTCTTTGCAGGCGTGTCTCGAGGCGAGGCCACTCTGGTGCAGGCCAGAGAGGGGGGCTCTGCAGAGCTGGGCTGCAATCTCGCGCCTACATCCCAGGGAGGCACCTCCCCAAACCTCTTCCCTCTGCATGTGGTGGAGTGGGTGCGCCTCGGCTTCAATGTTCCCATCCTCATCAAATTTGGAGTGTACGCTCCTCGTGTTCACCCAAACTACAAGGGTAAGAGTTATTTTCACAGTCCACTCCCACAGAGTAAACATGTAAGACCCTGTTTTGATTTAATCCTTTTTTTCCCCCTGTATTTTCCCCCGCACTAAATGTAGGACTTGAAAACATTTCTCTGTGGACCTTGGAGCCAGTTAGCAACATTTAGTTTGGTCTCTGAAAGGTTTCACCAGTGAACCAGTAATTGACAGGTGGTGGGGGGGGATGCACAGAATAGATAGCTTTTACTCTACACAATAAAAAAGAAGGTAAAATAGAGCATTGAGGGACTATAAAAGAGCAGTAAAAATGATGTAGATCCTTCATCAAAACACACCGCGGGTGACGCTGGGTGGGTGAATGTAGTTCAGTAACTCCACCAGCTGTCGCTGCAGATGCAGATATTGAACCTGATGTGGAGCCAGTAACACGGAGCCCTGGACCCCCATGTAACTGTAGAGTGCATGGGCGCTGCGGTGCAGAACGCGTGTGCATGTGAAGTCAGTTGTGGCTGGCAGTCATGCGGGCCGTCAGACAGTCGATGTGGGAGACTTCCTCGCTCCATTCGTGCCGGTCATGGCTCTGCGGCAGTGGCTTTGAGTTACATGCATCTGCCCTGCGTGCGCAAAAAGCACAAGGCGGTGTTTCTGCAGGCTCGTGGAGGGGAAGTTTGGCTGAAACAATATCCTAAATAGGTAATCCATCCACAGCGCAGTCCCTGTAATTACGGCTGCTGTTCAGTGTGTGTGAGACTGCGGGCTGGAGGGGAAGGGCGAGACTGGATGCGTTTTAATGGAGGCAGTTAAAGGGGGGGGTGGGGTAGCGCAGCGAGAGAAAGGGGGGGGGGGCACCAGCAACGCTGCACGCGGGGGGATTAGGGGTGTAGGTGGGGGCCCGTCGGCCTGATGACAGTGTTTTATTAGTATGCCGAGGGGTGACCCAGTAAGGGGAGATTGTTGTGCAGGAAGGAGGATGGATGAAGCACTGGGAATAATGGGAGTTTTCTTGCTGGAGCGCTATAATCCCGTCATTGTCTGCACGGGGACAAAAGACAAAGAGAGGTATCACAACCCCTCGCTTTGCCAAAGCCAACACCACCACTAGGACACCCAGAATCCCATACTACCCCAACTGGGTCAACGAAACGTACAGGCAGGCTGAAAAAGTGCTCTGCGCCGGTGGCATCAGAACTTTCCCTCGCGGCAGGCTGAGCCGTGAACGAAGCCCCCTGACTCCAGAAACCTGTCCGCGGCGCTGTCACACCGCACCGCAAACGCCTCCTCCGGGCAACTGGGCTACATGTGTTTGGCATGTTAGCCCCGTTGGCCGTTAAGCATCTCATTGTTTAGGAGCAGTCATCTGACGCGCAAGCCGTCATAATGAAGTAAACGGCGTTGCAGGGGAAGCAGCTCGGGGTACAAGGCTATTCGGGATGTCCCAATGTCTTTTTTTCTCCCCCATTTCCACGTACGCGTCGTCTGATGTGGGCTTTACCCCGTCTGCCTCAGATCCTCATATCTCCCCTCCCACTGGAGGCAGATGGCAGCCTGTGAAGCGTGTCAGCGCTGTGGGTCTAATGTATCCTACCCTCAAATTAAAATGCTGGGGGATTTCAGATTTAACCACAAGACAGTCAAGTAGGCAACCATTTCCTGATCTTTGCCTCGGCTTGTCTGAGATCAGGAAGAAGAGGTGAGTGCTAGGGTGGCTACAATGCACAATCGCTCAACATATATCATTATATTGAAGCGTTTCTCCTTTGCTGGACTCCTCACATTGGAGATGCTGCGCATTCAAGTGGGCCAGAGTGAAACATTGTCTGCCCGGTCTGCCGCTCTGTCTCAATCTCACTGATGCTGTCGGCCATTTTTAGAAGCCGAGATGAAAGAATCAAAGCAGGCGATATCTTGGATGACTATTTCAGTCGTCCATTAAAGCAACGTTTTTTGATACGATATCAGGTGCATTTCAGATTGCACTTTGTTTTCGAGGCGTCGTATCCCTGCAGAGCCTGTTAGACGGCAGTCTGTCTGGGTCCCCGAGAGCTTCTCCTGTCTGCTCCGAGTGAACCGGGGAGGTTTTAGCGGCCCCGGTGCCTCTTCCTCTCCGTTTCACACCCAGCATGGCTGCAGCGCCCGACATCAGTCAACCCACAACAAAGAGGAAACAGCCGGATAAACCCTGACTGACACGCCATTATAGCCCCTCTGAGTTGCATTTGTTGAGACAATATGTTCGAGTCCTGCCGTGTCAGGATGGTTTACTGTTGCAGGGTTAGATCAAATGTCTCCTGTGCGCTGAAGTAAATCAGGGGAGACGGTGAGCAGGAGACTCCGACCTGAGGTTAGAGCGACAATAGGCGAAAGGCCCGGCTCTCAGCAGGCCGCCTCCATGCTCCCTGTGACCTCTGGACACTGCAGAAGTTAAGGCTTACACACACTCACAGGTCTCTCTCTCTCTCTCTCTCTCTCCCCCTCGCACATGTGAACCCTACACCCTCTCCTCGAGTGGACTTTAGTATTGAACGGCTAAGCTTTTGCAAACATGACAGCCAGAAAATGGCCAGCTGAAAGGGGAAACTGATCACCTTTATCCATCATAGCCAACCTGTTTTTCCGCCACGACGGGACCAGGTCTGTGTGTGGCAAACAATGCCACGTTGAGAGAAGAATGGGCGGCTGCAACCTGGGACTTCTTACGCCAGACGGCTGAAAGGAGCAGGTCCTTTCAGTGGCGCTGACTTCATGCCTCAGGTGTTTCAGTGCACTCACGAATTCCTGTGAGCCGCATCTCAATTAGGGCCCTTCTGGAGGTTCACCTCAGATCTAGCTACCTTGTGCGTGTACTGCTGTACAGGTACTGATTGATAAAGGAAGTTGGCTTTCAGTTTGTGCGTTTCCATTCATAGAATGGACTAGAAATCATACTATTATGGCTTTGCAGGTATTGGCATGGCAATATGAGATGTGTCCCTGAAACCCTTGATCATCATCCAGTCAGAGTTAATGAATCGATTACACGTTGTTATCGTTGTTATTTCATCCGGACCTGGGCGTGCAGCTTAGTCCTTCTTTGGAGCAGCTCGAGCAGCTCCCGTAATCTCGTTGTATTCCAGGAAACTTTGCTCTGTGATTATGTTGCAGGGCTAATGCGCACAGTGAGCCGAGTGGCCGCTGTAGTGAAACTCCGGCACGTGAGCCGTGTGTGCTCGCCGGCGCAGGGGTTAACAGTGGCGGACGAGAGCGAGGGGGACAGAGTTAACAGTAATCTATCTCACGACAAAGAGCTATTCATAAGAGGGTTAAACTGATTAGGGAGACAGGAGGATTGAAGAGAGAAATTTGGGGGAGTGGGAGGGGTGAGCTGTCAGAGGCAGGGGGCCGGTCCCAGACTTATGATTGTATTCAAATCAAAACACATCCCACAATGCACCACTGCCCGAGCCTCTTGTGCACATACGGATGGGCAAAGAAAAGCAGCGCCGATGCCTCTGCAAACAGAATTATCTGTCTTCCTCCACCAGTCACCCCAGCTATTGTACCGCATGTAACGCACTGCACCCACGTTTCAGCAAGTCGGTGAGTAGCGGTGGGAACCCCCCCCCCTCCCCCCTCCCCTCCCGGTGCAAAAATCACATGTTGATTTCGGTCCCGTGGAACGACGACAGAGGAGTATTCCAAATTACAGCGAGGCCAAAGAGTTGCGCGTAAACCGCTGTCAGCTTGATTGCATTACGGTGGTTTCGCCTGCCTCATCAATCCTGCGTTTATGACTTTAAAAAAAAAAAAGGGTTAGAGAGCAAGCTGTGAAGCCGAGGCGAGCTGCTGGCCGCCGGCCCGGCTCCGGGAGCCGTGCCCTTCGCTAGCGTGCCACCCACCGGGCCAGAACCTGACTCTCGCTCCGCCGAGCAGGGTGCGTCCCGGAGGTTCACACACCACCGGCGGATTAGAGTTTCCATTTTCTCCCCTCGGCTGCACCGCAGCTCGACCTGTTGGAAACAAGGGCTCATTCTGAGCTGGACGGGAGCTGTCATGTGATAGCCGCCGGAGGAAAGCAGCGGAGGAGGGGGAGGAGGAGGAGGAGGAGGAGGAGGAGGAGGAGGAAGAGGAGGAGTGTGGGCACGAGAAAGGAAGAGGAGCTATTGTTTCAGCCGTCCACAGAGGGTCCGATGATGTTTGTCTCTCGAGGAGGACTCGTGGACATTGTGCTAATGTAGAGCGGTGGGGGGGGGGGGGGGTGATGGATGTGTCTGCCGGGGAGGTGCGGAGCACGGAGGTCAGAGAGGTCAGCCCCTCATTGGTTGTCAGTGGATTATCGATGCACACAAGTCAAGTAACCTCTCCATAACCCCGCACTCAATCCCTCGTAAACAGGGTGGGTTTTTCTTGGGGCCGCGCTTGATCATTTGTCAGCCCCTGCGTTCAATCATGGCAACATATTTGCTTTGTGTCCCTGCATCAGGCCGTCGGGGAGAAAAGGGGCATTTCTCCCGAGCATCTTTAGTGCCGAGCACCTGCTGGGGGCCATTTAAGATTTCGGTTCAAGTCCAAAGATGCAACATTCACATTGAAATAAAGCGACATTTGTCACACAGCGTCCGCCCCTTTGTCTCTCTCCGGGCTGAATGGACGACGGTCCTTTTCTCCTCCTGCCTCTCATTCATTTCTCTCGCTCTTCCCTCGCTGCCTCTTGTGTGTCTTGATGTGCCACAAGACTCCCTTTTTTTCCCCCCCTTTCTATCTTAATGCATCCCCCCCCCCCCCTGAACGGGGTAATTCTTCAAAACCTCTGACAGTGGAGTCCCACCCCTCGGTGTAATGGACCCTCCCCTGGCCGCGTTTGGCTCCGCCAGGTTTCTACAGCAACTGGATTCAAATCTAAACCTACAGCCCGGGCTTTTCTCGCTGCCGTCACCATGGCAACCCGAGGGAATGAGGAGTGGGGGGGGGGGGCGGCTGCCATCTCTTTGTAGTGACGGACAAGAGGGAGGCTACGGGAGGAAAGGGTTAAGTGTCGGACGTGGAAACCAGAATTCCCCCGCAGGGACCCAGGGGGGCAGGGCCCGCACCGCATTTTGAAAATCAACATGTACACACACACACACACACACCCACGTGCTCCCCGGTGCCATGAGATCAGTCCACCTGGTCAGTCAGCCGCATTGGCACAGGCCGCATTCAAGTCACCATACTCGATCAGCGCCGGCCTGCAAGTAGCCCACATTATGCAGCCGCATGGGGATTAGGGGCGTGCTAAAGAGCGTTTGTGTGACTCTGCACGAGGAAGTGTTTTTCCCCCCTCGGCCCGCAGGAGCGGGCAGCTAATTCCAGGTCCAGTTGGAAAAGGTCGCGCGGGAAATGGGCAGCGCCGGCAACGATGCCTCGCAGCGAGACGGAAAGCCAAATGCCTGTAGTTATCCCCGTACCTGTTATCATCCGTCTGCACGTTTCCTCCCTCCCGGCCCAGCCCGGTTGTTTTGAGAGATGCTCGGTGAAACGAGAGGCCTTCATTTTATGGTGCCTCCTAAGTGAGCGCCGCCCATCAAACGCCGCCCTGTGTTTTGGGGAGGTCAGTCAAACATTAAACCCAACTATTAAGCGCGGCAACAGCCCCGGTCAGGAATGCAGGGTTAATTGTTAGCCATTGTTGTCTGTCTCTACTCCCAGTGTGTGTCTTAAGGCCGCAAATAGACTGAAAGGACCTTCGTAGCTTCCAGACACGGCTGTCTGGAGGTGAGACCAGTGTGCAGACGGCGATATTGTCGCTCCCAGGGTTGCAAAACGTTCAGTACGTCTCTGCTCCCGTGTAAAAGATGTCTGCTGGGACAGAAATAAACCCTCCAATGGTTCCCAACTTTGCCCAAGTGATTGAAAGCGGCGCATTAATCACGTCACTCGAGCAAATGAGTGTGACGCGATGCGGAAACTCCTCCGCTGTTTACTTTCAAACTGCCTCGACCGGAGCCTGGTATGAGCAACGTGTGTGTCCCCCCCGCCCCCCCCACGCGCACACACACACACGCATCCTCCTGTCGTTTAAAGGCCCGAGATTGAAGGGAGGAAAAAAGAGTTCATTGAGAGGCAGAATAAAAGGAAGGGGGGTTGGGGGGGGGTTGGTGGTGGTGGTGGCGGATGGGGAAGGGTAACTTCAGCCCCCTGAAAAAAACCAGGCTGCAGTCACCAGGCAACCAGCAGATCAGGTTTCAAAGCCCGACGAAGGAGTTGTGAGAAGTACAGAGCGGGAGGAAAGGGAGCGCGCGCGTGTGTGTGTGTGTGTGTGTGTGAGGGAGAGAGCGCATGCCTGTGCGCGCGTGCTCGTGCATGGATCCGTCTCTGTCTTGGAGTGTCTGGCTTCAGAGCGCGCATCTGCCGTTCCCGGCGTTGTTCCTCCCCGCCCAGTGTCCCTCGCTTAGCGGCGAAAACACGAGTGAAAGAAGAGCGAGCTGTCAGAGGAGACGGTGGCCGAGCGCCGTCAGCTTCCCCTCCCAGCGTCCCCATCACCGAGGCCGCCGTGGCCTCCAGACAGGCAGACCCTCAGACTCTCGTCACAGGAGGTCGACCTATCGCGCCATCGCTCGGATTCTTTCACAGCGTTCCCTCGTGTCCGCACATTTCTCCCACCGCTTCTGTTCCGGCGATTTATCGGAGCCGCCCTTCAAGTATCCGTGGCGCGCTCACACGCTCTCCAGTCCGCCACCTCCCCAGACCCCAAACGACAGGGTCGCCCTGCCTTCTGTGATCCTGCATGTCATTACAGTTATCTCTTGAGTGATTTATGTGACTTCCGACCCCCCCCCCCAAGCTGTGTATTGCCTCTACTTGCATGAATCCTCAACATGCGGCCTGTTTGCTGGTCAGAGGGGGCCGGGCTGCAGGCGAACTCCGCACTGAGCGAGGTTTTGTCTCTGTCTTTGACTCTGGCCTTTGTGACGCCGGACGCCTGTGCGTGGTCAGCCCTCTACCCGCATGTGCTGACTCTGCTCGTCTGGCTCAGTCTGTGTGTGTGTGTGTGTGTGTGTTTAACCGTCTCTCTTGCCTGTCCCCCTCCTCCTCCCCCTCCTCCCACAGGCCGCGTGTCTCTGACCCGGGGCGCCTCTCTGCTGGTGGAGCGGCTGACCCTGGAGGACGAGGGCTGGTTCGAATGCCGCATCCTGCTCCTGGACAGCAAAAAAGACGACTTCCAGAACGGCACATGGACCTTCCTCTCCATCACAGGTGCAGCGCCGCGGGGCTCCGCTCCGGCCCTGGAGCCGCTCCTCTCGTCGCCCAGCGAGGGTGCCGTCCTTGTTTAGAACAGCGACAGCATGGAGCCTGGCTGTGCATCCTGGCACACTGATATTTTTCCCCCGTGTGCTACAGCGTATCAGGGCCGTGTCTGTGTGTGTGTGTGTGTGTGTGTGTGTGCGCACACTGTGATCACATCATGCCGAGCCCGCTGTGAGCTGATGTCAGCGAGTCTAACAGCCAGTCTAACAGCAACGGGGGCCGCACAGCGCGGCACCGTGCTTAAACGTGAATACTTACCCTCCGTCACGCACGCGCTACACACACACACACACACGCGCGCCCGTTTCACACCGATCTGAGGCGGGGACTCGAGCGATCAGCCGCATCAGGTCGCAGATGACCACCGGACGCCTAAGCAGCATCACGTCAGTCCACACACTCGAATGCGTTTAGCACAAACACCAACACCAAGGCCAAACCTGACCCAGAGCCTTTTACACATGGCTAATAATGCCATGTTTGACCCAGTCTTTCAGTGTGCAATCCATTGAGTGCACATGGCTTCAGCACGCAGGCCTTCACCAGAGGCAAGAAGTGAATCCATATTTTCCGAATGGAAGCCAAAAATGTCCGTCCCGCTGCTTTTTTTTTGCGGGATTTGCTGTTTTGCGGCCGCCCAGTCACTTCCCCTCCGTGTTGGTGATGCTCAGCTCCCCCCGAAACATCACGTTTGGAGACTTCTCATGGCGTACTGACGCTGTTGTCCACCTAGAGCCGGTCAATCTGCCTGTCAGGGCGTAGGAAACAGAACCGCCCCACCCGTCTTAGGGCACCTTAATCATCCTAATCAACTAATTCTGAAGGAATGAGCCGAGTCACGGCGAGATCCGGGCGCTCTGGCGGGGCCTCAGTGAGCCCGGCCCGCTCTCTGCTTATCGCTCAGAGTGACTTTGTGTCTGACGGCTGAGGTGACAGTGTCCGGCCCGCGCGCTCTCTCTCTCTCTGTTCCAGCCCCGCCCGTGTTCATCAAGACTCCGCCGACCTTCGTGGAGGTCCTGCTCGGAGACTCCCTGACTCTCAGCTGCGGAGCCCACGGCAATCCTCGACCAACTGTCGTCTGGCACAAAGACGACGGCCGGATCGAGAAGCACGAAAAAATAAAAGTGAGTCGCATTAACAGATGGCATTCGCGGCACTTTAATTAAATACTTTATAATTAGCATTTTCTGTAGGGGTTGTCGCTTTGATGTTCCTTTGAAGCAACGCGCTTTGTTGTCCTCTCCGCGACAGCCTCACCATCTTCCTCTCCTCTCTCTCTGTCTCTCTCGTTCTCTTTGATCCCCTTCCTCGTTGCCTCCGCCCCCCCTTTTTAGGTGCTCAATGGCACCTTGTCTTTGGCCTCCGTCACCAGAAATATTTCAGGAGTGTACAAATGTCACGTGTCCAACTCGGAGGGGAACCTGACCCACTCTACGCAGCTGCAGGTCAAAGGTCAGTGTTGGACTGTCAGTCACCGCGCAGGGAAGGAATCTCCGCTCATCTCGTGTTTGAGCGGAGCTGCGTCTCCCTAACACGCTTGCCTCTGAGAGACAAAGAGAAAAAAACCCCCCGGCACGAATGCCTTCCCGTGAAAAAAGTTCTCCGGTCCCTGTTTGCCCACAAGTGTTTGTGAGTTTACCGAGACTGCGAACCCAGGAGCAATCCTGGTCCCAGAGTCTATGCTGCCACCTACTGTCTACACCCTGCTCCTGCATTGAACGAAGACTCGGCAGCAGTAGCTGCCGATCCCCCTCTGCCGTCCAGCGCTCAAAGTGGGGCAAAGTGCAGGTGCTCTCATGTGCCCCGGGGGGCAGGTAGCTGGCACGAGAAGTGCTGCACCGACACATTCCAGCCTACTTTCAGCGCCGTATTGACAGGGGCTTCTGTTTTCCTCCACCGCCTCCAAAGGACCCCCAATCATCCTCATCTCCCCGGAGGACACCACGCTCAACATGTCCCAGGATGCAGTGCTGCAGTGTCAGGCCGACGCCTACCCCTCCAACCTTACCTACCAGTGGCTGAAACAAGGACAGAATGTTTATCATATCGAGTAAGTGCAGGACTGCCTCAGCCTGTCTGGGTGTGCCTGTGTGCAATGTATCTTCATTATTTCTTTTCTTCCGCTAATATTTCCCTGATTTTCCTGATAAGAGTATTTATGGAAAGACTTAGAATTAATTCTATCAATTCTAATTACATTGTTTTATTCTAAATCTATTATTTCTAAGGCTGCTATACCATATGATCAGGAGCAAACTTTAAAGATGACTGGTGATATTTTCCATGTTTAATCTGGCTGTAGGTCCCTCAAGTCAAGAGTGAAAGTCTTGGTAGATGGAACTCTCCTCATCCCTAATCTCATCCCAGAAGATGCTGGCAACTACACCTGCATCCCAACGAATGGGCTACTGACCCCTCCCTCAGCCTCTGCGCACCTGAAAGTGAAACGTAAGACTTAAAACTCCTGTGAAAAGCACAACCTGTGTGTCTGCAGTCATCTCTCACAGGTCTAAACCTCTTCAAGTTTCCGGGGAGCAAGAACTGATGGCTTCATTTCATGATCTGGTCCTCCTCTCAGATCCTGCTCGGGTGGGCCGGATGTCCCGGGAGACGTACCTGCCGGCGGGCATGGAGGGGGTCATCGTCTGCCCGGTGCAGGCCGACCCACCTGTGCTGTATGTCAACTGGACTAAAGACGGGAACGATCTGAATCTTGACAACGTAAGACACGGAGTGAAAGAACGCACACATTTCATCACTCACAACGAATAGTCACCGCCAATGATCATTTTCCCCCTTTGACTTATCCAGTACCCAGGTTGGATAGTGAACTCCGAGGGATCGGTTTTCATCACCACCGCCAATGACAACGCCGTGGGCATGTACACATGTACGGCCTACAACAGCTATGGCACCATGGGCCGGTCTGAGCCCACCCAGGTGATACTGCAGGTGAGGCTGAGCGCCGAGGCCTCCGCGGCCGAGGCTTGTTGAGCACTGGAAACGTTTTCCTGGGAGTGCGCGTCGTCATGCAAACGCCTCCCTCCCTCCCTCCCTCCTCCAGGACCCGCCCATATTCCGAGTGCCTCCCCGGGCCGAGTACCTCCAGGAGGTGGGCAGGGAGCTGACCATCCCCTGCGAGGCCACGGGAGACCCCACTCCAAACATAACGTGGAGCAAGGTGCGGCCGGTGTCCCCGCAGTCGCAGGTGGAGTTAGTGGAGTTATTGAACTCTGGGTTTCAACTGGCTCCCCTCCCCCGCCCACAGATCGGCCCGACTCCCCGCTCCCCGTTCAGCGTGCTGGCCAACGGCTCCCTGCTGCTGCGGCCGCTCAGCAAGGACCACCACGGCGGCTGGGAGTGCCTGGCCACCAACCGCGTGGCCACCGTGGGTGCCGGGGACCGTGGTCATGGTGCTGGGTGAGCCGGGCAGCCTCGCGCAGACACAGAACGCCGTGGTGTCGCAGAGCCGTGAACTCAGGCATGTCTCTCTGCTCCTCAGGCACCAGTCCACACGTGGTGTCCTCGGTGTCGGTCAGCACCGAGATGAACCAGGCCAACGTGTCCTGGGTGCCGGGCTTTGATGGAGGCTACACTCAGAAGTTCACAGTGTGGTGGGTAGCACACAGATTCAGCTGGAGTTTCAGTGTTTTGTCTCAATTTCTTGACTCTTTTTTTTTGTTTGTGTCTTCCAGGGTAAAGCAGGCGTCCAGGGGGAAACACGAATGGGCGTCTTTGCCTGTGCCCACGTCCAAAAACTACCTGCTGGTGACCGGGCTGCTGGCTGGCACTGGCTACCAGTTCAGCGTCCTACCTCAGAATAAACTGGGCTCGGGACCGTTCAGTGAAATAGTGTCCGTGCGAACACTAGGTCTGTGCAAAAGTTCTTATGCTCGGGTTCTGAAGAAGTGTCTGGTGACAGTGTAGACAGTCTTTGTTCTTCTTCAATATCATTCCTCCTCCTCATACATATATGGATAAATGCATTCTAGGTGCCCCTAAAGTCCTGTCCTGTCGGTATTGGTCCCTCTGAACTCACGGCCGGCCTTCCTCTCCTCGCAGCTGTGCCGACAGAAACGCCCCCGGCCGTCACCACGCTCCCAGTGTTGGAGCCGCCCGTTCTGCTGTCGGCCAACGCGACGGAGCGGGGCATCCTGCTGCGGTGGTCCCCGCCCGAGGCCCCGTCCACGCCCCTGACGGGCTTCGTGCTGCAGGCCCGCAGGGACCGGGGCCACTGGGTCATCCTCGGCGACGACGTCCCTGCCAACCGGAGTGAAATGCTCGTGCAGGGCCTGTTCAGGGTAACGGCCGGTCCCCCGCTCCTTTACAGCGATCGGTCCGCATGTTCTCTGCGGTCCGCGCGCTGGTTGCGCCGCAGCGTGGTGAGCCGTCGATCTGTGTCTGTCTGTCTCAGGACTCCAGCTATGATCTGAGGCTGATGTCCCGCTGCAACCAACTCCTCAGCGAGCCCAGCGAGTCCGTCAACGTCTCCACCGACGGTGAGTGGCTTCACACTGAGGACCGTCAGGCTGTAGTTCCCTCGCCAGATGCCGTCCCTGACTGACCGTGTCCTGATTGCAGGCATGGAAATGTATCCCCTGCGGCCGAGCTTCTTGGAGGTGATCCCCGAGCCGCTGCTGGCCGGTGTGTTGGGAGGGGTGTGCTTCCTGTTTGTGGCCATCGTCCTCTCTCTGGTGACGGCGTGCTACATGAGTCAGAGGAGACAGCGCCGGCGCAGGAAGAGGAGACAGGGTGAGGAATCGGATCAAGGATGCAATGTTCTTCTGCAAAACCGACTGGGGGTGCAGGAAATCTACTAACTGATTATAGGTCCAAGTCCTACATGATACAAGATTAGCTCATGTTTTGTTCCTTCCTTTTGTTCTAGATCTCCCGTCTGCCTTCCAGAAGAGTTCATCTCCAGAGTGAGTGTCCTCACCAGTGCTCCCGCCTCTTCTATAATGAGGCAGAAAGTGTCTTAGTTCTGTTCAAAACCTCTTTGTCTCTCTTCTTTCACAGTGCCCGCACACCTCCGCGCAGCCCAGACAGCGTCCTGAAGCTCAAGCTGTGCCCGCCGCTGCCCTTCTTCCCCACCACCTCACAGTCTGACCGCTCGTCCTTCGACAAAGGCAGCCGCGGGGAGTACCACGACCAGCGCAAGCAGCTCCTCTCCAACTCCTCTCCCCCGCCACACTACACGCTCTTCGAGAGCCACCTGGGCTCTCAGGCGCCCTCGCCGTCGGCCCTGGAGTCCATATCCCGAGGCCCCGACGGACGCTTTGTCATCCAGCCGCTGCAGGGCGGGTCCAGTCCCTCCAATAAGGCAAACCTGAAGGAGGAAATCCTGCAAATTAATGGTGGAACCAGTGGGTCTGGGAGCAACAGGACGTCGTTCAGGGACTCCCCCAAGTCCAGTATCCTGAGCTCAGAGAAGGACGAGAGGAAGAATTCTCCCCTCACTGTGGACGTCCCCGAGCTGAGCAGACCGCCCTCCTCCCCTGGGAGAGTTCGAGCCATGGCCCGAAACTTCTCCCGGCACGGCTGCTTCTACTCCGACGACGAACAAGGCTCGGAGGCCCTGCTGGAGAGAGCCAGCTTCTACTCGGACAACAGCGAGAAGAAACCCAGCGATTCTCTCAGGAGGTGCCGCGTGCTGGGCAACGCCGACGGGGATCTGTTCCCGGGTCTGGGCAGGAAGACCAGGCTCCTGGACCGAGACAGAGACCGGCTGCAGCACGCCGGCTACCAGCCCATGGAAAGCCAGCTGACGGACGACAGCACGCTGGTCTCGCAGCTCGACGGCGAGCTGGAGCGGGACAGCGTTAACAAGTGCGTCCAGCTGGCCAAGGAGAGGGAAGAAATGGAGAGGGAGCTGGAGAGCTACACGGCCAGTCAGAGGGAGCGTCGCAGGAGGGACGAGAGGACAGCGAGCCCTCAGAGGGACGCAGCCGAGCCCGAGGAGGAGCCCGTGTGGAAGCCCCAGGACGTCACCATCAGACAGAAGCACCGGCCCTCGGGCCAGACGAGTCGGGTGTCCGACTATCGCAAGGCCTGCTACTTCGGGAGCACCAGCAGCCCCATGGACCGGCTCCCCACGTCTCGCATCCAGTGGGACATCAGCCCCGTGACCTCGGCCACCAGCCTCATCCCTGCGCCGCCTCGCTCCCACGGGGAGAGCGCGGAGGACTCCTCGGCCGTGGACCCGTCGCGCTCCCCCGTCACCCAGAACACCT
Source organism: Karalla daura (assembly GCA_029224185.1). Lineage (NCBI taxonomy): Eukaryota > Metazoa > Chordata > Actinopteri > Chaetodontiformes > Leiognathidae > Karalla > Karalla daura. The sequence goes on along the minus strand of CM055192.1, from coordinate 6,531,782 downwards.
CGCTGCCCACCTTGCTGTCCCCCGAGGCCACGTCCCAAAGCCTCCCGGTGACGTGTCTGCGAACGCCCGAGAGAGCCCGGTCTCTGAGTCCACAGGCGGAGGCCGGTGGCGGGCAGGCGGAGGGCGAGGGGGCCGGCCCCAGGTCCAGACATTCGTACGCTTACGCAGGCACCGTTGACAGTGAGAGGCCTCACAGGTCAGCCCCTGTTTCATACAATCACCCTCAGAAAACGGACTGTGCTGCCACACAGGATCCCAGCCCGTCCGGTTACTCTACCTTACCCTACGAGCATAACAAAGCAGGCACAAAGGCCAAAGAAACAGAGGCTCAGGGCCGGGACGACCGGCGGAGTTCAGGGTTCTTCTCCGAGCTGGAGATCGAGGCTGTGCGTGCACGCTCCAGGCGCAGCGACAGGTGTCTCTTTTCGGACAGTCCGAGTCCCATCACCACGCTGACTCTTGTCGAGGAGGTCGAGAGTGACCAGTCCCAGTTTTCTGTCCCCCAGATGTCCGGGTCCTTCAAGGCCAAGCCTGCGGCTCCGCCGCCCAAAATGTCCCCACTGCAGACAAGTGCAATTCTGGAGTACCTGAGCCTCCCGGGCTTCATCGAGATGAGCGTGGACGAGCCCGTGGACGACGCCGAAGTCGCAGATAACTCCGGACAGGGCTCAAATCTGAAGCCAGAAAAGTCCCCGGGGGCTAAGCCCGACGTGGTTCCAAAAAACTGGGAGATCCACGTCCAGGAAAACCTGGAAACAGACCCGAGCCCAAAGGTCTCCTCAGGACAGACACACTCTGCGGGCACTGCCCAGTCCAGAGGTCACGCGAGTAAGAGCGGCCCTCCTGTGGAAAGCAGAGATCCGATGCTCAGGGTGAGATTCCCAGATGAGGAGAGACCCCTGTCCCCCAGTGTAGAGAAAACTAGCAGGCAACTTTACGACGAGAAAACCCAACTTCGCGCAGGAAACCGGAGTGCGGAGAGGCCTGAATCCAGACTGGGGTCCAGGTCGGCTCACACCCTGTTCAGTGCAGCTCAAGGGATGGCAGACATAGTGTCAAAGCACTCCCAGAGCTTTGTCAACAGCAGCGAGTCGTCGCCGGAGCAACCCCAAAGACAAGCTTCTCAGGGCAGCAGGGCGAACAACATCGCATCCCGGATATGTCAGGCCCCCGTGCCATTCCTGAAGAAATCCTTCAGCATGGGCCCCTGTCGCGCCTTCTCAGGTATGGGAGCGCCCCGTCCCTTCCTCAAGAAATCCATGAGTCTGGGCTCCCAGAGGTGGGAGCACTTTGAGACCCCGAGGACGTACATCTCCGAGAGGTGTTACTGGGATGAGTTCCCACACCCGGATGTGAGGGTGAAGTCCTACAGCTTGGGGCGCAGCCCGCCCTCCCTCCCCAGGCCCGGGCCCTGCTGGAGGGAGTACGTGCCCCTCAGGCGGCCCAGCATGGGCAGCCTAGAGAGGCCGCACCCCCGCGCAGAGGTCCCTAGCGAGCCCCTCCTACCTCACGCCTACAATGTACCCACCCAGGCAACGCTCCATCTCCCCTATGCTGGAGCCCTCCGACCCCCGCCGACAGGCCGCCGTCTTCTCAGAGTCCTCCAGGTGGTCCCCCACCTACCAGGACTCTCTGAGGTCCGCCCAGCACAAGTACGTCCCCATGCCTTCCTCCATCCCTGTCCCCCAGTACCAGCACTGGCCAGCGGCCAGAGGGGAGTGCATGAGACCCGTGGACCCCAGGCGGGGGCCGCCCAGGTCCTACCTGCCCCGCGGCATCAGCTGGCCCTCGCCCTACTACGCCCCCTTCCCCCCCCGGGAGGCCGAGGCCTACAGGCAGCCGGACAGGATGACGGGGCGGGGGGGCGAGCCCGAGGCCAGGGAGGGGGGCAGGGCCAGCTACGCCAGCCAGAGCAGCGGCCGGGGCAGCGCCGGCCTCTTCCGACAGTCGCTGTCCGTCACCCCCACGCTGCTCAGCTCGCCCGAGACCACCGAGGAGAGCGAGCGGCACCGGGCCGAGACGGAGCTGCCGAGAGGAGAGCGAAAAGGTGAAGCCAGCCCGGGACGGCGACAGCGGACACGCTGGAGTGTCCCCAGCGGGGCCCGAGGAGCTTCTTCCCGTTGCCAAAACTCACACGCACGCTGTTGGGCCTGCTTGCTTTGCCTCTTACCCTGTGCTCTGTTGTTGTCTCACTAGAAGGAACACGTCGGTAGACGAGAGTTACGAGTGGGACTCTGCCGACGCCTGCGCGGACTCGGAGGTCCTGGAGGCCACCAGGTCGGGTCTGTCGCGGGCGGCCCCTCGGCGAGGCCGGGCGGAGCTCGCGGAGCTCGGCCCCGACCGGACCGGCGGCCCCCAGGACCAGCGGCGTAAAGGTGAGCGCCCCCCCCCCCCCCCCCCCGGCCCTGCTGCCGCCGTCACTGTGTCTGTGCCGCTGCATGTGTTCACCCCGTGCCTGTGACCGTGAGCTTGTCCCATGACCTGCCCATCCATGCCTCCCCCCTCCCCCCCCATCACCCCTCCCTCCAGGCCCGTCTCCCTCGGTCAGCCCGCCGGCCTCCACCCCTCCTCCTCGCTGCCAGCACAGCCGCTCCCTGAGCGAGGCGCGCTTCAACGCTCTCCGCCAGGAGTACCACGAGTACAGGCGGGCTCAGGAGTCGGCGTGCCCCCACGAGCCCCGCCCCCCCGCCGGCCGCCGCTCAGGCCCCGAGCCCAACTCGGCGCTGCTCTAGCAGCTGGACCCGGTCCGTCACGCCGCCTCCTCCCCTCTCTCCTCTCCTCTGTCCCTCTCGACCTCCCATCCCTCGCTGCTCGCATGTTGCCCGCCGCTGCATCACCCGTGTGCACGCCCCGTGCCTCAGTCTGAAGTTAAAGCGCGCGAAGCCATCCGGTTTGTCCTCCAGCTCTGACGCTGATGTTGTTTTCTCTTGCAGGTTTACCTAGAGCAAACACCGGGTAGCAGCACTGGAACCGTCACGTGGAGCTGTCACTGAAGCCACGCAGACCATCGCCTCTTTGTGTACCGTGTTGTCATTTGTCTCATGCTCGTTCCGTCGCTCTTCGCGCTACGAGGCGGAGAAGGGATTATTTATTTTTCTAAAAACAAAAAACGACAAAAAAAAAAGGAGCGCCTGCTACTGTGTCCCGCGCTCTCCGTTTCGACCTTTGACAATCAGACGCACGGGGCCGCTCCGAGGAACAGCGCGCCGCCCCCCCCACCCCACCCCCGCGACCGAGAGTAGACAAAGTCTGGCTCTATAAAAGCGTAGCGGCTGTTGTATTTCAATCACATAACAACTGTTGGTGTAAACGTCTGCGTCCACAGTCTCCTGGTGCCAGTGAGAGGGGAGGGAGCTCGGACAGTTTTCCTCACCATCTCACTGAGCATGACGTACCCGAGTGCTACCACTGAAAGATCGCAACTTTGGATCCTTTGTCCCGCGCTTCCAGCATGTCGCGATCGCTGATGATATGCGGCTCTGCCGGCCCCGACCCCGCCTCACTGCGTTCAAGAGAGGCGTTCAACAGCCGCCGATTCCGCTGTCCGCCACCGCGACCCTCCCACTGCTCGGCCCCAACACGCTTCCCGTCTCATGCGTTGTGGTCAGGGCTGCGCTCCCGTCGAGACTCCCCAGCCTCGTCTGTCCCACGTGTACAAATGTCCGTATGTACCTCAACGTGAATGAGCCCCGCTGTTGTCTCGTCGTGCCGCGTCGCCATCCCATCAGAATGAACTCGCTACTTCACTCCACTCGCGTCGGCCTGGACCGTGCCTCTGTGACCAAGAGACAGATGTGTGTGTGTGGGGAGGGGGGGGGGGGGGGGTGATTTCTGCCTTATCCTTTGAAACTGCCGGAGGCACCGCTTGGCTGACCGCAGAGGGTTTAAGCCGACGGGCAACATCCAAGACGATCGACTCCACGAGTATTCCTGTCTATTTATTATTCGAGGCGAGTTATGATATGCAACAATGTTTACAATTCACATCAGCGATGTGAAGGCAACACTGTGAATATTTGATTTCCGACTTCTGGTTCTGTATTTGAATTGCAAGTCTGTTATGAATTTTGTGCCCATGAACTTTTATTTGGTTTTTGGTTTTGTTTTTTGGGGTTTTTTTTACATCACCCGACAAACAGAAATCGAAAGGAAATCTTTTGAGCGACGCTTTGTACTATATTTACTGGAACAAAACAGTTGAGCACATCTCCGTGCGGAGTGAGTATGCATTTCTGATGATGGTTTTTTTGGAAGTTTTGTACAAACTGGAAATTTTTATAACTTACCTGGTTCACCTGGTTGTTTTTGTCATTTTTATATGTTTGTACTGAATAAATGGTTTTATTCTGAATGTTTCAGATGGACAGTGTGTTGTATATTATGAACGCGGTCCTAATTGAAGTTGACATACATGCATTCCCTCAGCCACAGCCACCTCAGTCCTCCCAACCCAACGCGTCTTGGCGCCACACCTTTACCCTCTTGTCTCGCCTATGCACACAAATGTTTTTAAATCCACAATTAGAGTAAACGTTTGTGTCTCATTGAGATCATTTTAAAATACAAATCATGTGAGCAGTTCTGTGAGGGGTTTGGCACCTGTTAGGCTAACAGTGACTGTTTGTTTGCTTTAGTTCACATATGGGCCCCCAAAGAGGCAATCAGATCAAGCCCTTAAACCCATCTGTGACAAGTCACACACATTCACACCTGGAGCAGCTGACGCCTCTTTTAAGGGCTCAGAACTGCTACAGATCCAGAAAGGATTCAACCTTTGGACCACGCATTGACGCAGAGGTTTTACGTTTTTCATGCGTTTTGTCAGAAAGCACATTTGGGCGGGAGAAACGCGTGATCTGAAAGTGCTGAATGAAAACGTTAACACAGTCGTGTTAGAGTATGTAAATGCCATCAAATCAACACGACAAGCCATTTGCTCTTTCACTAAAGCATTTATATTGTTTCAGGTAAGAATTCGTCAGAGTACAGAGGTGGATGCCGCGCATCAACACCAGCATCCTTCATTTCCTGTCCTCGCTCACGGATGCCGCCTTACTTGGTTGACATGCGCATCACATGCTTGACCATGTTTCCGATGCCATCAAAAATATAGTGATAGTGATAGTCGGTTTCCCACATGAAGGTGGGGGTGCTGACCACTTTGTTCTTCTCATCCACGTAGGCTTCGTGAGACGGGGGTTAAGGTCAAACCTTGAATTGTTCCAGAGTAGAAAACAGCAGCAGCAGCATGATCTGTGTGTGTGCTGGTGAAGCCACACTGTGGCAGAGAAACACCTCTGAAAGGATATATATGGCTCTCGGACGTTGTGGCGCGCGCCCATGCTCTTCACAGCCTGCACCATGTTAGTGTGAGGCCAGTTCCCCCAGCGGGTGTTGTCATCCCGCTCGTAGCCCATGGTCACCTCGATGCCCGGAAGCACACGGCATGCCAACACTGGAGACATGCTGGCCAGCCTGCAACCAGAGCAGACAGTCAGAGACAATAATAGGAAGATTAAGACCGATCCGGCAGGGGAATAATTGCCTTAGGAGTCTCAGAGGCTCAAGGCGGACATGTTGGAACACCTGAGATGGAAAGTGTTACAGGTGTGTTTGCCAACTTTCCAAATTAAGAGTCGAAGAGTCTTCAGGTCAAAACTTGGAAAGTTCAAGTACAAGAATGCTGCATAGTATTGGAACTGTGATTTTCTCAAACATCAAGTATAAAAAAAAGAACCATGTGAAATTCAGAGCCTGAGAAAAAGCATGCAGTTTAGCTGTGTATTTTTCTCTTAGATCTGCATGGATTCCTGGTTCTATATTGTGTCCCCATGTTTGGCCTGAAGCAGACAAACCACCACTTAGTGGTGCTACACACATACTGTACGCAGTCACAGATGCCTGCTTTGAAACTGTGTCTTCGGCTGAGCAGGTCGCAGGTGAAAGGCACTAAAAACAATCATAAATCACCTCCCCAAATGTCCATCTTCATCACCATCATTACAAACTAAGGACCTCAGTCATAGTCTGATTCAGTTTAGGTCAGTTTAGGTCAATCTCAGAGGGGACCCAAATCATTGTGGAAAAGTTGCATCTGGTCTGTTTTCCCTTTGTGTCTGTTATTGTCCAGAAATAGTCTGGCCACCTTTCCAGGCTGTATCCCTTGCCTTCACCCTCTGAATGACGTACTCCAGCAGAACCCTGCAACACCACAAGGTATCAAGCAGGTAAGGTAATGGACAGACTGATATCTTTTACGCTCTCAAACTGAAATGAACCACTGAGGGTGGGTACCAGCAGTAGAGAATTGTAAAATCTTGTATCTTCCTAATGTGCTGTCACCTAAATACCTTGCTGATCTCCTGCACTGTCACTCTCCAGTCAGGGCACTTAGGTCAGCCAGCCAACTACTATGTGAGGTCCCTCGGAAGAGGCTGTCTACCAGAGATTACTAGGACTTTGAGGTTGCAGCGCCCAGACTTTGGAATGGTTTCCCCTGGCACATCATGTCTGCCTTGACCTTGAAGGTTTTGAAATCCTCTTTAAAAACCCACCATTTCTTGGCTTGGATATGGCTTCTAATCCAGGTTGAGGACGTACTGAGACGAGTGTCACTAGCACCTGCTGCAAGATGTATCATGTTTTGAAAATTAATTATAAATATCTGTTAAATATTTACATCATTTTGTTGGTGTGCTGTTGATGTGTACCTTTTACAGCTATTTTCTTAAGGATGTCCAGCATTTTGTACAGCACTTTAGTCAACTTCAGTTGTTTCAAATGTGCCGCATAATTAGGGGAGTTGAGTCCCAGCTTTGGTAAAACGAGATCAACATGTGATTGACAGAAACAATTATTGAGTTCAAGCTTTGTCTTTTTTCTCTCATTTTGTTGCATCCAGTGCTGTTAAATGCTCCTTGTTCTCCACATTCCCCTTGTTTTTCAGTTTGACTGAGGATCTTGGCTGGAATTTAGGACAGATAAGGCCCTAGATGAAGAGCTTCTCCAAGAAAAAAATACAAGCAAACCTTCCAACCCAAACAGTTTGGTTCCTCCACCTCCGCCTCCCACTCCACACATTAATTCCTGTGTAATCCTTCTCCTCCTGTCACCTCTCACCCACTACTCTACACTTGGCCACCAGGTGTCCCTGCACTTGATCCTGACACCTGACTGCCTTCATCAGCCCACAGTGGTTATAGTCAAGCCTCCCCTGTCCCTCTTGCCTCAGCTCTCCCTAATTCTCTCCTCCACCATTACCTGCCCCTCATAGCCCTGCTGGTCTGCCTCCTGCCTCTCCTTCTGTCCTCAATGAGCAGATACTTTGGTAAATTATCACAGACTTGCACTGGAAGTGATTCCACAAAAAGTTATCAATTGATTTTCCCATGTTCTAGCTATGCGTTGTGAATAAATCATAAAGTATAAACCATTATTGCATCCTTTACCTGTGTGTCTGTACTGTGAAGCCTCATATAATTTCAATGAAAATAAATAAGACTAGATGCAGATCTAGTTATGCTAACACAGCCTGCAGCATTTTTTACACACTGAATCCATACCTTTATTTATTTTTTCCAAGAAAGACAATGGATTCTAACTTGTCTGTGCCCCTTTCCCAAATGTTTTCGATGTCTCAGGTCCATTACAGGGATTGTTTAAATCTTGAGTATTAATCTTGCCTGATGTAATCTTTTGTAATCTGATCTAGATTACGCCACAAATCTGTACCAGTCTGCAGTGTCCCCTCACACTTGAAGTTAAAATGTGAAAAATTAGGGAACAGATGGACATATACATACCATCTTCAGTCGAGTTTTTAGTAGGACAGCTTTGCTCCCTCAGCCAAGATCAGTAGTGACCACATGATACATACCCGATGGGCTTGCGTGAACGGTGGAAGTCTTTCAGCACCCTCTCCACATCACCATGCAACTTGCAGTCTTTGCCATCCTTCATAAAGGACGACCTAAAGTTGAGAGTTAAGCAGTATTAGTGCTGCATCTGCTCATCCTGCCTGTTCTCTCTCACCCTCGCTCGTTCTCACTCTCTCTCACACACGCACACAGCGCCACAGTTCATTCTCCCTCACAGATTCTTGGTGACCCCATGGCCTCCTGGAAAGATGACTGCATCGAAGCTGTTGACATCCAGCTTGGACAAGTCCTGCATCTGCATCGTTCCCTGATTGTGACTGAAGCGAGCCGCCTCCATCATCATGTTCCTGTGCAATGGCCAGAAATAATCATAAATACTATCTTATGGAATTAGTCAAGTCCGGTGCAAAATTTTCATTCGTGACTGCACCAGTCTGACGAGTCTGTGTGCCCTCATCCCATACCGGTTTTCACCAGAGGCCGGCTGCTTCTTCATGTGGTCCATCACATGCATCTGCTGCTGATTTGGAGCAAACATCTGGAAGCGGGCGCCATTACGGCTCAGATGGTACATGGTGCTGGGGACAGGAGTGTCAGTTACTAGCTCTGCTCGTGCAGTGGAGTGAAAATGGTCTGAGCTGGGCAGGACTGATACTCACTACACTCCCTCATGGACATCAGTGCCATCCCACCAGCCACAGCCTGAGAAAACCTGGAAGACAGTGTCATTCACCAACCTAACACTGTATCAGTAAAAGTGTCCTTGTTACCCCCCCCCCCTCCGTCTAATGCGCGTCACTTACCACTGCAATATTGGTGTTTCCCCAGTTGCCATAGTCACCGTGATGAACAAAGCAGGCAGGCTGGCGGGAGAGAGCAGCCAGGGTTTGTTTTGACAGCACAGTCCTGGTGGCCAGCATGATTGATATGCGTCAATCTCAGTGACAAGAGTAGGAGAACGTGAGTGAAGGGTTGAACCTGTGAAAACCTTAGGTTGTAGCGTCCGTCTTCACATGGCTCTCTCTGTTTATATACGCAGTGTGGCGACGTGACGTTACTACGTAAGCTCTATTTTCTGGGAAGACACACTACTTCCTTGCCCTGAATGGCCTACTCGCCTCTTGAATGCCCTTCCCTTTTAATACCCTGTTTATTCATCTGCTTACCTTAAGTCATTTGGCCACCGTTTGACAGTTCAGCTTTGGAGAACAACTTAAAGATGTAGTGCTTTAACCCATGAAATATCTTGACCCATTTGCAATCCGGTATAGCACCCGGACTGAGACATGCAGGACAATGCAAAGCCCCTTTCTAGAGCTTACTGCTGGAGTGGTTGACTGATCGCATGATCTTTTTTGCCACTCGGCGTCCCACTTTCCATAGACACTTTCCCCAGTCTATACTGTAGCCAAGGTGCGATACCTTTATGCAGTGCAAGGCATGGTGTATGCCCTTTAAAGTCCATTAGGGTGTAAGGCTCTTACTCTCTGTAATGCTGTGTTGCGTCTAGACAATGAACCCAGAATACCCCAGTCAGGATGAAATGTCAAAGTCAATACACCCACCTAAATCACAGCTCGGACTTAAAGGCTTTTACTTTTTGCTTTTACTACAAGGTGTTTTTATTGAACAGAGTAAACATGACAAACAGGCGGCAAAATATGACATTTATTTTATTATGACCACTTTTTTTTTTATATATAAACAATCAATATGTACATACTGGTGATAGAGTACAGCGACAATTTGAGGAACAAAAAGCAGGAAATAAGTGAACAGAACAAAACACAATCAAGTAGAATCACCACATCAATCACAATTTTAAGCCTCAGCTGAACCACAGAAGCCAGAGGGTTTAAAATTTGCAGACGAAAGAACTCATGCATGGAAAACGCTTACTTGAAACTGTCACATGTACGAATCACAAACTATAAACAAGGTTTTTGTTTTTCTTTTAAAGCAATGACAAACATGACGTGGGTGGCTTACACGGCTCGGTTCCTGTTACGAAGTGTCAGATCTTGTGAAACAGAGGTGTTTCTTTATTTCCCAGTGGCTGCTTTGACAATACAAACCATGAATGATTTCGAAAAATATGCAAAACACAAAACAAGACCAGCCCCACATGTTCTGATTTCCTTGTGTTATTTCAAGTACAAATGTGATTAAACGAGACTAAACCAGGAACCGATGTCTACAAAGCAATAGAGAGAAAGACACAGCACAGACAGCCAAACAATAAATAAGGTTGATATTTTATATAAAAGAAGTGTCTAAAACAAACCTCTCAGTGTACTTATATCTGCATTTTCAATGCATGGGAAAGTAAAATCATATACATGGCAAAGCCTATGAAAAATGACATCAAAATGATGCAGAACAAAGCTTCACCCATGTCCAACCAAGAGCCAAACTACCTCCGACACCCCACCGACAGCTCAGCTTCAATAATTGGCACTGATCAGGCTGCGGCTGTCCCGTCTTGACGAGCCAATGTTGAGCACTCTTTGCAGTTCAGTTTGCTTCACATGTAAGAACCGAATCCTAAAAGCCATGTACATGCAAATCACTAACGGCTTCAGTGGTGAGAGTAGGAATCGCCTCCTAAGTTTCTGCCACCACCAAAGAAAGCTTTCATGCACCCAATCACTGTCGGCACAGGAGCCTGTGCACCAACCGCGAGCGCTGTGTTCATAATGGAGAGTATTTGCCAGGATATCCATTCGATAGAGAGTCGAGGTCTGCTCATCGAGCCAGGGGTCGCGCCGAGAGAGAGAGAGGCGCGCGTTCGCAAGGCCGGCCCGGTGACACTAGGGCGTGTAGGCAGGTGGTGGCTGGAACTGATTCGCAATGTCATAGTCAGCGGGAAAGGTCTCGCTGCTGTCCTCCATCTCCGACAGCAGTTCCAGAGCCTGCTCCTCCTCCTCGGTGGGGTAGTGGCGCAGCAGGTTTGCGGCTGTCGCCAGGATAGCGGCTCCGCCCGCGCCCGCCACCAGGTAGAAGCTGATGGCGAAGGTAACGTATATGAGAGAGCCGTGGTACTTTTTGTGCTGCTGCTGCAGGGACAGGATGAGCTCCGAGGCCCAGTAGCAGAAGCCGATGACTGTGGCGCACTGCAAGACTGGTGAAAGAGAAGGGGAATGTTTTAGATCACACAGGTCACAAGGTTACAGGTCGCTGAGACAATACAGGGAGAAATTAACGGGACCGCTGACTACCTGTCAGGATATGTGCAAAGGCATATCTGCGTGTGATCTTTAGTGCAGGGTGTTTGGGACCAAACACGTCTAGGAGGAAAGCCGTCAGGCTGCACAGGATGCCCAGGAAACAGAAGGCTGCGATGACTCTCATCAGCAGGATGGTCTGTGGGTTCACACAGTAATCTGCGGGATACACACATATACATACAGATCATGACAGCGTTAAAAACACCAAGTAACCCCCGACATAGGTTATAAGGGGCTTGTGCTGGTCCTCACCGTCCAGGAGCTTGGGGTCAATGTAGCCCAGGACGTCTGCGACCCCCAGTTCTTGTCTGGGGCAGGTGCCTCCGTGGACCCGCATCCAGGCCGGCTCTGCCAGGGCCGTGCACAGCGCTGTGATAGACAGGGCTCCGGGCAGGGCCGACACCAGGCTCCTCTCGGGCTGCTTGGGCAGAGAGGTGCCTCCTCTCCTCCTCCGCACGGCAGGGACATTGGATCCCGGCGGGGCGTACATGCTCATCCTCGGCTCCGGTGACCGTTCTCAGTGACGCTGTTTGCCGGCTCGGATGAAGCCACCGGCGGTGAATAGATGACAGCGGCCCTGACGAGTTTACAAACACAGCAAATAGAGTTTCCAAACAGAGATTCCGCTGAGAAGCAGCCGCTGGGGGTAAACAGGATAAAGGTCTGAGGAGCTGGCAGACAATAGACGGACAGACAGATGGCCTTAGGGCCTGTTAGCTCTGTTAGCCTTTAAAGCTGCTGGACGCCAAACTAGGGCCAACAACCAGTTAAATACACCCAATTGGAACAACATACATACGACATTATCTATTTAATACGCTAGCCGCCTGCGCCGTGGATAAAATGACCATTAATAAGACACACGAACGCAAACAGAAAACAAAACAAAAGCAGCTTACGTCGGATTCCCGTAAAACACCAACTTCCGTGTTAATGCCGTTCTTCCTCGTGGCGTCAACAGCGTCAGTCTGACCGCAGCCACGGCACAATGCTGCCACCAACTGGTCATGTAACGCAGCTCAACAACAACATCCATGTCTGCGTAGTGCTGTGGACTTCCTTAAGTGCACGCATGACACACATACTTGTAAAACATGTTCAGTTATTATACTCAACTCACATACGTGATAACTGGAATAAGGAAAATGAGGAAAAGGCAGAGATGTAACTCCCACAATGCACCGCGCGAAGCAACTCATGGGCCAAGATGGCAGCGGTTCCGACATGTCTGTGTTTATGAACTTCTGTACTTTGTTCTGAGGCACAGACACATGAACTCCGCTGCAGGCCTGTAGGAGAGGGCCAAGCGGAGACGCGCAGGCCGGGAGCAGCGGCTCCTCTGTCGGATTGTCACGTCGGGTCGGACCGGGTGTGTGTGTTATCTGTGTTTTCTATCGTCAGCTAACTGTCAGCGGAAACGTTACTAGACAGGAAACCCGGGGTGACAGCAGCGCAGAGGCTCCACATCCCGTCCACATCTGTGCAGACATGAAGGAGGCTCTGACCCTGCTCCACAAGCTCAGCGCACACCCGGACTCCCGCTGCTGGTTCGTCTGCTGGAGCCCGTCCGGGACGCTGCTGGCGTCCTGCGGAGGAGACAAGGCCGTCAGGATCTGGGGACGAGAGGGTGAGGGACTCTCTGGGCTACCTCTTGACTAATCTGATCACTCACTTTGTTAAGTGTGTAGTCGCTGTCTACAAACTATGAGAAATGCTCATCAATCCCAAGCCCCGAAATGATATCCTCAGATGGTTTTATTTGTGCATCAACAAGCAAAAAGTCAAAAACTCTGTATCGATTAACTTTAAGAAAAATGGCAAATCCTAATACTTAACAAGATGGCAAACCTTTGTTTGAAAATAGACTCGTAGCGAAACGTGGGAATTTATTTTCTTTCAGTAGATCAGTCATTACAATTACGTAACATTTCTTCTAGAAACAACTGAGTTGGGTGTTTGGAAGGGCCCATGCTGCACATGCATACATAACTCACACCATTGTAAATGTTGAAGTGCAGTCCTCCTGACCCTGCCGTGTTTCAGGCGACTCTTGGATCTGCAAGACCGTGCTTCAGGATGGACACCAGCGCACCGTTAGGAAAGTGGCGTGGTCCCCCTGTGGGAACTATCTGGCCTCTGCCAGCTTTGACGCTACCACGTGCATCTGGAAAAAGAAGAATGACGATTTTGAGGTAAAACCGAATGTTTCATCTTCACAGTGAAAACGTTTGCGATCCCTGTAGAGTGCCTGTCACAGATTCGTTGCTCACCCTGCAGAGTCTGACCGTGCTGGAAGGACATGAGAATGAAGTGAAGTGTGTGGCCTGGGCACCTTCGGGTAACCTGCTGGCGACGTGCAGCCGAGACAAAAGCGTCTGGGTCTGGGAAGGTTTGTGCTAAACTGCTCTTTCCTCCTGCATGTCCAAGCAGCAGGCCTACTGAGCCGCTCCTCTGCCCGTCCATCAAAGTGATCTTTTTTTTCATTGTAATCCTCAGTGGATGAAGAAGACGAGTACGAGTGTGTCACCGTCGTGAACTCTCACACACAAGATGTCAAGCATGTTGCCTGGCACCCGACCCAGGAGGTACGAGTCACCACTCCACTTCAGCCGCCCGAACGTTTTTTTTTCCAGTTCGTTTCACCTTTTCTCACTCTACCTCCACCCCCGTGCGTCCCCAGCTCCTGGCATCGGCCAGCTATGACAACAACATCTGTATCTACAAGGAAGAGGATGACGACTGGGAGTGCCGGGCCACCCTGAAGGGACACACGTCCACGGTGTGGGCTTTGTCTTTTGACGCTGCTGGACAGAGGCTGGCCTCCTGCAGCGACGACCGCACCGTGAGGATCTGGAAGGAGTATCCAGATGACACCGCGCAGGGTGAGTGGTTGCACAGCATCTGCGACCAAACTCAAGATCATGATGTGCTAATGTGTGGATTTGACCTAAACCTAACACTTCTGCCAGCTAAGATCAAAGGGCCTAACCAACTAACCTGTATGTAAGAAGGCACCTTTTTGTGTTTTAGGTACATAGGAAACAAGTCCTATGCCCTGAATATTAAATAATAGAGTTGTATGTCATGGTGCAGCAGAGTTTTTACTCTGGTGAAGGCACTGCTGCAGTAAGTTCTCTTGTCTTCATTTTTGAGAAATAAAACATTTTCTTGTTTCCAAGTCAATGTAACAAGAATCAATACCCGTAAACTTAATGCGCAGTAATGCTGGAGGGTAATTTGATCACAAACTTTCCATTTCCTTTCAGGAGACTTGTCTTGGAAGTGTGTTTGCACACTATCTGGATACCACGGACGGACGGTGTATGACGTTGCCTGGTAAGCAACCTCCGCGTTTTTAAGGCGTGGACTCTCAGCCCTGTGGTGTTACACACTACATCATGGAAAAAGAGAAATATTTATCTTTACATGTTATGATTTAGGCCATGGGTCACCAACCCCAGTGATTACTATTAAACTATGCAACTTTGTCAGTCAGGAAGTGTGATCCATTCAAGTAGCCCTTTGAATTACTCATTACCCTTTCGATAGCTCTCAAAAAAGGTCGGGGACATCTCATCCAGACAGTGCCTAAATGAAATACTTGACCCCCCACATCCATCTTCTCTCTTGTAGTAGAGAGGAGGTTTAGGCAACCCTGATGGAGTTACGCACTTATCTCTGCAGGTGCGCAAGCAATTAATTGCCTGTTTAATCCAATCGTCTTAGGTGTCGGCTGACAGGTGCCCTGGCTACAGCCTGCGGGGATGACGCAGTGCGAGTGTTTAAGGAGGACGTGACGTCGCACGCAGACGAGCCCGTGTTCTCGCTGGCCGCTCAGGCGACCAAAGCTCACAACCAGGACGTCAACTGTGTCTCCTGGAACCCCAAGGAGGCAGGACTGCTGGCCTCCTGCAGCGACGACGGAGACATCGCCATCTGGAGGTTCCAGGAGGAAGAATGAGCACTGACCAATATTTGATCCCTGTTGAAGTTATTCCAAGTAACGTGGGGAGCTGTGATCGCCAGTTTGCAATAGAGTAACTTTAGCTTTTACAGCTTGCCAGGATTCAGCTTTTATTTCTGGTTCTTACCTGACTGTATTTACGCATATGTGCTTTTCGAGGCTGCACCACTTCTCTACGACAGGTCAATTCAGCATTGGCTGGCATTTCAGAATGTTTAAATAAAGCAAAAAAAAAAAGACTGTAAAACAATTCTGTAGATTCACTTTATTGCAAAAAGTATCCCTGACAGCGTATCGTACTAAAAACGTATTGACCAGTTTAAGAATTCACAAAACGAGTCCAAAAAAAAAAAAAGACATTTTCTGAAGAATTTAAGGACACAGTCCGGAATAAGAGCATCGCATGTTGATTGATTCAGATTCAAATCAAGCCTGAAAAATGACAGACCATAGCTTAACATGCATGTGTGATACATGTCTACTCATATCAATTGTAAGCTGATCCTCTCCACTAATTCTGGACCATGTATATCACGTAGTTACACCAAACACAACTGCGTTGAATAAAAAGGATCAGGGTTGATATTTCGAGGAGAGACGTGACTCAGGTTTAATATCTACAGGGAAAGTAAAACACCTCCGCACAGAACTAAACACAGGGGAACCGTGACACTCGAGCTGCTGATTAGTCTGAGTCGCTGTCTCCGTCGCTGTCGGCCTCCTTCACATCCGCGCTGAACTTGTACTCCTGGTCACAGCCCATGTATGCGTCGCTCATGAAGTACAGGGTGTAGTGATGGACGCCCACCGCCGGGGCAACAAAGTCCAGCTTGACCTGCGGAGGGAAGGAGGGGGCGGCCGGTAAGCAAACGGGCCCCTGGCGGCTTGCAGAGAATTGATTTTGGCTGTTCACACCCCCGCGCTCACTCACCTTGGCCTTCTGCTGCAGCGTCAGCCTCTTGATGGAGATGAGGCTGTTGGATTTGGGGTCTCCGATCACCACCCACCAGCCCTCCTCGCGTTTCTGTGGCCCGGGACAAAAGTTAGGGGGTCGTCACAGCCACGATGGAGGAAAAGCGAGATCAAAGAAGCGGGGAGAAAAGTCGCAAGGGCGCTGCATTTACCTGAGGGAAGAGAGGTGCGATGACCGGCCCGGTCACCTCCTCCTCTCTCTCCAGCTGAACCTGGACCAGGACCGGGCTGCCACTGAGGAACAAGGAAAGACACGTTGGACACGTAATACCGACCAGCCGCCACGGGAGCCGAGGTTATGGTGGCCTCAGGACCCACCTCTTGATGTTGTCCTTCTCCGCCACTTCGTACGACAGCTCGATGTTGGGGTAGCGGTTGCAGAAGCGGGCCACGTCGGCCATCTGGGCGTCTGAGAGCTGCAGCAGGGCCGTCCTGTCCTCGTCCTCCATCTCCATGATGTCGAAGATGCTCTCCACGCCCTGAGGGATGGAGACAGGTGAGCCGGAGCTGAAACAGACGGGCGAGGGCCGTCCCGGTGGAGGCACCGAAACGCCGCCCTACCTTGTCCGTGCAGCGCTTGATGTGCTCCGAGGTGAAGAAGGGCAGCTGCTTGAGGTACGAGTCCTTCGACCACATGGCCTGGGTCACCATCTGAGCCAGCTCCATGGCGGCGAGAGCGGGGCTCAGCCAGCCGTTGCTGGACAGCACGTCCACGCAGGCCTGGATCAGGCGGACCGCCTGCAAACACAAAGGGCGGGATCAGAAACTCTGCAGGGCGCACAGCGTGTCCCCGCCCAACGGCGGCGCCGGCGCCCATCCGCACCTTGCTGAGGATCTCCTCCGTGTCCGACTGCAGCTCGGCGCTCAGCTGCATCCTGGACAGGTGGGCCTGCAGCAGCAGGTTGGTCTTCACGTGGGGGTCGTTGAACTTCGGGTTGTTCAGTTTGTGCGGCACCTTCTGGGCCAGCTGAAACGCACGGACACGGATGCGGTTGCGCGTCTCGACTTCGTCTCGCACAAAACGGAGAACGGTGAGGGAGCGCGCGTCCAGTTTACCTGGCGGAGGAGCGCGTCCTCGTGGTGGCGGATGGGAATGTTCTTGTACTCGGCGGCGTTGGAGATGATCTCGATCAGTCCGCGGATCTTCGTCTTGGCGTTCAGGGACATGCTGAACAACTCTGCGGCGGAGACAAAACGCGACAGGCGGGTTCAGCTCGTCTGCCACGGATCGTCCAGACGTGCAGGGGGGCAAGCCTGCGCCGGCACTCACCGATGGTGGTGTAGTTGATGTAGTAGTAGGCGGCGATCATGCCCAAGTTGAGCGGCGCCACGTCCATCTCGTCCTCGATGCTGATGCACTTGGACTGCTCCAGGTCGTGCAGCGTGTGCTCCACCAGCTCCGACAGGTGGTCTGACAGGTGGCGATGGGACATGCCTGACGAGGGGCACACAAAAAGGACATCGGGACGTTTAGAGACCTCGGTCCGGACTCTGATCTGATCCGGCCTCTCATCATGCCATTGCCCTCTGGAGCCCACAGGAGGACTCTCACCCTGCAGGTTGTAGTAGTTGGGGTTCTGGGTCATGCGGCGGTAGAGGAACGTCCAGGTCAGGTAGTCCACGGCGTCCTGCTTGTTCTCCACGGTCTTGGTCACGATCTCGGCGTTGAAGTGGTCGTGGAGGCAGTGGTCCAGGTGAGACTCCACCGGCAGCGGCTCGTACAGGAACTTCTTGAAGAAGTCCTGCCGGGACAAGGAGGAGAATCCTGCGGTCAGCGCCGACCGTCGCACAGCTTCAACCTGCAATCCCTGAACCGTCAAGAGGACGTTGCACCTTCTTGGATCCCTGACACATGATGACGCAGCGTCCCTCGTCATCCAGCATGGGCCTGTTGGCTTTCCCCACCATCTGGAGGATGTCGTAGATGGGGTAGTCCACGTATCTGAGGGGAGGACGGGAACCAGGAGAGGTACGCGTTACCGTCACGCTACTTCTTGTTTATGCTACACAACAGCGAAGGACAGGGAAACGGTGGGAGGCTTACGCATGGATTTTGCCGTTGTAGTACTGCGTGTCCATGACGATGACGAGGTGTGCAGAGATGTTGATGCCCCAGCAGAGTGAGCGAGAGGACACCACCACCTGGACAGCGCCTGTCAGGGGAGAACCGATGAGAGGCAGTGTTATTCCGGGTTCATACAGGTCAAATAGAGGCACTTTCCCAGCACTTCCACAATGAAGATTTTTCAGCCCTAATACAGCATGATCACAAGAAAAGAGATGAGATAGATGACTCTTAAATGAAGAAATGCTTCTCAATTTATATGACATTTTGCCAGGGCAGAATGAGTTGTCTGAGTATACAATAACCACATTTTAAGAATTCTCAATCACTTCATCCAAAATTTGAGCACCTTTGAAAAGACGACGAAGCGAAGACACCTTAGCATTTTCATGGGTTTCAAGCATCTGCATGAACCGCATTCATTCATTCTTAAACTGGAAAGCGCCAAGCGACGAGACGCACCCGAGTTAAAAAGCTGCTCCACGATTTTGCGCTCCGTTGGGGACAGGCCCTCGTGCAGGTAGCCCACGCCGTTGGCCAGGGTCTCCTTCAGGGTCGCGTCATTGATCTTATCCAGGAACGGCGCGAGGTCCTTCTCCGTGCAGTGCAGGAACCTGCGGGGAGAGACAGGCGTTCACCCCACGCTCGCCGCGCCCCTCGCCGTCGCCTCCCTCGTCTCCGGGGCGTGCGAGCGCGGCCCGCGGCGGCTCACCTCTGAGGAACCACGTCGGCGGCGCAGAAGGTCAGGATGTCGATGGCTGTGAGGCGGGTCTGTCTGCGGGACGGGACGAACACCACGGCCGGCTTGGAGGGAGAGTGCTTCATGATGGCGTGATACACCGGCTTGGCCATGGACAGCAGGCGGGTCTGAGTGTGACTCACGTTGAAGCCCTGAGAGGAACGCGGCGGAGAATCACGTTAAGGGCAATGCGCATGTCCGCTTGTCTATGGACATAAATGTGAACAAATGTTCACATTAACATTTAAAGTTACACACCTGGATGTGGAGCTCCAGAGGCACGGGCCTGACGTTGGGGTGGAAGTTGAACGTGGCCGTGGTGCTGCAGCCCAGCCAGTGGGCCACGTCTTTGGCGTTGGACAGGGAGGAGCTGAGCGCCACGATGCGGATGGGACGCTCGATCTGGGAGGAGATGTACCTCATCCTGGAGCAGATGACCTCCAGCACGGGCTACGGGGGGGAGAGGGGGGGGGGGAGATGCAGGACGTTAACACGACTCGCTTGGTACGGATGGAGACGCGCGGCATCCAGCAGCGCCGGCTCGTACCCCGTTCTCTCCTCCGATGAGGTGCGCCTCGTCCACAATGAAGAGGCTGACGTTCTGCACGTTCTTCCTCTGCTTCCAGCGGCGGGACAGGATGTCCCACTTGTCGGGGGTGCTGACGATGATGTCGCCTTTGCCCAAGAGCTTCAGGTCAGTGCTGGTTTCCCCGGTGAGCAGCACCACCTTCTTGTTCAGGATATCCTGGAACTTCTGGTGCCAGTCCATGAACACCTGAGCGAGGGAGGATCACTTCATTATCAGATACTCGAGCTGGGGAAAGGGAGCCATACTTCTCAAAGCAGGGCGAGCATCGAAATGACGAGATACCTGTTCAGCCAGTGCTTCCATAGGGGTGATGTAGACACAGCGGCCTTCTGCATTGTGCAGCAACATCCTCAGAATTGCAAACTCGGCACAGATGGTCTTTCCACTGCCGGTGGGAGCTCCCACAAACACGTTGTCGTCGCTGTTGTATACGGCGTTGAACACTGGAGAGACAGGAACACAAAGTTAGGTGGAAAAAAACGAACTAAAACTGGAAAGTGAAAGCTGAGGGACAGCTATGGTGTTATGAGTAACACGCAGAAGGAGTGACTGGATCATACGGTTCTGTACCTTGTGTCTGAATGGGGTTGAAGAAGGGGAACTTGTTCTGGTAGAGGGCCTCAAAGGCGGAGTTCCTGAGAGCGGTGACGGGCAGCGGCTGCAGGTCCAGCAGCTCGGTGGGCGGCGGGTACTTCTCTGGCAGGATCAGGTGCCGGAAAGACACCGGGAGCTGAGTCTCACAGGCTGAGAAGAGGCAGAGAGAATAAATAAGTATGAAGGAAATAAACCAATGTTTGTGACCACGTGTCCGGGCTTCATTCTGCGACTTACAGAGCCATCGGTCTGAGACCACACGGATGAAGTACTGGGGGGGCAGAGGCTCGAACACTGGCACAAAGAACGTCACCAGGTGCTCGTCCTGGGCGTACTTGGCTTTGAGCAGGAAGTACTCGTGGTGGAGGATGACCTCGCTGTCCACATCCTCGACCAGGATCCAGAAAGCTTCTGACGATCCGTGAATCTGAGCGGAGACACAGAACGTGTGTCACGAGGCTGACAAAGATGAAGCTCAGATGAGGCTCGTCAAGGCTCCTCCTCCTCCTCACCTTGTCGTCCCACTGGAAGTCGGGAGTGATGGTGAGCTCCACCTTCAGTGTGGAACGGGTGATGGGCTGCAGGTGAACGGCCAGGTCCAGCTTGGGGAACTGGTGGACATACTTGTGGATGGTCTTCCCCATTTTTGGCATGCGGATCAGCTCACCTGAAACACAACGTTGTCTAATTACTCCTCAGGCTGAGGGGAAGGTCCAAGGGAGCCAAGTTGTAGGAGAGAGGGGAAACTCACCGATCTCATTGTGGTTGAGGTCATAGAGGCGCTCGAAAGGGAAGTTTTTCTTTTCGATCTTCTTGATCACTTCCTCGGGCAGCTTCTTGAACTGTCTCAGGGGCGACATGGACTGCCACCTGAAGAGATGACACGACACCAACAATTGGCTTCGGCGGGCGGAAAACGGGACGCGCTGTGACGGACAGGAGTGGTTCACAGACTTACATTCTCTTGTCAATCATCTTGCAGAGATTCATGGTCTTGTCGGTCAGCTGAGCCCAGCCCCTGTTCAGCACAATCTCAAATATGGCTCGCATCAACCTCCCGGCACTCTGAAAGGAAAAAGAAGTCATTTTGTGATGACCTGACTTCTGTATGATTAAAAAAAAAACAAGAACTCTATTTTGGCACTAACATGGATGAAGCAGTCAGGCAATACGGAAACGCTTTCTTTTCTTACCTGTGTGACGTACACCATATCAGCCATGAGAGCAAAACCCTCCAACTTCAGCTGAGATATGTAGGCCTGGAGCAGAACATTGATCTGAAACACACACAGACAGCATTGACATGAGTTGTTCATGTCAATAAATAAATGATTGAAGGAACGTGAACCTTCGTCTAGGACAGGCCAGGACTCCTACCTTGGCACTGGGCTCCTCGATGCTCTCCTTCACTGGAATTGGGACCCTCTCCAGCAGCTTCTGCAGCTCCAGCTTCTCCTCCTGGCCACACAGACACGACCACATTAGCGCTTCATCCACAAGAGTCAGGATTTTACATGAAAATGCATTCAAGTTCATCACCGGGCGACCAGTATGGGGACAAACCGCACCTCTCTCACAGTGATGTTCCTGAACTCCGAGGAGAGCGAGAAGACCCTGAAGAGCTCGATCTCGCTGAGGGTGGGCTTCAGCAGCTGGTTGTATGTTTGAATGGAGTCATGGGTGATGTAGAAGTGACTGGCAATGCGTCCAAGGTCTGTAACCTGCAAAAGGGGGACAAGGGGTCAACCACTGAAAGTCTAAACCATGGCTTATTTAGTGCCACAGGCACTGGAAGAGGAGAGACGGAGCGGACACGTGCGCAGACCTGGAAGCTGCCGGTCCTCTTGTCGTATTTGATGAGCGTGTTCTTGTCCAGGACGCTGGCGGCCGTGTGCACCAGGTCCATCCTGCGTCTCTCCAGCAGCGGGTCTGAGGTGCGGTCGTCGTGGGACACCCCGTACAGGGTGTTGTTGCGGAGCATGCGCACATACAGGTAGGTGTAGCCGAGCCAGTTCACCGCGTCCTGAAAGGCAAGGTCACGGTTACAGAGGCTTCGACAGAGGGGGGGGTCAGGCCTCCATGTCAGGATGAAGGTGTGGGTGCCACCGACCTTGACGTTCTGCACGTTGCCCAGCACGATCTCGGCATTGAGCATGTCGGGCAGCTTGCCCACCATCTGACTCTCGATGGGCAGCTGCTGGTTGAGCAGGGACAGGTAGTACTGCAGCTCCCCGTGGGACGTGATCAGGATGCCCTCGCCCTTGGTGTCGTACTGAGGGCGACCGGCTCGACCGAGCATCTGGAATCGGACACGTGTTGCTTGTCATCACCAGCTCCAACAACGTATGAAGAGCTCTCTGCTGCGCTTCAGTGTCCAGCCAGCACAAACCGACCTGCAGGATGTCCAGGGCTCCGAGCTCGGTCCACCTGCCTTTCTCTGGGCTGTACACCTGGGTGCCTTTGATGATGACCGTGTGTGCGGGCAGGTTCACACCCCAGGCCAGGGTGGCCGTGGACACCAGCACCTGGATGTGTCGGTCCGCGAACAGATCCTCCACCAGCGTACGGTCCACCCTGGTCATGCCGGCGTGGTGAATGGCGAAGCCATAAGGCAGCAGATCCTTCAGCTCGAGGTTCTGGGTGAAGAAGTTCAGATGTGAGGACTCTCATCGAGCACGAGGGGTCTTTGCCGCGGCGCGGTTTCACGTTCACTCACCTTGCACTGCTCCGCCTCAGTTCTCAACACCTCAGTGGACGCTGAGCCCTCTCTGAGGAACAGGCCCAGAGTGTCCTTCTCCAGACACATGTCTCTGATGGCCCTGGCGGTCTTTCCCGTCTCCTTCCTGGAGTGGACAAACACCAGCACCTGATGGAGACAGGGAAACACTTAGGTCGCCGCAGTTAAAAGCACCTTCCTCTTTATTAGATTCCGGAGGGCTAGATGGGACTCACCTGATTTTTCCCAGCATGCTCCATTATCTTTTCATAGACGATCTCGTTCATGATCTGGAAACGCTTGATGGCCTTCTTCTCCGTGATGCCGACGTAGGTCTGCTCCAGAGGCACAGGGCGGAAACTGCACAGGGAACATCCACTCTCGTGAGTACGAGAACGCAGACAGGTGCCACACCACAGCTCGTGTTTCCGTCACTTCCCAACAGCCCCCACCTGTTGTCAAAGAAGAACAGCCCCTTGGCGGGGTCCACGCGCAGGCAGGTGGCCACGTCCTCGTAGTTGGGCAGCGTGGCGCTGAGGCCCAGCAGGCGCACGTCCTCCTGGGTCAGCTCCACGTTGCGGATGGTTCTCGCCACCAGAGACTCCAGGACGGGTCCGCGGTCGTCGTGCAGCAGGTGGATTTCGTCCTGCACGGCACATCCGTCAGAGTGTTTAACGTCCCCCCGCCTTCGCACAAAACCAGACACATGCCGCGTGGAAACGCAGGCCGCGCGACTCACAATAATGATGAGGCGCACGAGCTGGGTGTAGGTGCGCTCCCCGCCTTTACGGGTGATGATGTCCCACTTCTCCGGGGTGCAGACGATGATCTGGGTGGCGTTTATCTCCTCTTTACAGAGCTGGTGGTCTCCTGTCAGCTCAGACACTGTGATGCCGTAACTTGCCAGACGCTGAGAAAACAGAAGAGTCAAATTACACAAAACCCACAAATCCATCGCTATGAATAAGTATATACAGCACGTGCATTGCATAGCTTGTCTAGAACATATACCTTTGATAAGTGTACCAAAGGCAGTATACAAGCCACCCTGCAGTCAGAGGTGGGACTCACCTTGCTAAAACTTCCCACCATCTCCTGTACGAGAGAGCGCATGGGTGCAATGTAGATGATCTTGAAGTCATCCACGTTGATGGTTCCGTCCATGTTTATGTGCTTGCCGATTTCTCTCAACATTGCCATCAGAGCAACGTTGGTCTTTCCAGCTCCCTGTGTGCGCAAACCGAAAACCAATCATCGTAGAGAAATCGCTTTGGAGGCGGCTTCGGTCGGCCTCTGCCCTCTGCGACGGCTGCTTACCGTAGGTGCGCACACTAGAAGGTTCTCGTCGGTCTCCATGGTGGTCTTGAACAGCTTGCTCTGGATGCGGTTCAGGGTTTTGAATCCCTCAAATCCAGCCTGTGCGTATCTGGGCAGCTTCTCAATGGCGACAAGCACCTGATGACAACAACAT
Source organism: Karalla daura (assembly GCA_029224185.1). Classification (NCBI taxonomy): domain Eukaryota; kingdom Metazoa; phylum Chordata; class Actinopteri; order Chaetodontiformes; family Leiognathidae; genus Karalla; species Karalla daura. The sequence goes on along the minus strand of CM055192.1, from coordinate 6,507,568 downwards.
GCAGTGTCAAACATGAATACGCCCCCCCACGCTGATCTTGACCGAGACCCGAGGAAGGCCTAGTTTTCCCGTCACGGGAGCCGGAGGCTACAAACCTCATCGTCAGTGAAGGGCTTGGGTTTGAGGGCGGGCACGTGGACTTCTTCGTAACCCTTGCGCTGTTTGCGGAAGGAGCCGTCTGGCAACTGGCAACGCTTGTTGGCCATGAAGTGACTTCCCTGTGTGAAGGTCAGGTCATCGAGGTCGAGCAACTGCCGAGGAGCCATAGACTGTGGAATATGAGGAGACCAGAATAAACAAAATGTCAGTTCAGCGTGCACAGAATTGCTATGGCGGTGGTTCTTCAACTTAAATGAGTCATTTTGGCCGAGACTGTTGAGAAAAATATTTCTTTACCTCTCCGTGGTCCACGTCCATCGCTTCCAGCTCATCGACGCGAGACTTTCTCACTCTCTCCCTGCGTGACCTCTCCTCCTGAGACACAGCAACCGATGAACAATGTGACAGCCTCCGCCAGCAGATCATTCAGAGCAGTCTCACGCAGAGCTCCACAGAAACAGCGCTTACCCGAATAATATCCTCCTTCTCCGTCTCCTGCAGCTTGTAGAGAATCTTGGACAGCTCCTGATCAGACTCCATCTTGCTTTTGATCCTCTCCTTTTCGGCCTCACTCTGAGCACTCGCCAACATGGTGCAATACTGAACTGTTCATCGAGAGGGAAGAGAGTGATCGGCAACTTCAAGGCACAAAACCCAGTGCAAAACTGCACATCCATGCAGCGCAGGCTTACTCATGCAGCGGTGCTGACGGAGGACTCTGATGAAATCGAAGGTGTTGAAGCCCAGAAGCAGCACCAGCTGGTTCTCACATTCTCTGTCGTCGCTGGCAGTCTGGGGAACGCGTAGACGTGACAGGCGTAAGTGTGGGAAAGCGCATTGAAAAGAAAAAGTCCGCAAAGGACACGCGAGTCGCACCTTGAGGATCTCCAACACCTCGTCCGCTTTCTTCTGCGAGACAATGGCGTCGTCGTAGAAGCGGCTGAGCTGACGCTGCAGCCAGAAGGCGTCGATGTCGCGGGGGTGCAGATCCTTCTTCTTCACCGTCATGACGTCTCCAGTGGCGCCAAGCTGAGCGAAAGGATAATCCGTTAACTTCCTGTCAGGTTCACGCAGGTGACGCCGCGGCGGTAACGCCGTTCATAAAGCGACTTACATTGGCCGAGAGGGTGGAGCCAAATTCCGCCTCCACGCCCTCAACATCTTCATCCGAGTGTTCATCCCGGACCTCTCCATACTGGTCTTCATCTCCCCCCTAATTAGTGAGGAAAAGGGGGTAAAAAAAAAAAAAAAAAAATCACCGACATTGTAAACCCACAACATGCTTGAATGAGTTATGTCAGAATTCCTAATAAATGACAGAAATCCCTCACCTCTTCGTCAGATTCAAACTGGACATTCACGCCATACGTTTCATCAACGTTGTCATCTGGAGAAAGAAAACAGAAGTCCACAATCGCAATAGTTTCATGGAAAACTGATGAGATCTAGTCAATCCAACACTGTACTGCACATAAAACCTGTGCTTACCCATATTCTGAAGGTCCTTGTCTCCTCCGTAATCTGTTATCTTCTTGCCCAAATTGACCAAGACATGATAGCGCGTGTCATCGGCGGGTCCAAGGAGCTGCTCGACCTCACGCCGCCTTTCCTTGTCCCTCATTTTATCATTCTTCAGCACTGCCAACACTTCATCGGCCGCTCCGCACAAGATATCACGAGGCTGTAAGGTAAAATGAGGGTTGATGGGTTGATAAAAGCGTCAGAAGCAGGATCCTCTTCTAGAGCGCAGGCTTGGTTTATTGACAAAACTATCAAAATAAGTGGGTGTTTCGTTTTCTCACCTGATCTCCCAAGGCGGCATGGATGAAGCTAAGCAAGACTTCATAAGTCTCTCTGGTTTCTTTGGTTTTGGGCTTGTACACAATGCCCACCATTTCATCGATGCCTTCAGATAGAAGAGTGAAGCCCTTCATTTTGTTGATGTCGTGTCTGTCTTCATCTCTTTTGCGCCTCCTGCATAGTCATGACAGGAGAAAGCAAATCAGAGTGGGCCGCAGGTACCTGTGACGGCGTATTCCCTGCATCTGTCCTGTGAGCTGGGACGAGATCCAGCGGACCCCCATTACACCACTGAGTTGCAATGTAGATACAACAATACATGCATTATATACATAAAAACAGAAAATAGCAGCGATGAAAAATAGAGATGAATCAAAATCACAACATAATTTTATTCATGATTCATGGTATTCATGATTTTGCATAGACAACACATTGCATCACAGTACTAACTTGTCTCGTCTCTCCTCCAGCTTCTGAGGTTTGGTCCTCTGAGCCTTGTCGCCCATCTTGGTCCCCTCCAGCTTCCCCACCAGGGACAGCACCTCTCCCGTGGGCTCATCTCTCCGTGTGCGGTCGATCAGAGATCGATCGGCTTGCAGAACCAAGTTCGAGTTCTATAAATCGGGAACAGAGACGATATCTGTCAATAGGATCTATATATAGTCGACTGGATCTAGGCTAGGCTAACGGCTAGCTAGCTAGCTGCGTGGCTAATTGAACGCGGGGATGAGTTAAAACAACTTACAGCTACTTGGTTACTTAGCCCTCACAACGATGTCTAAACGGCTTCCGGGAATTCACCACTTCACATATACTGCTTTTTAACAAGTTCCTTGAACAAACTTACCGCTTTATACTCGTACTGCAGGCTACGGGCAGTAACATCCGCCATGGTGCCGCTTGTCTTCTAGCTTCTACTAGTTGACTTCGGTCGACGAGAGTCAGACTCGGATCATCAACAGACGTGGCTTTTCTGTAGGTACACCGAGATCATCGGTGCACAGGTCAGATCTGTCGCATTTACTGCTTTCCAGGAGCGCAGGAGTTTCATTCATAAAGTGCGTCTGCCCTACGTTACAAAGGCAGCGCTACACGAGTTCACAACAAGCCGCTACCGTCGTGTTCCGCTTCCAGGATCAGGGGTTACAACCAGGGGGAAATGCGAGGAGCGCCCTCTACAGGCCATCTTGAGGAAAATGGACAAGATTCAAGATTGTGCAATGGACACTGGCAGTGACTGCAAAACAAAAAAGCAACATAAAAATATGCATGAATATTTTAACCAGTATTAGTTGCCGATTACTAATGTTGTGACCCTGGATCATAATGTATTTGTGATTCTGCTGTTCAGCTCTTCTGTTGTTCGTCCCCGCCTCAGGGTCATGCTGCCACCCTTAATGTGTTTCTCTCTCCAGGTGCTTACTGTTGAATGGTGACTGGAGATTGGTGGAGCTGGTATAAAATGGTCACTACCTGAGCTGTTCTGTAATTTCTCTTGGCCTTACTGCCACCTGCACTATGCTTCAGTCACTGTGTTAAATTTGAGTCAGCTGTCCAGATAGCTGTAGGGGTGGGTAGCTCTTTTTTTTAAAAATCCCTTTCCTCACGTTTATTTCATAAACTCTGGTGAGAGACCTGTATTTCTTTATTTTTGGATTGGTAAGTTAGATTTAGGACATGAATTGTTTGTTGGTTGTGTGGGCCATTGTGTGGGCTCACCCTGAAGCTTATTGCTTTCTTTCTCTTTGTGTCTCAAATAAATGATCTTTGGTTGAACTGGTATTGGTCGCCCTAGTTGGTCAGAAAGAGGGGAGCATCTTTCCATGTTATGTACTGGTTCCCCAAAGCCAGTCATAACACTAATTTGAATAACTAAACAACACCCATTTTATTTACGGTCAATCCTGTACATTACCAGTCATAAGTTTGGACATACATTCTCTTTTACTTAATTTTCTTGAATGCTGAGGTACTTCAGCGAAATGCATCGCACACACCGTGTTGCCATGGCTCATTTTCCGCCTACTTCTGTACCTCTGTCCTGCGCAACCACACCTGAGATATACAGGCCAATCCCACCCTGGTCAGAAAATGAAGAAAAACATATAACCCTAGTATTTCTACAACTAACTTTTTCCTGTTTCTTTAAAGTCCAATCTTATAGTATCTTACCTTGTCTGTATATTAAAAATCAAAAAAAGAACAACAAGGATATAAACAGGAATAGGATCTACATCTACATTTTGTGTATTTATTTGACAAGTTGACAAGTCGTAATTTTGTTTTTGGGGGCCCCAAAACCAAAATTACAACTTGTCAACTTGTCAACAATAACGTCCTGCAGTCAAGATGTTGGCGCAACATACTGGTACCTTACTTAACTGTTTTTTTATCTAATAGCAAATGACAAATCCGCTGGTACACCTGGTACCCGCTACTGCCAGCCTAAGGTAGTGCTGTGTTATGTTGGTGAATAAATGCCCATTTTGGGTCTGGCTCAAACTCCTGTGTCTGACTCCTCATTATTGGTCCAAGGCCAAGCCGACAATCACAGTGATCCGCTGGGCCTGACTCCAAAAAAATACTTTCTCCAATACACACCCAGTCAAAAAACGTCACTTTCAATCATGAAATTCACATTCAATAATTTTTTTCACATCCCATAGCGGTTTCAACAGCTAAAGTTTCACGTGCCAGCGTGTAATATGGATGTCGATTTGAATATAATTCCATTATCGATTAGATATTAGATCTTAAAATAATGGAATCATTTGGGGCGTGTCTATGTGATTGACACGTCTAACCGAGAGTGATCGACAGGTGATTCCGAAGACTCAGATTGTGTGAAGCGAACCAGTTGGAACGGGCATAGAGGCTTTATTTGTTGTCGTTCTTGAACTTTTTGTTTAATTTTTCAATTGACGTGTTCGATTACATCGTAATAATGGCTTATTCTTCCGTGAACTGTTCTAACAGACCTTTCAAGGGACGTGTTTTCCAGTTTTCTCGGTAAGTTAATGTTAATTATTTATTTATTTTTTGTATTAAAGTAATATAATTGTTACTGAACCTGGCAGATTTTACTGCCGGATAACAAAAACCCAGGTAGCTCCTGTATATAAATATATACATATATACCTTTTTTCTAGACGCGAGTGACGCTGAGGCAGCGTTTTGCAAAATAGTATTAGGTACCTGGATCAGTCACAGTCTGTCTGCAGTGAATGGCCAGGTCGGTAACCGCTGTAACAGCAGACTTGAGGCACTCCTCAAGTAATCAATAGACATGTTTTTGAGCCAAACCTGTATGTTTTCCGTGTATTTACAATACGTGTCACTATTACAGAAGCACTGTATATAGAGCGATGACAGTATGACGCTAATGCTGTCCTCAATCAGTCTATGTATAAAAGGTTCATTCAAAGTAACTTGCACAGATATAGGCCCGCTGGTAATATGATTCCTGTTTTTGCTCAAACCTGTATCCAGACCAGTATAGCTATACTGTATACCAGTCTATGGTATATAACAGTATCAGTTCTCATTTATTAGTTATTAACACTGTGATATGTAACGTTTGTAATCAAGGGGTGTATGACACCATTTTGTTCATGCTGCACTATATTACCAAAAGTATTCGCTCACCTGCCTTTACTCATTCTATGAACTGAAGTGCCATCCCATTCCTAACTCATAGAATTCAATATGATGTCGGTCCACCTTTTGCAGCTATTGCAGCTTCAACTCTTCTCGGAAGACTGTCCACAAGGTTGAGGAGAGTGTTTATAGGAATTTTTGACCATTCTTCCAAAAGCGCATTGGTGAGGTCACACACTGATGTTGGTCGAGAAGGCCTGGCTCTCAGTGTCCGCTCTAATTCATCCCAAAGGTGTTCTATCGGGTTCAGGTCAGGACTCTGTGCAGGCCAGTCAAGTTCATCCACACCAGACTCTGTCATCCACGTCTTTATGGACCTTGCTTTGTGCATTGGTGCACAGTCATGTTGGAAGAGGAAGGGGCCCGCTCCAAACTGTTCCCACAAGGTTGGGAGCATGGAATTGTCCAAAATGTTTTGGTATCCTGAAGCATTCAATGTTCCTTTCACTGTAACTAAGGGGCCAAGCCCAGCTCCTGAAAGACAACCCCATACCATAATTCCTCCTCCACCAAATTTCACAGTCGGCACAATGCAATCTCCAAACCCAGACTCGTCCATCAGATTGCCAGATGGAAAAGCGTGATTCATCACTCCAGAGAACGCGTCTCCACTGCTCTAGAGGCCAGTGGTGGCGTGCTTTACACCATTGCAGCCGACGCCTTGCATTGCACTTGGTGATGTGTGGCTTGGCTGCAGCTGCTCGGCCATGGAAACCCATTCCATGAAGCTCTCTGCGTACTGTACTTGGGCTAATCTGAAGGTCACGTGAAGTTTGTAGCTCTGTAGCAATTGACTGTGCAGAAAGTCGGCGACCTCTTTGCACTATGCGCTTCAGCATCCGCTGACCCCTCTCCGTCACTTTACGTGGCCTACCACTTCGTGGCTGAGTTGCTGTTGTTCCCAAACGCTTCCATTTTGTTATAATAGAGCTGACAGTTGACTGTGGAATATTTAGGAGCGAGGAAATTTCACGACTGGATTTGTTGCACAAGTTGCATCCTATGACAGTTCCACGCTGGAATTCACTGAGCTCCTGAGAGCGGCCCATTCTTTCACAAATGTCTTGTTTCACAGTCTGCATGCCTGAGTGCTTGAATTTATACACCTGGGGCCAGGCCAAGTGATTAGGACACCTGATTCTGATCATTTGAATGGGTGAGCGAATACTTTTGGCAATATAGTGTATATTTTGTGTTTTGTCCTTGTGATATGTTGTAAATACAGATTAAGGTACAATATTTACCTTTATGTTTACATGTGAGTCAAAATCTGCACTGCCCCTTAGTAAAATATCTACATTTTATAAATGAACTACTCATTGTTGATAGGATACTATACTGCCATGCATATTATTTTGAGTGTGAAACAATAGACAGCTGTCATCTTTTTAAACAGATTTCCTTTCGGTGATAGTGACAGATCTGTTCAGAACATGTGAAAGTCTTTTTTGTCCAGTATAACACATTAGATCTACTAGAGATGACAGATGACAAGAGAGCAACAGTGTGTTTATGTTTATTATTCTCTGGTCTTTGTATGTACAGCTTAATTCTCCTGCTTTTAACTCTTTGTTGTAGATGTGTATTGTTGATGATAATCTGTGAACCTAAATGCTGGATATCGTTTTAAATATTTGTGTAGTACAGCTACAGTAGTGCAGTGGAAGTCAGCTATTGTCATAATTCTGTTATACTTTCCAAAATTCCAAATCAGATATGCTTTATATAAAATAAATGACAAAATAAGATGCCTAAACACATTTATTGTTCAATAAAAATAAAATAAAAAATCCAAAAACTATTTACATCTGGTTACAGCTACGTCCGTCATGGGGGCAGAGTGTTTCAAGACCGTGGTGGTGGTGTAACTGGGGTGGTAAGAAAGTGGAGTGAGTGAACACAGTTATGGCCTGGTTTTTAAAATATATGTTTTTTTAAGAAGTAATACTCATCACATAAAACATAGCACTGAGGGTTCTTTGAACTTCCATTAAGAGTCAATTTCAGAAAACAAAATGTCCCTCCCACATTTCAGTTTTGCTGAAGTTGAGTCTTAATAGACTCTGCAAAACTGTTTTAAAAAATATCATTTCTCTTATTGGAATAACGAACTTCGTCATGTGAAAATAGCCCACAGGTGTCATATGTTATGTGAGGGTGATGTACAAAAGAGCCATTTAAACAATGTACAAATGAAGCCATAACACTGTTCACAAACTTCTGAGCCTTGTCGATCTTTCCCGGGTTGGCACCAGCCTTCCGCCTGCATCTCTGGGTGATTCCAGAGACGAGGAATTGCATCCCTGGATGTTGCAGGTGGAGGTGGTGCAGGTCCTCCTTCATAGCTGAGACGAGGTCGACACTTTTGGTTCTCCTAGGTCATTCCCGCCGCAGTGGATGAGCAGGACATCCGGGGCTGCTCTTCCTTGGAGGGACTGGTGGTAAAAGGAGAGAAGACTCCTCCATTTCAAACCACCCCAGCTGAACCAATGGATGTGGACTCCTTGAAGTCCCAGGTTGTTCTGCATGATCTCCTCAGCTCTCTGGGCCCCCCATCGGACATAGCTGTCTCCAATTATCCACCTGTTTACTGCATTGAAGACAAATGACATTATTGAGACATGTACAGGTATTGTTTGTAGATGACTGCCATGCTGTAATAGTGACCGTGCTATTGTTCTGATGATGTAAAATAATGCAATGAAGTACAACTTTACTAACAAGGGTGAGTTCTGGCTGGTGCACAAGCCATAATGCTGGTGCTGAATGGTGAGTACTGAAAGATAATGAATAAATAATAAATAATGAATATGTTTAGTTGTATGTCATAGATAATTTAGATAAGTCCACACAAAAACTACAACTCAAACAGACGTTGAGACCTTGTATCTTCTACTGACTTTTTATATAGACTACAGTGGTTCTGGTTCTTGCACCAACATAGACATAACACAATATAATGTAGCAACAATAATCTAACAACACTCTCACAACACTCTATGTTAGCACCATGTACAATGTTTAATATTTCCTTTAAGGCAACTCTATCTCCGGTCGTTGTCGGTGAACATATAGTTTATCCTGCGCGTTTCAAATTTTGCGGGCCATTAACGGTAAACAGGCTATGACATACCGAGGTCACGGTACTCAATTATTCTAAAATATTAGAGTTCTTAAAGCTACTTTGCTCATCACCTACTTTTGGGGAGTAGTCAAGGAAAACTGGTGTAACACACTGTGATGTGCACAAAGGCGGGGCAAGAAGAGTTAATGGCGGAGGCAGTTTTGTACAATCGATAGGCGGATGTGACAAGTTTCACCCCTCACTCCTCCCCCGCACCGCCCTCTTATCCAAATATGGTCACTTCTGGCTCCAAAGTTTCAAGATGGCGCTGTTCAAATCGTCAAACTCCAGGCTTCATTCACGTCCTTCGCAAACCAATGGGTGATGTCACGGAGGGTTGGGGCTTGGTTGTCACCTGTCCCGGTTTTCACAGACTGTCCCAGGAAAAAAAACATTAAATTCTCTCGGGACACTGTATGTCCCGGAAGAATCGTCCCTGAATGTTTGTAATTCTGTGTATTTGTCTGTATCCTATGTACACAGATATGCTGCTAAATACAGCGCGCAGATGCCGCCGCTCGGTGGGTGTGCGCGGATAAAACACTGTCAATGTATGTGTGTGTGTGTGTGTGTGTGAGAGACACAGGTAACAACTCTATCGGCGACACAAACGCTCCTCCCGCCTTAGCGTCTGTGCTATCTCACGGCGTGAGTTCTCACAGTGGAACCCGTGTTTGTACGCTGTCAGGGCTGTATTATAGAGGCGGGTGAAGCGGCACACTTCCTTAACAAGTCTTTTGTCTGAGGGCTCTTCCTGGTTGTAGACGGGGCTTTAATCCCCGGACTCCGCCTACTGGTGTGGCGAGTTCGACAGGGCGCCTGTGCGACCGACACGACCAAAGCCGTGAGGTCTCAACTTTTGAGCTACGCAAAACGGGCCGCGCGGCAGCACCAAAGCTGCGGAAGCTTGTGCTGGCCTTTGGACTGCCAACCAACGCTCGTCTCACTTGGTCCGTGCAAATTCGTCATCGTTGGGGAGCGGCGTTCCTCTCTTGACTTTGAAGAGTATGTTACAAGTAGCATGCACTTTGTTTCTCAATGCAAAATGCAAAAGACTTGTATTCATCGAAGACTTGACTACAAAAAAATACTTCAACACTAATAAGGAACTCTCTATCGCTATCTCTTTTCACTTTCGGCGAGGGTTAATATCTCAGCTCCGGGACCACACCCGGCATCAGGATTGCCTTTTCCAGTGGCCGGTGGCCACCCCGGAGGCGGCTCACACCCCAAATCGTGGGTTTGGGCTCGCTCGCTCGGGATCGGGATCCCGGCCGAGAACAACAGGAGAGGAGTTTTCGCGATTTTAACTTTCTGCGAGGGTTAGGATACGAGACCAGGGGCATCCATCTCCAACTTGGAGAAGCTCTCCAAGACCCGACGCTTGTGAACGCATCTACTCTCCTAACCTGCACTGGCCTAGCACAGTTCTTGTTCTTTCTTTTCCAGCTACTGGCGAGAACATGGAGCAGTACTCGTTACAGTGTGGGGACGCGGCTTTGGAGTAAAGCATCTGCAAAGCTGGTCGAAGCTAAGACGGAGATGACATTAAACAAAATGGAACCACTCTGATCAAATTCCCTCCCTCCATGCTCCACGAGAAAGCAAAGAACGTTCATCAAGAGCACAGCAAACGGCCTGAACCGTTACTCTGCACCCGCTTCGCGCTCAGGAGGGAACTTCACGACTCATCATCGTGGTTTGCGAGACCAAACACTTTAGGAGCACATTTCTCGATTCAGAAACTATAGAAATGATCCCTGAAAGTATAGTCTTAGATTCCCTGACGGTGTCCACTGAAAGCCACTCACGGCAAACTTGACGCCCCTCACGGTTCGTGGGTCCACGCGCGGCACTCAGACGGGTCCATTCACGCACTGGCATGGGTTTCTCGACAGCTGCAACGCGGATGATCCCCAAGCCTGCCTGCCTGCCTGCCTGCCTGACAGACCCGCATTCCTGCCGCAGATCTCACACTGCCTCTCTAACACATCCACATACTGTAGATGAGAAAGGCCACCGTCCCGGACGGTGGAATGAGATGGCAAACTCTACGAGACCAGGGGCATCCTCCTCCACCTTGGGGAAGCTCTCCAAGACCCGACGCTTGTGAACGCATCTACTCTCCAAACCTGCACTGACCTAGCACAGTTCTTGTTGTTTCTTTTCCAGCTACAGGCGAGGACATGGAGCAGTTCTCGTTACAGTGGGGGGAGGCGGCTTTGGAGTAAAGCATCTGCAATGCTGGTCGAAGCTAAGACGGAGATGACATTGAACAAAAAGGAACCACTCTGATCAAATTCCCTCCCTCCATGCTGCACGAGGAAGCAAAGAACGTTCATCAAGAGCACAGCAAACGGCCTGAACCGTTCCTCTGCACCCGCTTCGCGCTCAGGAGGGAACTTCACGACTCATCATCGTGGTTTGCGAGACCAAACACTTTAGGAGCACATTTCTCGATTCAGAAACTATAGAAATGATCCCTGAAAGTATAGTCTTAGATTCCCTGACGGTGTCCACTGAAAGCCACTCACGGCAAACTTGACGCCCCTCACGGTTCGGAGGGTCCACGCGCGGCACTCAGACGGGTCCATTCACGCACTGGCATGGGTTTCTCGACAGCTGCAACGCGGATGATCCCCAAGCCTTCCTGCCTGCCTGCCTGCCTGACAGACCCGCATTCCTGCCGCAGATCTCACACTGCCTCTCTAACACATCCACATACTGTAGATGAGAAAGGCCACCGTCCCGGACGGTGGAATGAGATGGCAAACTCTACGAGACCAGGGGCATCCTTCTCCACCTTGGGGAAGCTCTCCAAGACCCGACGCTTGTGAACGCATCTACTCTCCAAACCTGCACTGACCCAGCACAGTTCTTGTTGTTTCTTTTCCAGCTACAGGCGAGGACATGGAGCAGTTCTCGTTATAGTGGGGGGACGCGGCTTTGGAGTAAAGCATCTGCAAAGCTGGTCGAAGCTAAGACGGAGATGACATTAAACAAAATGGAACCACTCTGATCAAATTCCCTCCCTCCATGCTCCACGAGAAAGCAAAGAACGTTCATCAAGAGCACAGCAAACGGCCTGAACCGTTACTCTGCACCCGCTTCGCGCTCAGGAGGGAACTTCACGACTCATCATCGTGGTTTGCGAGACCAAACACTTTAGGAGCACATTTCTCGATTCAGAAACTATAGAAATGATCCCTGAAAGTATAGTCTTAGATTCCCTGACGGTGTCCACTGAAAGCCACTCACGGCAAACTTGACGCCCCTCACGGTTCGTGGGTCCACGCGCGGCACTCAGACGGGTCCATTCACGCACTGGCATGGGTTTCTCGACAGCTGCAACGCGGATGATCCCCAAGCCTGCCTGCCTGCCTGCCTGCCTGACAGACCCGCATTCCTGCCGCAGATCTCACACTGCCTCTCTAACACATCCACATACTGTAGATGAGAAAGGCCACCGTCCCGGACGGTGGAATGAGATGGCAAACTCTACGAGACCAGGGGCATCCTCCTCCACCTTGGGGAAGCTCTCCAAGACCCGACGCTTGTGAACGCATCTACTCTCCAAACCTGCACTGACCTAGCACAGTTCTTGTTGTTTCTTTTCCAGCTACAGGCGAGGACATGGAGCAGTTCTCGTTACAGTGGGGGGAGGCGGCTTTGGAGTAAAGCATCTGCAATGCTGGTCGAAGCTAAGACGGAGATGACATTGAACAAAAAGGAACCACTCTGATCAAATTCCCTCCCTCCATGCTGCACGAGGAAGCAAAGAACGTTCATCAAGAGCACAGCAAACGGCCTGAACCGTTCCTCTGCACCCGCTTCGCGCTCAGGAGGGAACTTCACGACTCATCATCGTGGTTTGCGAGACCAAACACTTTAGGAGCACATTTCTCGATTCAGAAACTATAGAAATGATCCCTGAAAGTATAGTCTTAGATTCCCTGACGGTGTCCACTGAAAGCCACTCACGGCAAACTTGACGCCCCTCACGGTTCGGAGGGTCCACGCGCGGCACTCAGACGGGTCCATTCACGCACTGGCATGGGTTTCTCGACAGCTGCAACGCGGATGATCCCCAAGCCTGCCTGCCTGCCTGCCTGCCTGACAGACCCGCATTCCTGCCGCAGATCTCACACTGCCTCTCTAACACATCCACATACTGTAGATGAGAAAGGCCACCGTCCCGGACGGTGGAATGAGATGGCAAACTCTACGAGACCAGGGGCATCCTTCTCCACCTTGGGGAAGCTCTCCAAGACCCGACGCTTGTGAACGCATCTACTCTCCAAACCTGCACTGACCTAGCACAGTTCTTGTTTCTTTTCCAGCTACAGGCGAGGACATGGAGCAGTACTCGTTACAGTGGGGGGACGCGGCTTTGGAGTAAAACATCTGCAATGCTGGTCGAAGCTAAGACGGAGATGACATTGAACAAAAAGGAACCACTCTGATCAAATTCCCTCCCTCCATGCTGCACGAGGAAGCAAAGAACATTCATCAAGAGCACAGCAAATGGCCTGAACCGTTCCTCTGCACCCGCTTCGCGCTCAGGAGGGAACTTCACGACTCATCATAGTGGTTTGCGAGACCAAACACTTTAGGAGCACATTTCTCAATTCAGAAACTATAGAAATGATCCCTGAAAGTACAGTCTTAGATTCCCTGACGGTGTCCACTGAAAGCCACTCACGGCAAACTTGACGCCCCTCACGGTTCGGAGGGTCCACGCGCGGCACTCAGACGGGTCCATTCACGCACTGGCATGGGTTTCTCGACAGCTGCAACGCGGATGATCCCCAAGCCTGCCTGCCTGCCTGCCTGATTGACCCGCATTCCTGCCGCAGATCTCACACTGCCTCTCTAACACATCCACATACTGTAGATGAGAAAGGCCACCGTCCCGGACGGTGGAATGAGATGGCAAACTCTACGAGACCAGGGGCATCCTTCTCCACCTTGGGGAAGCTCTCCAAGACCCGACGCTTGTGAACGCATCTACTCTCCAAACCTGCACTGACCCAGCACAGTTCCTGTTGTTTCTTTTCCAGCTACAGGCGAGGACATGGAGCAGTACTCGTTACAGTGGGGGGACGCGGCTTTGGAGTAAAGCATCTGCAATGCTGGTCGAAGTTTAGACGGAGTTGACATTTAACAAGATGGGAACCACTCTGATCGAACTCCCTCCCTCCATGCTCCACGAGGAAGCAAAGAACGTTCATCAAGAGCACAGCAAACGGCCTGAACCGTTCCTCTGCACCCGCTTCGCGCTCAGGAGGGAACTTCACGACTCATCATCGTGGTTTGCGAGACCAAACACTTTAGGAGCACATTTCTCGATTCAGAAACTATAGAAATGATCCCTGAAAGTATAGTCTTAGATTCCCTGACGGTGTCCACTGAAAGCCACTCACGGCAAACTTGACGCCCCTCACGGTTCGGAGGGTCCACGCGCGGCACTCAGACGGGTCCATTCACGCACTGGCATGGGTTTCTCGACAGCTGCAACGCGGATGATCCCCAAGCCTGCCTGCCTGCCTGCCTGCCTGACAGACCCGCATTCCTGCCGCAGATCTCACACTGCCTCTCTAACACATCCACATACTGTAGATGAGAAAGGCCACCGTCCCGGACGGTGGAATGAGATGGCAAACTCTACGAGACCAGGGGCATCCTTCTCCACCTTGGGGAAGCTCTCCAAGACCCGACGCTTGTGAACGCATCTACTCTCCAAACCTGCACTGACCTAGCACAGTTCTTGTTGTTTCTTTTCCAGCTACAGGCGAGGACATGGAGCAGTTCTCGTTACAGTGGGGGGACGCGGCTTTGGAGTAAAGCATCTGCAATGCTGGTCGAAGTTTAGACGGAGTTGACATTTAACAAGATGGGAACCACTCTGATCGAACTCCCTCCCTCCATGCTCCACGAGGAAGCAAAGAACGTTCATCAAGAGCACAGCAAACGGCCTGAACCGTTCCTCTGCACCCGCTTCGCGCTCAGGAGGGAACTTCACGACTCATCATCGTGGTTTGCGAGACCAAACACTTTAGGAGCACATTTCTCGATTCAGAAACTATAGAAATGATCCCTGAAAGTATAGTCTTAGATTCCCTGACGGTGTCCACTGAAAGCCACTCACGGCAAACTTGACGCCCCTCACGGTTCGGAGGGTCCACGCGCGGCACTCAGACGGGTCCATTCACGCACTGGCATGGGTTTCTCGACAGCTGCAACGCGGATGATCCCCAAGCCTGCCTGCCTGCCTGCCTGCCTGACAGACCCGCATTCCTGCCGCAGATCTCACACTGCCTCTCTAACACATCCACATACTGTAGATGAGAAAGGCCACCGTCCCGGACGGTGGAATGAGATGGCAAACTCTACGAGACCAGGGGCATCCTTCTCCACCTTGGGGAAGCTCTCCAAGACCCGACGCTTGTGAACGCATCTACTCTCCAAACCTGCACTGACCTAGCACAGTTCTTGTTTCTTTTCCAGCTACAGGCGAGGACATGGAGCAGTACTCGTTACAGTGGGGGGACGCGGCTTTGGAGTAAAACATCTGCAATGCTGGTCGAAGCTAAGACGGAGATGACATTGAACAAAAAGGAACCACTCTGATCAAATTCCCTCCCTCCATGCTGCACGAGGAAGCAAAGAACATTCATCAAGAGCACAGCAAATGGCCTGAACCGTTCCTCTGCACCCGCTTCGCGCTCAGGAGGGAACTTCACGACTCATCATAGTGGTTTGCGAGACCAAACACTTTAGGAGCACATTTCTCAATTCAGAAACTATAGAAATGATCCCTGAAAGTACAGTCTTAGATTCCCTGACGGTGTCCACTGAAAGCCACTCACGGCAAACTTGACGCCCCTCACGGTTCGGAGGGTCCACGCGCGGCACTCAGACGGGTCCATTCACGCACTGGCATGGGTTTCTCGACAGCTGCAACGCGGATGATCCCCAAGCCTGCCTGCCTGCCTGCCTGATTGACCCGCATTCCTGCCGCAGATCTCACACTGCCTCTCTAACACATCCACATACTGTAGATGAGAAAGGCCACCGTCCCGGACGGTGGAATGAGATGGCAAACTCTACGAGACCAGGGGCATCCTTCTCCACCTTGGGGAAGCTCTCCAAGACCCGACGCTTGTGAACGCATCTACTCTCCAAACCTGCACTGACCTAGCACAGTTCTTGTTGTTTCTTTTCCAGCTACAGGCGAGGACATGGAGCAGTTCTCGTTACAGTGGGGGGACGCGGCTTTGGAGTAAAGCATCTGCAATGCTGGTCGAAGCTAAGACGGAGATGACATTGAACAAAATGGAACCACTCTGATCAAATTCCCTCCCTCCATGCTGCACGAGGAAGCAAAGAACGTTCATCAAGAGCACAGCAAACGGCCTGAACCGTTCCTCTGCACCCGCTTCGCGCTCAGGAGGGAACTTCACGACTCATCATCGTGGTTTGCGAGACCAAACACTTTAGGAGCACATTTCTCGATTCAGAAACTATAGAAATGATCCCTGAAAGTATAGTCTTAGATTCCCTGACGGTGTCCACTGAAAGCCACTCACGGCAAACTTGACGCCCCTCACGGTTCGGAGGGTCCACGCGCGGCACTCAGACGGGTCCATTCACGCACTGGCATGGGTTTCTCGACAGCTGCAACGCGGATGATCCCCAAGCCTGCCTGCCTGCCTGCCTGCCTGACAGACCCGCATTCCTGCCGCAGATCTCACACTGCCTCTCTAACACATCCACATACTGTAGATGAGAAAGGCCACCGTCCCGGACGGTGGAATGAGATGGCAAACTCTACGAGACCAGGGGCATCCTTCTCCACCTTGGGGAAGCTCTCCAAGACCCGACGCTTGTGAACGCATCTACTCTCCAAACCTGCACTGACCTAGCACAGTTCTTGTTGTTTCTTTTCCAGCTACAGGCGAGGACATGGAGCAGTTCTCGTTACAGTGGGGGGACGCGGCTTTGGAGTAAAGCATCTGCAATGCTGGTCGAAGCTAAGACGGAGATGACATTGAACAAAATGGAACCACTCTGATCAAATTCCCTCCCTCCATGCTGCACGAGGAAGCAAAGAACGTTCATCAAGAGCACAGCAAACGGCCTGAACCGTTCCTCTGCACCCGCTTCGCGCTCAGGAGGGAACTTCACGACTCATCATCGTGGTTTGCGAGACCAAACACTTTAGGAGCACATTTCTCGATTCAGAAACTATAGAAATGATCCCTGAAAGTATAGTCTTAGATTCCCTGACGGTGTCCACTGAAAGCCACTCACGGCAAACTTGACGCCCCTCACGGTTCGGAGGGTCCACGCGCGGCACTCAGACGGGTCCATTCACGCACTGGCATGGGTTTCTCGACAGCTGCAACGCGGATGATCCCCAAGCCTGCCTGCCTGCCTGCCTGATTGACCCGCATTCCTGCCGCAGATCTCACACTGCCTCTCTAACACATCCACATACTGTAGATGAGAAAGGCCACCGTCCCGGACGGTGGAATGAGATGGCAAACTCTACGAGACCAGGGGCATCCTTCTCCACCTTGGGGAAGCTCTCCAAGACCCGACGCTTGTGAACGCATCTACTCTCCAAACCTGCACTGACCCAGCACAGTTCCTGTTGTTTCTTTTCCAGCTACAGGCGAGGACATGGAGCAGTACTCGTTACAGTGGGGGGACGCGGCTTTGGAGTAAAGCATCTGCAATGCTGGTCGAAGTTTAGACGGAGTTGACATTTAACAAGATGGGAACCACTCTGATCGAACTCCCTCCCTCCATGCTCCACGAGGAAGCAAAGAACGTTCATCAAGAGCACAGCAAACGGCCTGAACCGTTCCTCTGCACCCGCTTCGCGCTCAGGAGGGAACTTCACGACTCATCATCGTGGTTTGCGAGACCAAACACTTTAGGAGCACATTTCTCGATTCAGAAACTATAGAAATGATCCCTGAAAGTATAGTCTTAGATTCCCTGACGGTGTCCACTGAAAGCCACTCACGGCAAACTTGACGCCCCTCACGGTTCGGAGGGTCCACGCGCGGCACTCAGACGGGTCCATTCACGCACTGGCATGGGTTTCTCGACAGCTGCAACGCGGATGATCCCCAAGCCTGCCTGCCTGCCTGCCTGCCTGACAGACCCGCATTCCTGCCGCAGATCTCACACTGCCTCTCTAACACATCCACATACTGTAGATGAGAAAGGCCACCGTCCCGGACGGTGGAATGAGATGGCAAACTCTACGAGACCAGGGGCATCCTTCTCCACCTTGGGGAAGCTCTCCAAGACCCGACGCTTGTGAACGCATCTACTCTCCAAACCTGCACTGACCTAGCACAGTTCTTGTTGTTTCTTTTCCAGCTACAGGCGAGGACATGGAGCAGTTCTCGTTACAGTGGGGGGACGCGGCTTTGGAGTAAAGCATCTGCAATGCTGGTCGAAGTTTAGACGGAGTTGACATTTAACAAGATGGGAACCACTCTGATCGAACTCCCTCCCTCCATGCTCCACGAGGAAGCAAAGAACGTTCATCAAGAGCACAGCAAACGGCCTGAACCGTTCCTCTGCACCCGCTTCGCGCTCAGGAGGGAACTTCACGACTCATCATCGTGGTTTGCGAGACCAAACACTTTAGGAGCACATTTCTCGATTCAGAAACTATAGAAATGATCCCTGAAAGTATAGTCTTAGATTCCCTGACGGTGTCCACTGAAAGCCACTCACGGCAAACTTGACGCCCCTCACGGTTCGGAGGGTCCACGCGCGGCACTCAGACGGGTCCATTCACGCACTGGCATGGGTTTCTCGACAGCTGCAACGCGGATGATCCCCAAGCCTGCCTGCCTGCCTGCCTGCCTGACAGACCCGCATTCCTGCCGCAGATCTCACACTGCCTCTCTAACACATCCACATACTGTAGATGAGAAAGGCCACCGTCCCGGACGGTGGAATGAGATGGCAAACTCTACGAGACCAGGGGCATCCTTCTCCACCTTGGGGAAGCTCTCCAAGACCCGACGCTTGTGAACGCATCTACTCTCCAAACCTGCACTGACCCAGCACAGTTCTTGTTGTTTCTTTTCCAGCTACAGGCGAGGACATGGAGCAGTTCTCGTTATAGTGGGGGGACGCGGCTTTGGAGTAAAGCATCTGCAATGCTGGTCGAAGCTAAGACGGAGATGTCATTGAACAAAATGGAACCACTCTGATCAAATTCCCTCCCTCCATGCTGCACGAGGAAGCAAAGAATGTTCATCAAGAGCACAGCAAACGGCCTGAACCGTTCCTCTGCACCCGCTTCGCGCTCAGGAGGGAACTTCACGACTCATCATCGTGGTTTGCGAGACCAAACACTTTAGGAGCACATTTCTCGATTCAGAAACTATAGAAATGATCCCTGAAAGTATAGTCTTAGATTCCCTGACGGTGTCCACTGAAAGCCACTCACGGCAAACTTGACGCCCCTCACGGTTCGGAGGGTCCACGCGCGGCACTCAGACGGGTCCATTCACGCACTGGCATGGGTTTCTCGACAGCTGCAACGCGGATGATCCCCAAGCCTGCCTGCCTGCCTGCCTGATTGACCCGCATTCCTGCCGCAGATCTCACACTGCCTCTCTAACACATCCACATACTGTAGATGAGAAAGGCCACCGTCCCGGACGGTGGAATGAGATGGCAAACTCTACGAGACCAGGGGCATCCTTCTCCACCTTGGGGAAGCTCTCCAAGACCCGACGCTTGTGAACGCATCTACTCTCCAAACCTGCACTGACCTAGCACAGTTCTTGTTGTTTCTTTTCCAGCTACAGGCGAGGACATGGAGCAGTTCTCGTTACAGTGGGGGGACGCGGCTTTGGAGTAAAGCATCTGCAATGCTGGTCGAAGCTAAGACGGAGATGACATTGAACAAAATGGAACCACTCTGATCAAATTCCCTCCCTCCATGCTGCACGAGGAAGCAAAGAACGTTCATCAAGAGCACAGCAAACGGCCTGAACCGTTCCTCTGCACCCGCTTCGCGCTCAGGAGGGAACTTCACGACTCATCATCGTGGTTTGCGAGACCAAACACTTTAGGAGCACATTTCTCGATTCAGAAACTATAGAAATGATCCCTGAAAGTATAGTCTTAGATTCCCTGACGGTGTCCACTGAAAGCCACTCACGGCAAACTTGACGCCCCTCACGGTTCGGAGGGTCCACGCGCGGCACTCAGACGGGTCCATTCACGCACTGGCATGGGTTTCTCGACAGCTGCAACGCGGATGATCCCCAAGCCTGCCTGCCTGCCTGCCTGATTGACCCGCATTCCTGCCGCAGATCTCACACTGCCTCTCTAACACATCCACATACTGTAGATGAGAAAGGCCACCGTCCCGGACGGTGGAATGAGATGGCAAACTCTACGAGACCAGGGGCATCCTTCTCCACCTTGGGGAAGCTCTCCAAGACCCGACGCTTGTGAACGCATCTACTCTCCAAACCTGCACTGACCTAGCACAGTTCTTGTTGTTTCTTTTCCAGCTACAGGCGAGGACATGGAGCAGTACTCGTTACAGTGGGGGGACGCGGCTTTGGAGTAAAGCATCTGCAATGCTGGTCGAAGCTAAGACGCAGATGACATTGAACAAAATGGAACCACTCTGATCAAATTCCCTCCCTCCATGCTCCACGAGGAAGCAAAGAACGTTCATCAAGAGCACAGCAAACGGCCTGAACCGTTCCTCTGCACCCGCTTCGCGCTCAGGAGGGAACTTCACGACTCATCATCGTGGTTTGCGAGACCAAACACTTTAGGAGCACATTTCTCGATTCAGAAACTATAGAAATGATCCCTGAAAGTATAGTCTTAGATTCCCTGACGGTGTCCACTGAAAGCCACTCACGGCAAACTTGACGCCCCTCACGGTTCGGAGGGTCCACGCGCGGCACTCAGACGGGTCCATTCACGCACTGGCATGGGTTTCTCGACAGCTGCAACGCGGATGATCCCCAAGCCTTCCTGCCTGCCTGCCTGCCTGCCTGACAGACCCGCATTCCTGCCGCAGATCTCACACTGCCTCTCTAACACATCCACATACTGTAGATGAGAAAGGCCACCGTCCCGGACGGTGGAATGAGATGGCAAACTCTACGAGACCAGGGGCATCCTTCTCCACCTTGGGGAAGCTCTCCAAGACCCGACGCTTGTGAACGCATCTACTCTCCAAACCTGCACTGACCTAGCACAGTTCTTGTTGTTTCTTTTCCAGCTACTGGCGAGGACATGGAGCAGTACTCGTTACAGTGGGGGGACGCGGCTTTGGAGTAAAGCATCTGCAATGCTGGTCGAAGTTAAGACGGAGTTGACATTTAACAAGATGGGAACCACTCTGATCGAACTCCCTCCCTCCATGCTCCACGAGGAAGCAAAGAACGTTCATCAAGAGCACAGCAAACGGCCTGAACCGTTCCTCTGCACCCGCTTCGCGCTCAGGAGGGAACTTCACGACTCATCATCGTGGTTTGCGAGACCAAACACTTTAGGAGCACATTTCTCGATTCAGAAACTATAGAAATGATCCCTGAAAGTATAGTCTTAGATTCCCTGACGGTGTCCACTGAAAGCCACTCACGGCAAACTTGACGCCCCTCACGGTTCGGAGGGTCCACGCACGGCACTCAGACGGGTCCATTCACGCACTGGCATGGGTTTCTCGACAGCTGCAACGCGGATGATCCCCAAGCCTGCCTGCCTGCCTGCCTGCCTGACAGACCCGCATTCCTGCCGCAGATCTCACACTGCCTCTCTAACACATCCACATACTGTAGATGAGAAAGGCCACCGTCCCGGACGGTGGAATGAGATGGCAAACTCTACGAGACCAGGGGCATCCTTCTCCACCTTGGGGAAGCTCTCCAAGACCCGACGCTTGTGAACGCATCTACTCTCCAAACCTGCACTGACCTAGCACAGTTCTTGTTGTTTCTTTTCCAGCTACAGGCGAGGACATGGAGCAGTACTCGTTACAGTGGGGGGACGCGGCTTTGGAGTAAAGCATCTGCAATGCTGGTCGAAGCTAAGACAGAGATGTCATTGAACAAAATGGAACCACTCTGATCAAATTCCCTCCCTCCATGCTCCACGAGGAAGCAAAGAACGTTCATCAAGAGCACAGCAAACGGCCTGAACCGTTCCTCTGCACCCGCTTCGCGCTCAGGAGGGAACTTCACGACTCATCATCGTGGTTTGCGAGACCAAACACTTTAGGAGCACATTTCTCGATTCAGAAACTATAGAAATGATCCCTGAAAGTATAGTCTTAGATTCCCTGACGGTGTCCACTGAAAGCCACTCACGGCAAACTTGACGCCCCTCACGGTTCGGAGGGTCCACGCACGGCACTCAGACGGGTCCATTCACGCACTGGCATGGGTTTCTCGACAGCTGCAACGCGGATGATCCCCAAGCCTGCCTGCCTGCCTGCCTGCCTGACAGACCCGCATTCCTGCCGCAGATCTCACACTGCCTCTCTAACACATCCACATACTGTAGATGAGAAAGGCCACCGTCCCGGACGGTGGAATGAGATGGCAAACTCTACGAGACCAGGGGCATCCTTCTCCACCTTGGGGAAGCTCTCCAAGACCCGACGCTTGTGAACGCATCTACTCTCCAAACCTGCACTGACCTAGCACAGTTCTTGTTGTTTCTTTTCCAGCTACAGGCGAGGACATGGAGCAGTACTCGTTACAGTGGGGGGACGCGGCTTTGGAGTAAAGCATCTGCAATGCTGGTCGAAGCTAAGACAGAGATGTCATTGAACAAAATGGAACCACTCTGATCAAATTCCCTCCCTCCATGCTCCACGAGGAAGCAAAGAACGTTCATCAAGAGCACAGCAAACGGCCTGAACCGTTCCTCTGCACCCGCTTCGCGCTCAGGAGGGAACTTCACGACTCATCATCGTGGTTTGCGAGACCAAACACTTTAGGAGCACATTTCTCGATTCAGAAACTATAGAAATGATCCCTGAAAGTATAGTCTTAGATTCCCTGACGGTGTCCACTGAAAGCCACTCACGGCAAACTTGACGCCCCTCACGGTTCGGAGGGTCCACGCGCGGCACTCAGACGGGTCCATTCACGCACTGGCATGGGTTTCTCGACAGCTGCAACGCGGATGATCCCCAAGCCTGCCTGCCTGCCTGCCTGCCTGACAGACCCGCATTCCTGCCGCAGATCTCACACTGCCTCTCTAACACATCCACATACTGTAGATGAGAAAGGCCACCGTCCCGGACGGTGGAATGAGATGGCAAACTCTACGAGACCAGGGGCATCCTTCTCCACCTTGGGGAAGCTCTCCAAGACCCGACGCTTGTGAACGCATCTACTCTCCAAACCTGCACTGACCTAGCACAGTTCTTGTTGTTTCTTTTCCAGCTACAGGCGAGGACATGGAGCAGTACTCGTTACAGTGGGGGGACGCGGCTTTGGAGTAAAGCATCTGCAATGCTGGTCGAAGTTAAGACGGAGTTGACATTTAACAAGATGGGAACCACTCTGATCGAACTCCCTCCCTCCATGCTCCACGAGGAAGCAAAGAACGTTCATCAAGAGCACAGCAAACGGCCTGAACCGTTCCTCTGCACCCGCTTCGCGCTCAGGAGGGAACTTCACGACTCATCATCGTGGTTTGCGAGACCAAACACTTTAGGAGCACATTTCTCAATTCAGAAACTATAGAAATGATCCCTGAAAGTATAGTCTTAGATTCCCTGACGGTGTCCACTGAAAGCCACTCACGGCAAACTTGACGCCCCTCACGGTTCGGAGGGTCCACGCGCGGCACTCAGACGGGTCCATTCACGCACTGGCATGGGTTTCTCGACAGCTGCAACGCGGATGATCCCCAAGCCTGCCTGCCTGCCTGCCTGCCTGACAGACCCGCATTCCTGCCGCAGATCTCACACTGCCTCTCTAACACATCCACATACTGTAGATGAGAAAGGCCACCGTCCCGGACGGTGGAATGAGATGGCAAACTCTACGAGACCAGGGGCATCCTTCTCCACCTTGGGGAAGCTCTCCAAGACCCGACGCTTGTGAACGCATCTACTCTCCAAACCTGCACTGACCTAGCACAGTTCTTGTTGTTTCTTTTCCAGCTACAGGCGAGGACATGGAGCAGTACTCGTTACAGTGGGGGGACGCGGCTTTGGAGTAAAGCATCTGCAATGCTGGTCGAAGCTAAGACGGAGATGACATTGAACAAAATGGAACCACTCTGATCAAACTCCCTCCCTCCATGCTCCACGAGGAAGCAAAGAACGTTCATCAAGAGCACAGCAAACGGCCTGAACCGTTCCTCTGCACCCGCTTCGCGCTCAGGAGGGAACTTCACGACTCATCATCGTGGTTTGCGAGACCAAACACTTTAGGAGCACATTTCTCGATTCAGAAACTATAGAAATGATCCCTGAAAGTATAGTCTTAGATTCCCTGACGGTGTCCACTGAAAGCCACTCACGGCAAACTTGACGCCCCTCACGGTTCGGAGGGTCCACGCGCGGCACTCAGACGGGTCCATTCACGCACTGGCATGGGTTTCTCGACAGCTGCAACGCGGATGATCCCCAAGCCTGCCTGCCTGCCTGCCTGATTGACCCGCATTCCTGCCGCAGATCTCACACTGCCTCTCTAACACATCCACATACTGTAGATGAGAAAGGCCACCGTCCCGGACGGTGGAATGAGATGGCAAACTCTACGAGACCAGGGGCATCCTTCTCCACCTTGGGGAAGCTCTCCAAGACCCGACGCTTGTGAACGCATCTACTCTCCAAACCTGCACTGACCTAGCACAGTTCTTGTTTCTTTTCCAGCTACAGGCGAGGACATGGAGCAGTACTCGTTACAGTGGGGGGACGCGGCTTTGGAGTAAAACATCTGCAATGCTGGTCGAAGCTAAGACGGAGATGACATTGAACAAAAAGGAACCACTCTGATCAAATTCCCTACCTCCATGCTGCACGAGGAAGCAAAGAACGTTCATCAAGAGCACAGCAAATGGCCTGAACCGTTCCTCTGCACCCGCTTCGCGCTCAGGAGGGAACT
Source organism: Karalla daura (assembly GCA_029224185.1). NCBI lineage: Eukaryota > Metazoa > Chordata > Actinopteri > Chaetodontiformes > Leiognathidae > Karalla > Karalla daura. The sequence continues at coordinate 6,482,749 of CM055192.1, read as the reverse complement.
TCACGACTCATCATAGTGGTTTGCGAGACCAAACACTTTAGGAGCACATTTCTCAATTCAGAAACTATAGAAATGATCCCTGAAAGTACAGTCTTAGATTCCCTGACGGTGTCCACTGAAAGCCACTCACGGCAAACTTGACGCCCCTCACGGTTCGGAGGGTCCACGCGCGGCACTCAGACGGGTCCATTCACGCACTGGCATGGGTTTCTCGACAGCTGCAACGCGGATGATCCCCAAGCCTGCCTGCCTGCCTGCCTGATTGACCCGCATTCCTGCCGCAGATCTCACACTGCCTCTCTAACACATCCACATACTGTAGATGAGAAAGGCCACCGTCCCGGACGGTGGAATGAGATGGCAAACTCTACGAGACCAGGGGCATCCTTCTCCACCTTGGGGAAGCTCTCCAAGACCCGACGCTTGTGAACGCATCTACTCTCCAAACCTGCACTGACCTAGCACAGTTCTTGTTTCTTTTCCAGCTACAGGCGAGGACATGGAGCAGTACTCGTTACAGTGGGGGGACGCGGCTTTGGAGTAAAGCATCTTCAATGCTGGTCAAAGCTAAGACGGAGATGTCATTGAACAAAATGGAACCACTCTGATCAAATTCCCTCCCTCCATGCTCCACGAGGAAGCAAAGAACGTTCATCAAGAGCACAGCAAACGGCCTGAACCGTTCCTCTGCACCCGCTTCGCGCTCAGGAGGGAACTTCACGACTCATCATCGTGGTTTGCAAGACCAAACACTTTAGGAGCACATTTCTCGATTCAGAAACTATTGAAATGATCCCTCAAAGTATAGTCTTAGATTCCCTGACGGTGTCCACTGAAAGCCACTCACGGCAAACTTGACGCCCCTCACGGTTCGGAGGGTCCAAGCGCGGAACTCAGACGGGTCCATTCACGCACTGGCATGGGTTTCTCGACAGCTGCAACGCGGATGATCCCCAAGCCTGCCTGCCTGCCTGCCTGACAGACCCGCATTCCTGCCGCAGATCTCACACTGCCTCTCTAACACATCCACATACTGTAGATGAGAAAGGCCACCGTCCCGGACGGTGGAATGAGATGGCAAACTCTACGAGACCAGGGGCATCCTTCTCCACCTTGGGGAAGCTCTCCAAGACCCGACGCTTGTGAACGCATCTACTCTCCAAACCTGCACTGACCTAGCACAGTTCTTGTTGTTTCTTTTCCAGCTACAGGCGAGGACATGGAGCAGTACTCGTTACAGTGGGGGGACGCGGCTTTGGAGTAAAGCATCTGCAATGCTGGTCAAAGTTAAGACGGAGATGACATTTAACAAGATGGGAACCACTCTGATCGAACTCCCTCCCTCCATGCTGCACGAGGAAGCAAAGAACGTTCATCAAGAGCACAGCAAACGGCCTGAACCGTTCCTCTGCACCCGCTTCGCGCTCAGGAGGGAACTTCACGACTCATCATCGTGGTTTGCGAGACCAAACACTTTAGGAGCACATTTCTCGATTCAGAAACTATAGAAATGATCCCTGAAAGTATAGTCTTAGATTCCCTGACGGTGTCCACTGAAAGCCACTCACGGCAAACTTGACGCCCCTCACGGTTCGGAGGGTCCACGCGCGGCACTCAGACGGGTCCATTCACGCACTGGCATGGGTTTCTCGACAGCTGCAACGCGGATGATCCCCAAGCCTGCCTGCCTGCCTGCCTGCCTGCCTTACAGACCCGCATTCCTGCCGCAGATCTCACACTGCCTCTCTAACACATCCACATACTGTAGATGAGAAAGGCCACCGTCCCGGACGGTGGAATGAGATGGCAAACTCTACGAGACCAGGGGCATCCTTCTCCACCTTGGGGAAGCTCTCCAAGACCCGACGCTTGTGAACGCATCTACTCTCCAAACCTGCACTGACCTAGCACAGTTCTTGTTGTTTCTTTTCCAGCTACTGGCGAGGACATGGAGCAGTACTCGTTACAGTGGGGGGACGCAGCTTTGGAGTAAAGCATCTGCAATGCTGGTCAAAGTTAAGACGGAGATGACATTTAACAAGATGGGAACCACTCTGATCAAACTCCCTCCCTCCATGCTCCACGAGGAAGCAAAGAACGTTCATCAAGAGCACAGCAAACGGCCTGAACCGTTCCTCTGCACCGGCTTCGCGCTCAGGAGGGAACTTCACGACTCATCATCGTGGTTTGCGAGACCAAACACTTTAGGAGCACATTTCTCGATTCAGAAACTATAGAAATGATCCCTGAAAGTATAGTCTTAGATTACCTGACGGTGTCCACTGAAAGCCACTCACGGCAAACTTGACGCCCCTCACGGTTCGGAGGGTCCACGCGCGGCACTCAGACGGGTCCATTCACGCACTGGCATGGGTTTCTCGACAGCTGCAACGCGGATGATCCCCAAGCCTGCCTGCCTGCCTGCCTGCCTGACAGACCCGCATTCCTGCCGCAGATCTCACACTGCCTCTCTAACACATCCACATACTGTAGATGAGAAAGGCCACCGTCCCGGACGGTGGAATGAGATGGCAAACTCTACGAGACCAGGGGCATCCTTCTCCACCTTGGGGAAGCTCTCCAAGACCCGACGCTTGTGAACGCATCTACTCTCCAAACCTGCACTGACCTAGCACAGGTCTTGTTGTTTCTTTTCCAGCTACAGGCGAGGACATGGAGCAGTTCTTGTTACAGTGGGGGGACACGGCTTTGGAGTAAAGCATCTTCAATGCTGGTCAAAGCTAAGACGGAGATGTCATTGAACAAAATGGAACCACTCTGATCAAATTCCCTCCCTCCATGCTCCACGAGGAAGCAAAGAACATTCATCAAGAGCACAGCAAACGGCCTGAACCGTTCCTCTGCACCCGCTTCGCACTCAGGAGGGAACTTCACGACTCATCATCGTGGTTTGCGAGACCAAACACTTTAGGAGCACATTTCTCAATTCAGAAACTATAGAAATGATCCTTGAAAGTATAGTCTTAGATTCCCTGACGGTGTCCACTGAAAGCCACTCACGGCAAACTTGACGCCCCTCACGGTTCGGAGGGTCCACGCGCGGCACTCAGACGGGTCCATTCACGCACTGGCATGGGTTTCTCGACAGCTGCAACGCGGATGATCCCCAAGCCTGCCTGCCTGCCTGCCTGCCTGCCTGACAGACCCGCATTCCTGCCGCAGATCTCACACTGCCTCTCTAACACATCCACATACTGTAGATGAGAAAGGCCACCGTCCCGGACGGTGGAATGAGATGGCAAACTCTACGAGACCAGGGGCATCCTTCTCCACCTTGGGGAAGCTCTCCAAGACCCGACGCTTGTGAACGCATCTACTCTCCAAACCTGCACTGACCCAGCACAGTTCTTGTTGTTTCTTGTCCAGTTACAGGCGAGGACATGGAGCAGTACTCGTTACAGTGGGGGGACGCGGCTTTGGAGTAAAGCATCTGCAATGCTGGTCAAAGTTAAGACGGAGATGACATTTAACAAGATGGGAACCACTCTGATCAAACTCCCTCCCTCCATGCTCCACGAGGAAGCAAAGAACGTTCATCAAGAGCACAGCAAACGGCCTGAACCGTTCCTCTGCACCCGCTTCGCGCTCAGGAGGGAACTTCACGACTCATCATCGTGGTTTGCGAGACCAAACACTTTAGGAGCACATTTCTCGATTCAGAAACTATAGAAATGATCCCTGAAAGTATACTCTTAGATTCCCTGACGGTGTCCACTGAAAGCCACTCACGGCAAACTTGACGCCCCTCACGGTTCGGAGGGTCCACGCGCGGCACTCAGACGGGTCCATTCACGCACTGGCATGGGTTTCTCGACAGCTGCAACGCGGATGATCCCCAAGCCTGCCTGCCTGCCTGCCTGACAGACCCGCATTCCTGCCGCAGATCTCACACTGCCTCTCTAACACATCCACATACTGTAGATGAGAAAGGCCACCGTCCCGGACGGTGGAATGAGATGGCAAACTCTACGAGACCAGGGGCATCCTTCTCCACCTTGGGGAAGCTCTCCAAGACCCGACGCTTGTGAACGCATCTACTCTCCAAACCTGCACTGACCTAGCACAGTTCTTGTTGTTTCTTTTCCAGCTACAGGCGAGGACATGGAGCAGTTCTCGTTACAGTGGGGGGACGCGGCTTTGGAGTAAAGCATCTGCAATGCTGGTCGAAGCTAAGACGGAGATGACATTGAACAAAATGGAACCACTCTGATCAAATTCCCTCCCTCCATGCTGCACGAGGAAGCAAAGAACGTTCATCAAGAGCACAGCAAACGGCCTGAACCGTTCCTCTGCACCCGCTTCGCGCTCAGGAGGGAACTTCACGACTCATCATCGTGGTTTGCGAGACCAAACACTTTAGGAGCACATTTCTCGATTCAGAAACTATAGAAATGATCCCTGAAAGTATAGTCTTAGATTCCCTGACGGTGTCCACTGAAAGCCACTCACGGCAAACTTGACGCCCCTCACGGTTCGGAGGGTCCACGCGCGGCACTCAGACGGGTCCATTCACGCACTGGCATGGGTTTCTCGACAGCTGCAACGCGGATGATCCCCAAGCCTGCCTGCCTGCCTGCCTGATTGACCCGCATTCCTGCCGCAGATCTCACACTGCCTCTCTAACACATCCACATACTGTAGATGAGAAAGGCCACCGGCCCGGATGGTGGAATGAGATGGCAAACTCTACGAGACCAGGGGCATCCTTCTCCACCTTGGGGAAGCTCTCCAAGACCCGACGCTTGTGAACGCGTCTACTCTCCAAACCTGCACTGACCCAGGACAGTTCTTGTTGTTTCTTTTCCAGCTACTGGCGAGGACATGGAGCAGTACTCGTTACAGTGGGGGGACGCGGCTTTGGAGTAAAGCATCTGCAATGCTGGTCAAAGTTAAGACGGAGATGACATTGAACAAAATGGAACCACTCTGATCAAACTCCCTCCCTCCATGCTCCACGAGGAAGCAAAGAACGTTCATCAAGAGCACAGCAAACGGCCTGAACCGTTCCTCTGCACCCGCTTCGCGCTCAGGAGGGAACTTCACGACTCATCATCGTGGTTTGCGAGACCAAACACTTTAGGAGCACATTTCTCGATTCAGAAACTATAGAAATGATCCCTGAAAGTATAGTCTTAGATTCCCTGACGGTGTCCACTGAAAGCCACTCACGGCAAACTTGACGCCCCTCACGGTTCGGAGGGTCCACGCGCGGCACTCAGACGGGTCCATTCACGCACTGGCATGGGTTTCTCGACAGCTGCAACGCGGATGATCCCCAAGCCTGCCTGCCTGCCTGCCTGCCTGACAGACCCGCATTCCTGCCGCAGATCTCACACTGCCTCTCTAACACATCCACATACTGTAGATGAGAAAGGCCACCGTCCCGGACGGTGGAATGAGATGGCAAACTCTACGAGACCAGGGGCATCCTTCTCCACCTTGGGGAAGCTCTCCAAGACCCGACGCTTGTGAACGCATCTACTCTCCAAACCTGCACTGACCTAGCACAGTTCTTGTTGTTTCTTTTCCAGCTACTGGCGAGGACATGGAGCAGTTCTCGTTACAGTGGGGGGACGCGGCTTTGGAGTAAAGCATCTGCAATGCTGGTCGAAGCTAAGACGGAGATGACATTGAACAAAATGGAACCACTCTGATCAAATTCCCTCCCTCCATGCTGCACGAGGAAGCAAAGAACGTTCATCAAGAGCACAGCAAACGGCCTGAACCGTTCCTCTGCACCCGCTTCGCGCTCAGGAGGGAACTTCACGACTCATCATCGTGGTTTGCGAGACCAAACACTTTAGGAGCACATTTCTCGATTCAGAAACTATAGAAATGATCCCTGAAAGTATAGTCTTAGATTCCCTGACGGTGTCCACTGAAAGCCACTCACGGCAAACTTGACGCCCCTCACGGTTCATGGGTCCACGCGCGGCACTCAGACGGGTCCATTCACGCACTGGCATGGGTTTCTCGACAGCTGCAACGCGGATGATCCCCAAGCCTGCCTGCCTGCCTGCCTGCCTGCCTGACAGACCCGCATTCCTGCCGCAGATCTCACACTGCCTCTCTAACACATCCACATACTGTAGATGAGAAAGGCCACCGTCCCGGACGGTGGAATGAGATGGCAAACTCTACGAGACCAGGGGCATCCTTCTCCACCTTGGGGAAGCTCTCCAAGACCCGACGCTTGTGAACGCATCTACTCTCCAAACCTGCACTGACCTAGCACAGTTCTTGTTGTTTCTTTTCCAGCTACTGGCGAGGACATGGAGCAGTACTCGTTACAGTGGGGGGACGCAGCTTTGGAGTAAAGCATCTGCAATGCTGGTCAAAGTTAAGACGGAGATGACATTTAACAAGATGGGAACCACTCTGATCAAACTCCCTCCCTCCATGCTCCACGAGGAAGCAAAGAACGTTCATCAAGAGCACAGCAAACGGCCTGAACCGTTCCTCTGCACCCGCTTCGCGCTCAGGAGGGAACTTCACGACTCATCATCGTGGTTTGCGAGACCAAACACTTTAGGAGCACATTTCTCGATTCAGAAACTATAGAAATGATCCCTGAAAGTATACTCTTAGATTCCCTGACGGTGTCCACTGAAAGCCACTCACGGCAAACTTGACGCCCCTCACGGTTCGGAGGGTCCACGCGCGGCACTCAGACGGGTCCATTCACGCACTGGCATGGGTTTCTCGACAGCTGCAACGCGGATGATCCCCAAGCCTGCCTGCCTGCCTGCCTGATTGACCCGCATTCCTGCCGCAGATCTCACACTGCCTCTCTAACACATCCACATACTGTAGATGAGAAAGGCCACCGTCCCGGACGGTGGAATGAGATGGCAAACTCTACGAGACCAGGGGCATCCTTCTCCACCTTGGGGAAGCTCTCCAAGACCCGACGCTTGTGAACGCATCTACTCTCCAAACCTGCACTGACCCAGCACAGTTCTTGTTGTTTCTTTTCCAGCTACTGGCGAGGACATGGAGCAGTACTCGTTACAGTGGGGGGACGCGGCTTTGGAGTAAAGCATCTGCAATGCTGGTCAAAGTTAAGACGGAGATGACATTGAACAAAATGGAACCACTCTGATCAAACTCCCTCCCTCCATGCTCCACGAGGAAGCAAAGAACGTTCATCAAGAGCACAGCAAACGGCCTGAACCGTTCCTCTGCACCCGCTTCGCGCTCAGGAGGGAACTTCACGACTCATCATCGTGGTTTGCGAGACCAAACACTTTAGGAGCACATTTCTCGATTCAGAAACTATAGAAATGATCCCTGAAAGTATAGTCTTAGATTCCCTGACGGTGTCCACTGAAAGCCACTCACGGCAAACTTGACGCCCCTCACGGTTCGGAGGGTCCACGCGCGGCACTCAGACGGGTCCATTCACGCACTGGCATGGGTTTCTCGACAGCTGCAACGCGGATGATCCCCAAGCCTGCCTGCCTGCCTGCCTGCCTGACAGACCCGCATTCCTGCCGCAGATCTCACACTGCCTCTCTAACACATCCACATACTGTAGATGAGAAAGGCCACCGTCCCGGACGGTGGAATGAGATGGCAAACTCTACGAGACCAGGGGCATCCTTCTCCACCTTGGGGAAGCTCTCCAAGACCCGACGCTTGTGAACGCATCTACTCTCCAAACCTGCACTGACCTAGCACAGTTCTTGTTGTTTCTTTTCCAGCTACTGGCGAGGACATGGAGCAGTACTCGTTACAGTGGGGGGACGCGGCTTTGGAGTAAAGCATCTGCAATGCTGGTCGAAGCTAAGACGGAGATGTCATTGAACAAAATGGAACCACTCTGATCAAATTCCCTCCCTCCATGCTGCACGAGGAAGCAAAGAACGTTCATCAAGAGCACAGCAAACGGCCTGAACCGTTCCTCTGCACCCGCTTCGCGCTCAGGAGGGAACTTCACGACTCATCATCGTGGTTTGCGAGACCAAACACTTTAGGAGCACATTTCTCGATTCAGAAACTATAGAAATGATCCCTGAAAGTATAGTCTTAGATTCCCTGACGGTGTCCACTGAAAGCCACTCACGGCAAACTTGACGCCCCTCACGGTTCGGAGGGTCCACGCGCGGCACTCAGACGGGTCCATTCACGCACTGGCATGGGTTTCTCGACAGCTGCAACGCGGATGATCCCCAAGCCTGCCTGCCTGCCTGCCTGCCTGACAGACCCGCATTCCTGCCGCAGATCTCACACTGCCTCTCTAACACATCCACATACTGTAGATGAGAAAGGCCACCGTCCCGGACGGTGGAATGAGATGGCAAACTCTACGAGACCAGGGGCATCCTTCTCCACCTTGGGGAAGCTCTCCAAGACCCGACGCTTGTGAACGCATCTACTCTCCAAACCTGCACTGACCTAGCACAGTTCTTGTTGTTTCTTTTCCAGCTACAGGCGAGGACATGGAGCAGTTCACGTTACAGTGGGGGGACGCGGCTTTGGAGTAAAGCATCTGCAATGCTGGTCGAAGCTAAGACGGAGATGACATTGAACAAAATGGAACCACTCTGATCAAACTCCCTCCCTCCATGCTCCACGAGGAAGCAAAGAACGTTCATCAAGAGCACAGCAAACGGCCTGAACCGTTCCTCTGCACCCGCTTCGCGCTCAGGAGGGAACTTCACGACTCATCATCGTGGTTTGCGAGACCAAACACTTTAGGAGCACATTTCTCGATTCAGAAACTATAGAAATGATCCCTGAAAGTATAGTCTTAGATTCCCTGACGGTGTCCACTGAAAGCCACTCATGGCAAACTTGACGCCCCTCACGGTTCGGAGGGTCCACGCGCGGCACTCAGACGGGTCCATTCACGCACTGGCATGGGTTTCTCGACAGCTGCAACGCGGATGATCCCCAAGCCTGCCTGCCTGCCTGCCTGCTGACAGACCCGCATTCCTGCCGCAGATCTCACACTGCCTCTCTAACACATCCACATACTGTAGATGAGAAAGGCCACCGTCCCGGACGGTGGAATGAGATGGCAAACTCTACGAGACCAGGGGCATCCTTCTCCACCTTGGGGAAGCTCTCCAAGACCCGACGCTTGTGAACGCATCTACTCTCCAAACCTGCACTGACCTAGCACAGTTCTTGTTGTTTCTTTTCCAGCTACTGGCGAGGACATGGAGCAGTACTCGTTACAGTGGGGGGACGCGGCTTTGGAGTAAAGCATCTGCAATGCTGGTCGAAGCTAAGACGGAGATGTCATTGAACAAAATGGAACCACTCTGATCAAATTCCCTCCCTCCATGCTGCACGAGGAAGCAAAGAACGTTCATCAAGAGCACAGCAAACGGCCTGAACCGTTCCTCTGCACCCGCTTCGCGCTCAGGAGGGAACTTCACGACTCATCATCGTGGTTTGCGAGACCAAACACTTTAGGAGCACATTTCTCAATTCAGAAACTATAGAAATGATCCCTGAAAGTATAGTCTTAGATTCCCTGACGGTGTCCACTGAAAGCCACTCACGGCAAACTTGACGCCCCTCACGGTTCGGAGGGTCCACGCGCGGCACTCAGACGGGTCCATTCACGCACTGGCATGGGTTTCTCGACAGCTGCAACGCGGATGATCCCCAAGCCTGCCTGCCTGCCTGCCTGCCTGCCTGACAGACCCACATTCCTGCCGCAGATCTCACACTGCCTCTCTAACACATCCACATACTGTAGATGAGAAAGGCCACCGTCCCGGACGGTGGAATGAGATGGCAAACTCTACGAGACCAGGGGCATCCTTCTCCACCTTGGGGAAGCTCTCCAAGACCCGACGCTTGTGAACGCATCTACTCTCCAAACCTGCACTGACCTAGCACAGTTCTTGTTGTTTCTTTTCCAGCTACAGGCGAGGACATGGAGCAGTTCTCGTTACAGTGGGGGGACACGGCTTTGGAGTAAAGCATCTGCAATGCTGGTCGAAGCTAAGACGGAGATGACATTGAACAAAATGGAACCACTCTGATCAAATTCCCTCCCTCCATGCTGCACGAGGAAGCAAAGAACGTTCATCAAGAGCACAGCAAACGGCCTGAACCGTTACTCTGCACCCGCTTCGCGCTCAGGAGGGAACTTCACGACTCATCATCGTGGTTTGCAAGACCAAACACTTTAGGAGCACATTTCTCGATTCAGAAACTATAGAAATGATCCCTGAAAGTATAGTCTTAGATTCCCTGACGGTGTCCACTGAAAGCCACTCACGGCAAACTTGACGCCCCTCACGGTTCGGAGGGTCCACGCGCGGCACTCAGACGGGTCCATTCACGCACTGGCATGGGTTTCTCGACAGCTGCAACGCGGATGATCCCCAAGCCTGCCTGCCTGCCTGCCTGATTGACCCGCATTCCTGCCGCAGATCTCACACTGCCTCTCTAACACATCCACATACTGTAGATGAGAAAGGCCACCGTCCCGGACGGTGGAATGAGATGGCAAACTCTACGAGACCAGGGGCATCCTTCTCCACCTTGGGGAAGCTCTCCAAGACCCGACGCTTGTGAACGCATCTACTCTCCAAACCTGCACTGACCCAGCACAGTTCTTGTTGTTTCTTTTCCAGCTACTGGCGAGGACATGGAGCAGTACTCGTTACAGTGGGGGGACGCAGCTTTGGAGTAAAGCATCTGCAATGCTGGTCAAAGTTAAGACGGAGATGACATTTAACAAGATGGGAACCACTCTGATCAAACTCCCTCCCTCCATGCTCCACGAGGAAGCAAAGAACGTTCATCAAGAGCACAGCAAACGGCCTGAACCGTTCCTCTGCACCCGCTTCGCGCTCAGGAGGGAACTTCACGACTCATCATCGTGGTTTGCGAGACCAAACACTTTAGGAGCACATTTCTCGATTCAGAAACTATAGAAATGATCCCTGAAAGTATAGTCTTAGATTCCCTGACGGTGTCCACTGAAAGCCACTCACGGCAAACTTGACGCCCCTCACGGTTCGGAGGGTCCACGCGCGGCACTCAGACGGGTCCATTCACGCACTGGCATGGGTTTCTCGACAGCTGCAACGCGGATGATCCCCAAGCCTGCCTGCCTGCCTGCCTGATTGACCCGCATTCCTGCCGCAGATCTCACACTGCCTCTCTAACACATCCACATACTGTAGATGAGAAAGGCCACCGTCCCGGACGGTGGAATGAGATGGCAAACTCTACGAGACCAGGGGCATCCTTCTCCACCTTGGGGAAGCTCTCCAAGACCCGACGCTTGTGAACGCATCTACTCTCCAAACCTGCACTGACCCAGCACAGTTCTTGTTGTTTCTTTTCCAGCTACTGGCGAGGACATGGAGCAGTACTCGTTACAGTGGGGGGACGCGGCTTTGGAGTAAAGCATCTGCAATGCTGGTCAAAGTTAAGACGGAGATGACATTTAACAAGATGGGAACCACTCCGATCAAACTCCCTCCCTCCATGCTCCACGAGGAAGCAAAGAACGTTCATCAAGAGCACAGCAAACGGCCTGAACCGTTCCTCTGCACCAGCTTCGCGCTCAGGAGGGAACTTCACGACTCATCATCGTGGTTTGCGAGACCAAACACTTTAGGAGCACATTTCTCGATTCAGAAACTATAGAAATGATCCCTGAAAGTACAGTCTTAGATTCCCTGACGGTGTCCACTGAAAGCCACTCACGGCAAACTTGACGCCCCTCACGGTTCGGAGGGTCCACGCGCGGCACTCAGACGGGTCCATTCACGCACTGGCATGGGTTTCTCGACAGCTGCAACGCGGATGATCCCCAAGCCTGCCTGCCTGCCTGCCTGCCTGCCTTACAGACCCGCATTCCTGCCGCAGATCTCACACTGCCTCTCTAACACATCCACATACTGTAGATGAGAAAGGCCACCGTCCCGGACGGTGGAATGAGATGGCAAACTCTACGAGACCAGGGGCATCCTTCTCCACCTTGGGGAAGCTCTCCAAGACCCGACGCTTGTGAACGCATCTACTCTCCAAACCTGCACTTACCCAGCACAGTTCTTGTTGTTTCTTTTCCAGCTACTGGCGAGGACATGGAGCAGTACTTGTTACAGTGGGGGGACGCGGCTTTGGAGTAAAGCATCTGCAATGCTGGTCAAAGTTAAGACGGAGATGACATTTAACAAGATGGGAACCACTCTGATCAAACTCCCTCCCTCCATGCTCCACGAGGAAGCAAAGAACGTTCATCAAGAGCACAGCAAACGGCCTGAACCGTTCCTCTGCACCGGCTTCGCGCTCAGGAGGGAACTTCACAACTCATCATCGTGGTTTGCGAGACCAAACACTTTAGGAGCACATTTCTCGATTCAGAAACTATAGAAATGATCCCTGAAAGTATAGTCTTAGATTCCCTGACGGTGTCCACTGAAAGCCACTCACGGCAAACTTGACGCCCCTCACGGTTCGGAGGGTCCACGCGCGGCACTCAGACGGGTCCATTCACGCACTGGCATGGGTTTCTCGACAGCTGCAACGCGGATGATCCCCAAGCCTGCCTGCCTGCCTGCCTGCCTGCCTTACAGACCCGCATTCCTGCCGCAGATCTCACACTGCCTCTCTAACACATCCACATACTGTAGATGAGAAAGGCCACCGTCCCGGACGGTGGAATGAGATGGCAAACTCTATGAGACCAGGGGCATCCTTCTCCACCTTGGGGAAGCTCTCCAAGACCCGACGCTTGTGAACGCATCTACTCTCCAAACCTGCACTGACCTAACACAGTTCTTGTTGTTTCTTTTCCAGCTACTGGCGAGGACATGGAGCAGTACTCGTCACAGTGGGGGGACGCGGCTTTGGAGTAAAGCATCTGCAATGCTGGTCAAAGTTAAGACGGAGATGACATTTAACAAGATGGGAACCACTCTGATCAAACTCCCTCCCTCCATGCTCCACGAGGAAGCAAAGAACGTTCATCAAGAGCACAGCAAACGGCCTGAACCGTTCCTCTGCACCGGCTTCGTGCTCAGGAGGGAACTTCACAACTCATCATCGTGGTTTGCGAGACCAAACACTTTAGGAGCGCATTTCTCGATTCAGAAACTATAGAAATGATCCCTGAAAGTATAGTCTTAGATTCCCTGACGGTGTCCACTGAAAGCCACTCACGGCAAACTTGACGCCCCTCACGGTTCGGAGGGTCCACGCGCGGCACTCAGACGGGTCCATTCACGCACTGGCATGGGTTTCTCGACAGCTGCAACGCGGATGATCCCCAAGCCTGCCTGCCTGCCTGCCTGCCTGCCTGACAGACCCGCATTCCTGCCGCAGATCTCACACTGCCTCTCTAACACATCCACATACTGTAGATGAGAAAGGCCACCGTCCCGGACGGTGGAATGAGATGGCAAACTCTACGAGACCAGGGGCATCCTTCTCCACCTTGGGGAAGCTCTCCAAGACCCGACGCTTGTGAACGCATCTACTCTCCAAACCTGCACTGACCTAGCACAGTTCTTGTTGTTTCTTTTCCAGCTACAGGCGAGGACATGGAGCAGTACTCGTTACAGTGGGGGGACGCGGCTTTGGAGTAAAGCATCTGCAATGCTGGTCGAAGCTAAGACGGAGATGTCATTGAACAAAATGGAACCACTCTGATCAAATTCCCTCCCTCCATGCTCCACGAGGAAGCAAAGAACGTTCATCAAGAGCACAGCAAACTGCCTGAACCGTTCCTCTGCACCCGCTTCGCGCTCAGGAGGGAACTTCACGACTCATCATCGTGGTTTGCGAGACCAAACACTTTAGGAGCACATTTCTCGATTCAGAAACTATAGAAATGATCCCTGAAAGTATAGTCTTAAATTCCCTGACGGTGTCCACTGAAAGCCACTCACGGCAAACTTGACGCCCCTCATGGTTCGGAGGGTCCACGCGCGGCACTCAGACGGGTCCATTCACGCACTGGCATGGGTTTCTCGACAGCTGCAACGCGGATGATCCCCAAGCCTGCCTGCCTGCCTGCCTGCCTGCCTGACCCGCATTCCTGCCGCAGATCTCACACTGCCTCTCTAACACATCCACATACTGTAGATGAGAAAGGCCACCGTCCCGGACGGTGGAATGAGATGGCAAACTTTACGAGACCAGGGGCATCCTTCTCCACCTTGGGGAAGCTCTCCAAGACCCGACACTTGTGAACGCATCTACTCTCCAAACCTGCACTGACCTAGCACAGTTCTTGTTGTTTCTTTTCCAGCTACAGGCGAGGACATGGAGCAGTACTCGTTACAGTGGGGGGATGCGGCTTTGGAGTAAAGCATCTGCAATGCTGGTCGAAGCTAAGACGGAGATGTCATTGAACAAAATGGAACCACTCTGATCAAATTCCCTCCCTCCATGCTCCACGAGGAAGCAAAGAACGTTCATCAAGAGCACAGCAAATGGCCTGAACCGTTCCTCTGCACCCGCTTCGCGCTCAGGAGGGAACTTCACGACTCATCATCGTGGTTTGCGAGACCAAACACTTTAGGAGCACATTTCTCGATTCAGAAACTATAAAAATGATCCCTGAAAGTATAGTCTTAGATTCCCTGACGGTGTCCACTGAAAGCCACTCACGGCAAACTTGACGCCCCTCACGGTTCGGAGGGTCCACGCGCGGCACTCAGACGGGTCCATTCACGCACTGGCATGGGTTTCTCGACAGCTGCAACGCGGATGATCCCCAAGCCTGCCTGCCTGCCTGCCTGCCTGCCTGACAGACCCGCATTCCTGCCGCAGATCTCACACTGCCTCTCTAACACATCCACATACTGTAGATGAGAAAGGCCACCGTCCCGGACGGTGGAATGAGATGGCAAACTCTACGAGACCAGGGGCATCCTTCTCCACCTTGGGGAAGCTCTCCAAGACCCGACGCTTGTGAACGCATCTACTCTCCAAACCTGCACTGACCTAGCACAGTTCTTGTTGTTTCTTTTCCAGCTACTGGCGAGGACATGGAGCAGTACTCGTTACAGTGGGGGGACGCGGCTTTGGAGTAAAGCATCTTCAATGCTGGTCAAAGCTAAGACGGAGATGTCATTGAACAAAATGGAACCACTCTGATCAAATTCCCTCCCTCCATGCTGCACGAGGAAGCAAAGAACGATCATCAAGAGCACAGCAAACGGCCTGAACCGTTCCTCTGCACCCGCTTCGCGCTCAGGAGGGAACTTCACGACTCATCATCGTGGTTTGCGAGACCAAACACTTTAGGAGCACATTTCTCGATTCAGAAACTATAGAAATGATCCCTGAAAGTATAGTCTTAGATTCCCTGACGGTGTCCACTGAAAGCCACTCACGGCAAACTTGACGCCCCTCACGGTTCGGAGGGTCCACGCGCGGCACTCAGACGGGTCCATTCACGCACTGGCATGGGTTTCTCGACAGCTGCAACGCGGATGATCCCCAAGCCTGCCTGCCTGCCTGCCTGCCTGACAGACCCGCATTCCTGCCGCAGATCTCACACTGCCTCTCTAACACATCCACATACTGTAGATGAGAAAGGCCACCGTCCCGGACGGTGGAATGAGATGGCAAACTCTACGAGACCAGGGGCATCCTTCTCCACCTTGGGGAAGCTCTCCAAGACCCGACGCTTGTGAACGCATCTACTCTCCAAACCTGCACTGACCTAGCACAGTTCTTGTTGTTTCTTTTCCAGCTACAGGCGAGGACATGGAGCAGTACTCGTTACAGTGGGGGGACGCGGCTTTGGAGTAAAGCATCTGCAATGCTGGTCGAAGCTAAGACGGAGATGTCATTGAACAAAATGGAACCACTCTGATCAAATTCCCTCCCTCCATGCTGCACGAGGAAGCAAAGAACGATCATCAAGAGCACAGCAAACGGCCTGAACCGTTCCTCTGCACCCGCTTCGCGCTCAGGAGGGAACTTCACGACTCATCATCGTGGTTTGCGAGACCAAACACTTTAGGAGCACATTTCTCGATTCAGAAACTATAGAAATGATCCCTGAAAGTACAGTCTTAGATTCCCTGACGGTGTCCACTGAAAGCCACTCACGGCAAACTTGACGCCCCTCACGGTTCGGAGGGTCCACGCGCGGCACTCAGACGGGTCCATTCACGCACTGGCATGGGTTTCTCGACAGCTGCAACGCGGATGATCCCCAAGCCTGCCTGCCTGCCTGCCTGCCTGACAGACCCGCATTCCTGCCGCAGATCTCACACTGCCTCTCTAACACATCCACATACTGTAGATGAGAAAGGCCACCGTCCCGGACGGTGGAATGAGATGGCAAACTCTACGAGACCAGGGGCATCCTTCTCCACCTTGGGGAAGCTCTCCAAGACCCGACGCTTGTGAACGCATCTACTCTCCAAACCTGCACTGACCTAGCACAGTTCTTGTTGTTTCTTTTCCAGCTACAGGCGAGGACATGGAGCAGTTCACGTTACAGTGGGGGGACGCGGCTTTGGAGTAAAGCATCTGCAATGCTGGTCGAAGCTAAGACGGAGATGACATTGAACAAAATGGAACCACTCTGATCAAACTCCCTCCCTCCATGCTCCACGAGGAAGCAAAGAACGTTCATCAAGAGCACAGCAAACGGCCTGAACCGTTCCTCTGCACCCGCTTCGCGCTCAGGAGGGAACTTCACGACTCATCATCGTGGTTTGCGAGACCAAACACTTTAGGAGCACATTTCTCGATTCAGAAACTATAGAAATGATCCCTGAAAGTATAGTCTTAGATTCCCTGACGGTGTCCACTGAAAGCCACTCATGGCAAACTTGACGCCCCTCACGGTTCGGAGGGTCCACGCGCGGCACTCAGACGGGTCCATTCACGCACTGGCATGGGTTTCTCGACAGCTGCAACGCGGATGATCCCCAAGCCTGCCTGCCTGCCTGCCTGCTGACAGACCCGCATTCCTGCCGCAGATCTCACACTGCCTCTCTAACACATCCACATACTGTAGATGAGAAAGGCCACCGTCCCGGACGGTGGAATGAGATGGCAAACTCTACGAGACCAGGGGCATCCTTCTCCACCTTGGGGAAGCTCTCCAAGACCCGACGCTTGTGAACGCATCTACTCTCCAAACCTGCACTGACCTAGCACAGTTCTTGTTGTTTCTTTTCCAGCTACTGGCGAGGACATGGAGCAGTACTCGTTACAGTGGGGGGACGCGGCTTTGGAGTAAAGCATCTGCAATGCTGGTCGAAGCTAAGACGGAGATGTCATTGAACAAAATGGAACCACTCTGATCAAATTCCCTCCCTCCATGCTGCACGAGGAAGCAAAGAACGTTCATCAAGAGCACAGCAAACGGCCTGAACCGTTCCTCTGCACCCGCTTCGCGCTCAGGAGGGAACTTCACGACTCATCATCGTGGTTTGCGAGACCAAACACTTTAGGAGCACATTTCTCAATTCAGAAACTATAGAAATGATCCCTGAAAGTATAGTCTTAGATTCCCTGACGGTGTCCACTGAAAGCCACTCACGGCAAACTTGACGCCCCTCACGGTTCGGAGGGTCCACGCGCGGCACTCAGACGGGTCCATTCACGCACTGGCATGGGTTTCTCGACAGCTGCAACGCGGATGATCCCCAAGCCTGCCTGCCTGCCTGCCTGCCTGCCTGACAGACCCACATTCCTGCCGCAGATCTCACACTGCCTCTCTAACACATCCACATACTGTAGATGAGAAAGGCCACCGTCCCGGACGGTGGAATGAGATGGCAAACTCTACGAGACCAGGGGCATCCTTCTCCACCTTGGGGAAGCTCTCCAAGACCCGACGCTTGTGAACGCATCTACTCTCCAAACCTGCACTGACCTAGCACAGTTCTTGTTGTTTCTTTTCCAGCTACAGGCGAGGACATGGAGCAGTTCTCGTTACAGTGGGGGGACACGGCTTTGGAGTAAAGCATCTGCAATGCTGGTCGAAGCTAAGACGGAGATGACATTGAACAAAATGGAACCACTCTGATCAAATTCCCTCCCTCCATGCTGCACGAGGAAGCAAAGAACGTTCATCAAGAGCACAGCAAACGGCCTGAACCGTTACTCTGCACCCGCTTCGCGCTCAGGAGGGAACTTCACGACTCATCATCGTGGTTTGCAAGACCAAACACTTTAGGAGCACATTTCTCGATTCAGAAACTATAGAAATGATCCCTGAAAGTATAGTCTTAGATTCCCTGACGGTGTCCACTGAAAGCCACTCACGGCAAACTTGACGCCCCTCACGGTTCGGAGGGTCCACGCGCGGCACTCAGACGGGTCCATTCACGCACTGGCATGGGTTTCTCGACAGCTGCAACGCGGATGATCCCCAAGCCTGCCTGCCTGCCTGCCTGATTGACCCGCATTCCTGCCGCAGATCTCACACTGCCTCTCTAACACATCCACATACTGTAGATGAGAAAGGCCACCGTCCCGGACGGTGGAATGAGATGGCAAACTCTACGAGACCAGGGGCATCCTTCTCCACCTTGGGGAAGCTCTCCAAGACCCGACGCTTGTGAACGCATCTACTCTCCAAACCTGCACTGACCCAGCACAGTTCTTGTTGTTTCTTTTCCAGCTACTGGCGAGGACATGGAGCAGTACTCGTTACAGTGGGGGGACGCAGCTTTGGAGTAAAGCATCTGCAATGCTGGTCAAAGTTAAGACGGAGATGACATTTAACAAGATGGGAACCACTCTGATCAAACTCCCTCCCTCCATGCTCCACGAGGAAGCAAAGAACGTTCATCAAGAGCACAGCAAACGGCCTGAACCGTTCCTCTGCACCCGCTTCGCGCTCAGGAGGGAACTTCACGACTCATCATCGTGGTTTGCGAGACCAAACACTTTAGGAGCACATTTCTCGATTCAGAAACTATAGAAATGATCCCTGAAAGTATAGTCTTAGATTCCCTGACGGTGTCCACTGAAAGCCACTCACGGCAAACTTGACGCCCCTCACGGTTCGGAGGGTCCACGCGCGGCACTCAGACGGGTCCATTCACGCACTGGCATGGGTTTCTCGACAGCTGCAACGCGGATGATCCCCAAGCCTGCCTGCCTGCCTGCCTGATTGACCCGCATTCCTGCCGCAGATCTCACACTGCCTCTCTAACACATCCACATACTGTAGATGAGAAAGGCCACCGTCCCGGACGGTGGAATGAGATGGCAAACTCTACGAGACCAGGGGCATCCTTCTCCACCTTGGGGAAGCTCTCCAAGACCCGACGCTTGTGAACGCATCTACTCTCCAAACCTGCACTGACCCAGCACAGTTCTTGTTGTTTCTTTTCCAGCTACTGGCGAGGACATGGAGCAGTACTCGTTACAGTGGGGGGACGCGGCTTTGGAGTAAAGCATCTGCAATGCTGGTCAAAGTTAAGACGGAGATGACATTTAACAAGATGGGAACCACTCCGATCAAACTCCCTCCCTCCATGCTCCACGAGGAAGCAAAGAACGTTCATCAAGAGCACAGCAAACGGCCTGAACCGTTCCTCTGCACCAGCTTCGCGCTCAGGAGGGAACTTCACGACTCATCATCGTGGTTTGCGAGACCAAACACTTTAGGAGCACATTTCTCGATTCAGAAACTATAGAAATGATCCCTGAAAGTACAGTCTTAGATTCCCTGACGGTGTCCACTGAAAGCCACTCACGGCAAACTTGACGCCCCTCACGGTTCGGAGGGTCCACGCGCGGCACTCAGACGGGTCCATTCACGCACTGGCATGGGTTTCTCGACAGCTGCAACGCGGATGATCCCCAAGCCTGCCTGCCTGCCTGCCTGCCTGCCTTACAGACCCGCATTCCTGCCGCAGATCTCACACTGCCTCTCTAACACATCCACATACTGTAGATGAGAAAGGCCACCGTCCCGGACGGTGGAATGAGATGGCAAACTCTACGAGACCAGGGGCATCCTTCTCCACCTTGGGGAAGCTCTCCAAGACCCGACGCTTGTGAACGCATCTACTCTCCAAACCTGCACTTACCCAGCACAGTTCTTGTTGTTTCTTTTCCAGCTACTGGCGAGGACATGGAGCAGTACTTGTTACAGTGGGGGGACGCGGCTTTGGAGTAAAGCATCTGCAATGCTGGTCAAAGTTAAGACGGAGATGACATTTAACAAGATGGGAACCACTCTGATCAAACTCCCTCCCTCCATGCTCCACGAGGAAGCAAAGAACGTTCATCAAGAGCACAGCAAACGGCCTGAACCGTTCCTCTGCACCGGCTTCGCGCTCAGGAGGGAACTTCACAACTCATCATCGTGGTTTGCGAGACCAAACACTTTAGGAGCACATTTCTCGATTCAGAAACTATAGAAATGATCCCTGAAAGTATAGTCTTAGATTCCCTGACGGTGTCCACTGAAAGCCACTCACGGCAAACTTGACGCCCCTCACGGTTCGGAGGGTCCACGCGCGGCACTCAGACGGGTCCATTCACGCACTGGCATGGGTTTCTCGACAGCTGCAACGCGGATGATCCCCAAGCCTGCCTGCCTGCCTGCCTGCCTGCCTTACAGACCCGCATTCCTGCCGCAGATCTCACACTGCCTCTCTAACACATCCACATACTGTAGATGAGAAAGGCCACCGTCCCGGACGGTGGAATGAGATGGCAAACTCTATGAGACCAGGGGCATCCTTCTCCACCTTGGGGAAGCTCTCCAAGACCCGACGCTTGTGAACGCATCTACTCTCCAAACCTGCACTGACCTAACACAGTTCTTGTTGTTTCTTTTCCAGCTACTGGCGAGGACATGGAGCAGTACTCGTCACAGTGGGGGGACGCGGCTTTGGAGTAAAGCATCTGCAATGCTGGTCAAAGTTAAGACGGAGATGACATTTAACAAGATGGGAACCACTCTGATCAAACTCCCTCCCTCCATGCTCCACGAGGAAGCAAAGAACGTTCATCAAGAGCACAGCAAACGGCCTGAACCGTTCCTCTGCACCGGCTTCGTGCTCAGGAGGGAACTTCACAACTCATCATCGTGGTTTGCGAGACCAAACACTTTAGGAGCGCATTTCTCGATTCAGAAACTATAGAAATGATCCCTGAAAGTATAGTCTTAGATTCCCTGACGGTGTCCACTGAAAGCCACTCACGGCAAACTTGACGCCCCTCACGGTTCGGAGGGTCCACGCGCGGCACTCAGACGGGTCCATTCACGCACTGGCATGGGTTTCTCGACAGCTGCAACGCGGATGATCCCCAAGCCTGCCTGCCTGCCTGCCTGCCTGCCTGACAGACCCGCATTCCTGCCGCAGATCTCACACTGCCTCTCTAACACATCCACATACTGTAGATGAGAAAGGCCACCGTCCCGGACGGTGGAATGAGATGGCAAACTCTACGAGACCAGGGGCATCCTTCTCCACCTTGGGGAAGCTCTCCAAGACCCGACGCTTGTGAACGCATCTACTCTCCAAACCTGCACTGACCTAGCACAGTTCTTGTTGTTTCTTTTCCAGCTACAGGCGAGGACATGGAGCAGTACTCGTTACAGTGGGGGGACGCGGCTTTGGAGTAAAGCATCTGCAATGCTGGTCGAAGCTAAGACGGAGATGTCATTGAACAAAATGGAACCACTCTGATCAAATTCCCTCCCTCCATGCTCCACGAGGAAGCAAAGAACGTTCATCAAGAGCACAGCAAACTGCCTGAACCGTTCCTCTGCACCCGCTTCGCGCTCAGGAGGGAACTTCACGACTCATCATCGTGGTTTGCGAGACCAAACACTTTAGGAGCACATTTCTCGATTCAGAAACTATAGAAATGATCCCTGAAAGTATAGTCTTAAATTCCCTGACGGTGTCCACTGAAAGCCACTCACGGCAAACTTGACGCCCCTCATGGTTCGGAGGGTCCACGCGCGGCACTCAGACGGGTCCATTCACGCACTGGCATGGGTTTCTCGACAGCTGCAACGCGGATGATCCCCAAGCCTGCCTGCCTGCCTGCCTGCCTGCCTGACCCGCATTCCTGCCGCAGATCTCACACTGCCTCTCTAACACATCCACATACTGTAGATGAGAAAGGCCACCGTCCCGGACGGTGGAATGAGATGGCAAACTTTACGAGACCAGGGGCATCCTTCTCCACCTTGGGGAAGCTCTCCAAGACCCGACACTTGTGAACGCATCTACTCTCCAAACCTGCACTGACCTAGCACAGTTCTTGTTGTTTCTTTTCCAGCTACAGGCGAGGACATGGAGCAGTACTCGTTACAGTGGGGGGATGCGGCTTTGGAGTAAAGCATCTGCAATGCTGGTCGAAGCTAAGACGGAGATGTCATTGAACAAAATGGAACCACTCTGATCAAATTCCCTCCCTCCATGCTCCACGAGGAAGCAAAGAACGTTCATCAAGAGCACAGCAAATGGCCTGAACCGTTCCTCTGCACCCGCTTCGCGCTCAGGAGGGAACTTCACGACTCATCATCGTGGTTTGCGAGACCAAACACTTTAGGAGCACATTTCTCGATTCAGAAACTATAAAAATGATCCCTGAAAGTATAGTCTTAGATTCCCTGACGGTGTCCACTGAAAGCCACTCACGGCAAACTTGACGCCCCTCACGGTTCGGAGGGTCCACGCGCGGCACTCAGACGGGTCCATTCACGCACTGGCATGGGTTTCTCGACAGCTGCAACGCGGATGATCCCCAAGCCTGCCTGCCTGCCTGCCTGCCTGCCTGACAGACCCGCATTCCTGCCGCAGATCTCACACTGCCTCTCTAACACATCCACATACTGTAGATGAGAAAGGCCACCGTCCCGGACGGTGGAATGAGATGGCAAACTCTACGAGACCAGGGGCATCCTTCTCCACCTTGGGGAAGCTCTCCAAGACCCGACGCTTGTGAACGCATCTACTCTCCAAACCTGCACTGACCTAGCACAGTTCTTGTTGTTTCTTTTCCAGCTACTGGCGAGGACATGGAGCAGTACTCGTTACAGTGGGGGGACGCGGCTTTGGAGTAAAGCATCTTCAATGCTGGTCAAAGCTAAGACGGAGATGTCATTGAACAAAATGGAACCACTCTGATCAAATTCCCTCCCTCCATGCTGCACGAGGAAGCAAAGAACGATCATCAAGAGCACAGCAAACGGCCTGAACCGTTCCTCTGCACCCGCTTCGCGCTCAGGAGGGAACTTCACGACTCATCATCGTGGTTTGCGAGACCAAACACTTTAGGAGCACATTTCTCGATTCAGAAACTATAGAAATGATCCCTGAAAGTATAGTCTTAGATTCCCTGACGGTGTCCACTGAAAGCCACTCACGGCAAACTTGACGCCCCTCACGGTTCGGAGGGTCCACGCGCGGCACTCAGACGGGTCCATTCACGCACTGGCATGGGTTTCTCGACAGCTGCAACGCGGATGATCCCCAAGCCTGCCTGCCTGCCTGCCTGCCTGACAGACCCGCATTCCTGCCGCAGATCTCACACTGCCTCTCTAACACATCCACATACTGTAGATGAGAAAGGCCACCGTCCCGGACGGTGGAATGAGATGGCAAACTCTACGAGACCAGGGGCATCCTTCTCCACCTTGGGGAAGCTCTCCAAGACCCGACGCTTGTGAACGCATCTACTCTCCAAACCTGCACTGACCTAGCACAGTTCTTGTTGTTTCTTTTCCAGCTACAGGCGAGGACATGGAGCAGTACTCGTTACAGTGGGGGGACGCGGCTTTGGAGTAAAGCATCTGCAATGCTGGTCGAAGCTAAGACGGAGATGTCATTGAACAAAATGGAACCACTCTGATCAAATTCCCTCCCTCCATGCTGCACGAGGAAGCAAAGAACGATCATCAAGAGCACAGCAAACGGCCTGAACCGTTCCTCTGCACCCGCTTCGCGCTCAGGAGGGAACTTCACGACTCATCATCGTGGTTTGCGAGACCAAACACTTTAGGAGCACATTTCTCGATTCAGAAACTATAGAAATGATCCCTGAAAGTACAGTCTTAGATTCCCTGACGGTGTCCACTGAAAGCCACTCACGGCAAACTTGACGCCCCTCACGGTTCGGAGGGTCCACGCGCGGCACTCAGACGGGTCCATTCACGCACTGGCATGGGTTTCTCGACAGCTGCAACGCGGATGATCCCCAAGCCTGCCTGCCTGCCTGCCTGCCTGCCTGCCTGACAGACCCGCATTCCTGCCGCAGATCTTTCACTGCCTCTCTAACACATCCACATACTGTAGATGAGAAAGGCCACCGTCCCGGACGGTGGAATGAGATGGCAAACTCTACGAGACCAGGGGCATCCTTCTCCACCTTGGGGAAGCTCTCCAAGACCCGATGCTTGTGAGCGCATCTACTCTCCAAACCTGCACTGACCTCGCACAGTTCTTGTTGTTTCTTTTCCAGCTACTGGCGAGGACATGGAGCAGTACTCGTTACAGTGGGGGGACGCGGCTTTGGAGTAAAGCATCTGCAATGCTGGTCAAAGTTAAGACGGAGATGACATTTAACAAGATGGGAACCACTCTGATCAAACTCCCTCCCTCCATGCTCCACGAGGAAGCAAAGAACGTTCATCAAGAGCACAGCAAACGGCCTGAACCGTTCCTCTGCACCCGCTTCGCGCTCAGGAGGGAACTTCACGACTCATCATCGTGGTTTGCGAGACCAAACACTTTAGGAGCACATTTCTCGATTCAGAAACTATAGAAATGATCCCTGAAAGTATAGTCTTAGATTCCCTGACGGTGTCCACTGAAAGCCACTCACGGCAAACTTGACGCCCCTCACGGTTCGGAGGGTCCACGCGCGGCACTCAGACGGGTCCATTCACGCACTGGCATGGGTTTCTCGACAGCTGCAACGCGGATGATCCCCAAGCCTGCCTGCCTGCCTGCCTGCCTGCCTGACAGACCCGCATTCCTGCCGCAGATCTCACACTGCCTCTCTAACACATCCACATACTGTAGATGAGAAAGGCCACCGTCCCGGACGGTGGAATGAGATGGCAAACTCTACGAGACCAGGGGCATCCTTCTCCACCTTGGGGAAGCTCTCCAAGACCCGACGCTTGTGAACGCATCTACTCTCCAAACCTGCACTGACCTAGCACAGTTCTTGTTGTTTCTTTTCCAGCTACAGGCGAGGACATGGAGCAGTACTCGTTACAGTGGGGGGACGCGGCTTTGGAGTAAAGCATCTGCAATGCTGGTCGAAGCTAAGACGGAGATGTCATTGAACAAAATGGAACCACTCTGATCAAATTCCCTCCCTCCATGCTCCACGAGGAAGCAAAGAACGTTCATCAAGAGCACAGCAAACTGCCTGAACCGTTCCTCTGCACCCGCTTCGCGCTCAGGAGGGAACTTCACGACTCATCATCGTGGTTTGCGAGACCAAACACTTTAGGAGCACATTTCTCGATTCAGAAACTATAGAAATGATCCCTGAAAGTATAGTCTTAAATTCCCTGACGGTGTCCACTGAAAGCCACTCACGGCAAACTTGACGCCCCTCATGGTTCGGAGGGTCCACGCGCGGCACTCAGACGGGTCCATTCACGCACTGGCATGGGTTTCTCGACAGCTGCAACGCGGATGATCCCCAAGCCTGCCTGCCTGCCTGCCTGCCTGCCTGACCCGCATTCCTGCCGCAGATCTCACACTGCCTCTCTAACACATCCACATACTGTAGATGAGAAAGGCCACCGTCCCGGACGGTGGAATGAGATGGCAAACTTTACGAGACCAGGGGCATCCTTCTCCACCTTGGGGAAGCTCTCCAAGACCCGACACTTGTGAACGCATCTACTCTCCAAACCTGCACTGACCTAGCACAGTTCTTGTTGTTTCTTTTCCAGCTACAGGCGAGGACATGGAGCAGTACTCGTTACAGTGGGGGGATGCGGCTTTGGAGTAAAGCATCTGCAATGCTGGTCGAAGCTAAGACGGAGATGTCATTGAACAAAATGGAACCACTCTGATCAAATTCCCTCCCTCCATGCTCCACGAGGAAGCAAAGAACGTTCATCAAGAGCACAGCAAATGGCCTGAACCGTTCCTCTGCACCCGCTTCGCGCTCAGGAGGGAACTTCACGACTCATCATCGTGGTTTGCGAGACCAAACACTTTAGGAGCACATTTCTCGATTCAGAAACTATAAAAATGATCCCTGAAAGTATAGTCTTAGATTCCCTGACGGTGTCCACTGAAAGCCACTCACGGCAAACTTGACGCCCCTCACGGTTCGGAGGGTCCACGCGCGGCACTCAGACGGGTCCATTCACGCACTGGCATGGGTTTCTCGACAGCTGCAACGCGGATGATCCCCAAGCCTGCCTGCCTGCCTGCCTGCCTGCCTGACAGACCCGCATTCCTGCCGCAGATCTCACACTGCCTCTCTAACACATCCACATACTGTAGATGAGAAAGGCCACCGTCCCGGACGGTGGAATGAGATGGCAAACTCTACGAGACCAGGGGCATCCTTCTCCACCTTGGGGAAGCTCTCCAAGACCCGACGCTTGTGAACGCATCTACTCTCCAAACCTGCACTGACCTAGCACAGTTCTTGTTGTTTCTTTTCCAGCTACTGGCGAGGACATGGAGCAGTACTCGTTACAGTGGGGGGACGCGGCTTTGGAGTAAAGCATCTTCAATGCTGGTCAAAGCTAAGACGGAGATGTCATTGAACAAAATGGAACCACTCTGATCAAATTCCCTCCCTCCATGCTGCACGAGGAAGCAAAGAACGATCATCAAGAGCACAGCAAACGGCCTGAACCGTTCCTCTGCACCCGCTTCGCGCTCAGGAGGGAACTTCACGACTCATCATCGTGGTTTGCGAGACCAAACACTTTAGGAGCACATTTCTCGATTCAGAAACTATAGAAATGATCCCTGAAAGTATAGTCTTAGATTCCCTGACGGTGTCCACTGAAAGCCACTCACGGCAAACTTGACGCCCCTCACGGTTCGGAGGGTCCACGCGCGGCACTCAGACGGGTCCATTCACGCACTGGCATGGGTTTCTCGACAGCTGCAACGCGGATGATCCCCAAGCCTGCCTGCCTGCCTGCCTGCCTGACAGACCCGCATTCCTGCCGCAGATCTCACACTGCCTCTCTAACACATCCACATACTGTAGATGAGAAAGGCCACCGTCCCGGACGGTGGAATGAGATGGCAAACTCTACGAGACCAGGGGCATCCTTCTCCACCTTGGGGAAGCTCTCCAAGACCCGACGCTTGTGAACGCATCTACTCTCCAAACCTGCACTGACCTAGCACAGTTCTTGTTGTTTCTTTTCCAGCTACAGGCGAGGACATGGAGCAGTACTCGTTACAGTGGGGGGACGCGGCTTTGGAGTAAAGCATCTGCAATGCTGGTCAAAGTTAAGACGGAGATGACATTTAACAAGATGGGAACCACTCTGATCAAACTCCCTCCCTCCATGCTCCACGAGGAAGCAAAGAACATTCATCAAGAGCACAGCAAACGGCCTGAACCGTTCCTCTGCACCCGCTTCCCGCTCAGGAGGGAACTTCACGACTCATCATCGTGGTTTGCGAGACCAAACACTTTAGGAGCACATTTCTCGATTCAGAAACTATAGAAATGATACCTGAAAGTACAGTCTTAGATTCCCTGACGGTGTCCACTGAAAGCCACTCACGGCAAACTTGACGCCCCTCACGGTTCGGAGGGTCCACGCGCGGCACTCAGACGGGTCCATTCACGCACTGGCATGGGTTTCTCGACAGCTGCAACGCGGATGATCCCCAAGCCTGCCTGCCTGCCTGCCTGCCTGCCTGACAGACCCGCATTCCTGCCGCAGATCTCACACTGCCTCTCTAACACATCCACATACTGTAGATGAGAAAGGCCACCGTCCCGGACGGTGGAATGAGATGGCAAACTCTACGAGACCAGGGGCATCCTTCTCCACCTTGGGGAAGCTCTCCAAGACCCGACGCTTGTGAACGCATCTACTCTCCAAACCTGCACTGACCTAGCACAGTTCTTGTTGTTTCTTTTCCAGCTACAGGCGAGGACATGGAGCAGTACTCGTTACAGTGGGGGGACGCGGCTTTGGAGTAAAGCATCTGCAATGCTGGTCAAAGTTAAGACGGAGATGACATTTAACAAGATGGGAACCACTCTGATCAAACTCCCTCCCTCCATGCTCCACGAGGAAGCAAAGAACATTCATCAAGAGCACAGCAAACGGCCTGAACCGTTCCTCTGCACCCGCTTCGCGCTCAGGAGGGAACTTCACGACTCATCATCGTGGTTTGCGAGACCAAACACTTTAGGAGCACATTTCTCGATTCAGAAACTATAGAAATGATCCCTGAAAGTACAGTCTTAGATTCCCTGACGGTGTCCACTGAAAGCCACTCACGGCAAACTTGACGCCCCTCACGGTTCGGAGGGTCCACGCGCGGCACTCAGACGGGTCCATTCACGCACTGGCATGGGTTTCTCGACAGCTGCAACGCGGATGATCCCCAAGCCTGCCTGCCTGCCTGCCTGCCTGCCTGACAGACCCGCATTCCTGCCGCAGATCTCACACTGCCTCTCTAACACATCCACATACTGTAGATGAGAAAGGCCACCGTCCCGGACGGTGGAATGAGATGGCAAACTTTACGAGACCAGGGGCATCCTTCTCCACCTTGGGGAAGCTCTCCAAGACCCGACGCTTGTGAACGCATCTACTCTCCAAACATGCACTGACCTAGCACAGTTCTTGTTGTTTCTTTTCCAGCTACAGGCGAGGACATGGAGCAGTACTCGTTACAGTGGGGGGACGCGGCTTTGGAGTAAAGCATCTGCAATGCTGGTCGAAGCTAAGACAGAGATGTCATTGAACAAAATGGAACCACTCTGATCAAATTCCCTCCCTACCCTCAAGAGCACAGCAAACGGCCTGAACCGTTCCTCTGCACCCGCTTCGCGCTCAGGAGGGAACTTCACGACTCATCATCGTGGTTTGTGAGACCAAACACTTTAGGAGCACATTTCTCGATTCAGAAACTATAGAAATGATCCCTGAAAGTATAGTCTTAGATTCCCTGACGGTGTCCACTGAAAGCCACTCACGGCAAACTTGACGCCCCTCACGGTTCGGAGGGTCCACGCGCGGCACTCAGACGGGTCCATTCACGCACTGGCATGGGTTTCTCGACAGCTGCAACGCGGATGATCCCCAAGCCTGCCTGCCTGCCTGCCTGCCTGCCTGACAGACCCGCATTCCTGCCGCAGATCTCACACTGCCTCTCTAACACATCCACATACTGTAGATGAGAAAGGCCACCGTCCCGGACGGTGGAATGAGATGGCAAACTCTACGAGACCAGGGGCATCCTTCTCCACCTTGGGGAAGCTCTCCAAGACCCGACGCTTGTGAACGCATCTACTCTCCAAACCTGCACTGACCGAGCACAGTTCTTGTTGTTTCTTTTCCAGCTACAGGCGAGGACATGGAGCAGTACTCGTTACAGTGGGGGGACGCGGCTTTGGAGTAAAGCATCTGCAATGCTGGTCGAAGCTAAGACGGAGATGACATTGAACAAAAAGGAACCACTCTGATCAAATTCCCTCCCTCCATGCTGCACGAGGAAGCAAAGAACGTTCATCAAGAGCACAGCAAACGGCCTGAACCGTTCCTCTGCACCCGCTTCGCGCTCAGGAGGGAACTTCACGACTCATCATCGTGGTTTGCGAGACCAAACACTTTAGGAGCACATTTCTCGATTCATAAACTATAGAAATGATCCCTGAAAGTATAGTCTTAGATTCCCTGACGGTGTCCACTGAAAGCCACTCACGGCAAACTTGACGCCCCTCACGGTTCGGAGGGTCCACGCGCGGCACTCAGACGGGTCCATTCGCGCACTGGCATGGGTTTCTCGACAGCTGCAACGCGGATGATCCCCAAGCCTGCCTGCCTGCCTGCCTGCCTGACAGACCCGCATTCCTGCCGCAGATCTCACACTGCCTCTCTAACACATCCACATACTGTAGATGAGAAAGGCCACCGTCCCGGACGGTGGAATGAGATGGCAAACTCTACGAGACCAGGGGCATCCTTCTCCACCTTGGGGAAGCTCTCCAAGACCCGACGCTTGTGAACGCATCTACTCTCCAAACCTGCACTGACCTAGCACAGTTCTTGTTGTTTCTTTTCCAGCTACAGGCGAGGACATGGAGCAGTACTCGTTACAGTGGGGGGACGCGGCTTTGGAGTAAAGCATCTGCAATGCTGGTCGAAGCTAAGACGGAGATGACATTGAACAAAAAGGAACCACTCTGATCAAATTCCCTCCCTCCATGCTGCACGAGGAAGCAAAGAACGTTCATCAAGAGCACAGCAAACGGCCTGAACCGTTCCTCTGCACCCGCTTCGCGCTCAGGAGGGAACTTCACGACTCATCATCGTGGTTTGCGAGACCAAACACTTTAGGAGCACATTTCTCGATTCAGAAACTATAGAAATGATCCCTGAAAGTATAGTCTTAGATTCCCTGACGGTGTCCACTGAAAGCCACTCACGGCAAACTTGACGCCCCTCACGGTTCGGAGGGTCCACGCGCGGCACTCAGACGGGTCCATTCGCGCACTGGCATGGGTTTCTCGACAGCTGCAACGCGGATGATCCCCAAGCCTGCCTGCCTGCCTGCCTGCCTGCCTGACAGACCCGCATTCCTGCCGCAGATCTCACACTGCCTCTCTAACACATCCACATACTGTAGATGAGAAAGGCCACCGTCCCGGACGGTGGAATGAGATGGCAAACTCTACGAGACCAGGGGCATCCTTCTCCACCTTGGGGAAGCTCTCCAAGACCCGACGCTTGTGAACGCATCTACTCTCCAAACCTGCACTGACCTAGCACAGTTCTTGTTGTTTCTTTTCCAGCTACAGGCGAGGACATGGAGCAGTACTCGTTACAGTGGGGGGACGCGGCTTTGGAGTAAAGCATCTGCAATGCTGGTCGAAGCTAAGACGGAGATGTCATTGAACAAAATGGAACCACTCTGATCAAATTCCCTCCCTCCATGCTCCACGAGGAAGCAAAGAACGTTCATCAAGAGCACAGCAAACGGCCTGAACCGTTCCTCTGCACCCGCTTCGCGCTCAGGAGGGAACTTCACGACTCATCATCGTGGTTTGCGAGACCAAACACTTTAGGAGCACATTTCTCGATTCAGAAACTATAGAAATGATCCCTGAAAGTATAGTCTTAGATTCCCTGACGGTGTCCACTGAAAGCCACTCACGGCAAACTTGACGCCCCTCACGGTTCGGAGGGTCCACGCGCGGCACTCAGACGGGTCCATTCACGCACTGGCATGGGTTTCTCGACAGCTGCAACGCGGATGATCCCCAAGCCTGCCTGCCTGCCTGCCTGCCTGCCTGACAGACCCGCATTCCTGCCGCAGATCTCACACTGCCTCTCTAACACATCCACATACTGTAGATGAGAAAGGCCACCGTCCCGGACGGTGGAATGAGATGGCAAACTCTACGAGACCAGGGGCATCCTTCTCCACCTTGGGGAAGCTCTCCAAGACCCGACGCTTGTGAACGCATCTACTCTCCAAACCTGCACTGACCCAGCACAGTTCTTGTTGTTTCTTTTCCAGCTACAGGCGAGGACATGGAGCAGTACTCGTTACAGTGGGGGGACGCGGCTTTGGAGTAAAGCATCTGCAATGCTGGTCAAAGTTAAGACGGAGATGACATTTAACAAGATGGGAACCACTCTGATCAAACTCCCTCCCTCCATGCTCCACGAGGAAGCAAAGAACGTTCATCAAGAGCACAGCAAACGGCCTGAACCGTTCCTCTGCACCCGCTTCGCGCTCAGGAGGGAACTTCACGACTCATCATCGTGGTTTGCGAGACCAAACACTTTAGGAGCACATTTCTCGATTCAGAAACTATAGAAATGATCCCTGAAAGTATAGTCTTAGATTCCCTGACGGTGTCCACTGAAAGCCACTCACGGCAAACTTGACGCCCCTCACGGTTCGGAGGGTCCACGCGCGGCACTCAGACGGGTCCATTCACGCACTGGCATGGGTTTCTCGACAGCTGCAACGCGGATGATCCCCAAGCCTGCCTGCCTGCCTGCCTGCCTGCCTGCCTGCCTGCCTGACAGACCCGCATTCCTGCCGCAGATCTCACACTGCCTCTCTAACACATCCACATACTGTAGATGAGAAAGGCCACCGTCCCGGACGGTGGAATGAGATGGCAAACTCTACGAGACCAGGGGCATCCTTCTCCACCTTGGGGAAGCTCTCCAAGACCCGACGCTTGTGAACGCATCTACTCTCCAAACCTGCACTGACCTAGCACAGTTCTTGTTGTTTCTTTTCCAGCTACAGGCGAGGACATGGAGCAGTACTCGTTACAGTGGGGGGACGCGGCTTTGGAGTAAAGCATCTGCAATGCTGGTCGAAGCTAAGACGGAGATGTCATTGAACAAAATGGAACCACTCTGATCAAATTCCCTCCCTCCATGCTGCACGAGGAAGCAAAGAACGTTCATCAAGAGCACAGCAAACGGCCTGAACCGTTCCTCTGCACCCGCTTCGCACTCAGGAGGGAACTTCACGACTCATCATCGTGGTTTGCGAGACCAAACACTTCAGGAGCACATTTCTCGATTCAGAAACTATAGAAATGATCCCTGAAAGTATAGTCTTAGATTCCCTGACGGTGTCCACTGAAAGCCACTCACGGCAAACTTGACGCCCCTCACGGTTCGGAGGGTCCACGCGCGGCACTCAGACGGGTCCATTCACGCACTGGCATGGGTTTCTCGACAGCTGCAACGCGGATGATCCCCAAGCCTGCCTGCCTGCCTGCCTGCCTGCCTGACAGACCCGCATTCCTGCCGCAGATCTCACACTACCTCTCTAACACATCCACATACTGTAGATGAGAAAGGCCACCGTCCCGGACGGTGGAATGAGATGGCAAACTCTACGAGACCAGGGGCATCCTTCTCCACCTTGGGGAAGCTCTCCAAGACCCGACGCTTGTGAACGCATCTACTCTCCAAACCTGCACTGACCTAGCACAGTTCTTGTTTCTTTTCCAGCTACTGGCGAGGACATGGAGCAGTACTCGTTACAGTGGGGGGACGTGGCTTTGGAGTAAAGCATCTGCAATGCTGGTCGAAGCTAAGACGGAGATGTCATTGAACAAAATGGAACCACTCTGATCAAATTCCCTCCCTCCATGCTGCACGAGGAAGCAAAGAACGTTCATCAAGAGCACAGCAAACGGCCTGAACCGTTCCTCTGCACCAGCTTCGCGCTCAGGAGGGAACTTCACGACTCATCATCGTGGTTTGCGAGACCAAACACTTTAGGAGCACATTTCTCGATTCAGAAACTATAGAAATGATCCCTGAAAGTATAGTCTTAGATTCCCTGACGGTGTCCACTGAAAGCCACTCACGGCAAACTTGACGCCCCTCACGGTTCGGAGGGTCCACACGCGGCACTCAGACGGGTCCATTCACGCACTGGCATGGGTTTCTCGACAGCTGCAACGCGGATGATCCCCAAGCCTGCCTGCCTGCCTGCCTGCCTGCCTGACAGACCCGCATTCCTGCCGCAGATCTCACACTACCTCTCTAACACATCCACATACTGTAGATGAGAAAGGCCACCGTCCCGGACGGTGGAATGAGATGGCAAACTCTACGAGACCAGGGGCATCCTTCTCCACCTTGGGGAAGCTCTCCAAGACCCGACGCTTGTGAACGCATCTACTCTCCAAACCTGCACTGACCTAGCACAGTTCTTGTTTCTTTTCCAGCTACTGGCGAGGACATGGAGCAGTACTCGTTACAGTGGGGGGACGTGGCTTTGGAGTAAAGCATCCGCAATGCTGGTCGAAGCTAAGACGGAGATGACATTGAACAAAAAGGAACCACTCTGATCAAATTCCCTCCCTCCATGCTGCACGAGGAAGCAAAGAACGTTCATCAAGAGCACAGCAAACGGCCTGAACCGTTCCTCTGCACCCGCTTCGCGCTCAGGAGGGAACTTCACGACTCATCATCGTGGTTTGCTAGACCAAACACTTTAGGAGCACATTTCTCGATTCAGAAACTATAGAAATGATCCCTGAAAGTATAGTCTTAGATTCCCTGACGGTGTCCACTGAAAGCCACTCACGGCAAACTTGACGCCCCTCACGGTTCGGAGGGTCCACGCGCGGCACTCAGACGGGTCCATTCACGCACTGGCATGGGTTTCTCGACAGCTGCAACGCGGATGATCCCCAAGCCTGCCTGCCTGCCTGCCTGCCTGCCTGACCCGCATTCCTGCCGCAGATCTCACACTGCCTCTCTAACACATCCACATACTGTAGATGAGAAAGGCCACCGTCCCGGACGGTGGAATGAGATGGCAAACTCTACGAGACCAGGGGCATCCTTCTCCACCTTGGGGAAGCTCTCCAAGACCCGACGCTTGTGAACGCATCTACTCTCCAAACCTGCACTGACCTAGCACAGTTCTTGTTGTTTCTTTTCCAGCTACTGGCGAGGACATGGAGCAGTACTCGTTACAGTGGGGGGACGCGGCTTTGGAGTAAAGCATCTTCAATGCTGGTCAAAGCTAAGACGGAGATGTCATTGAACATAAAGGAACCACTCTGATCAAATTCCCTCCCTCCATGCTGCACGAGGAAGCAAAGAACGTTCATCAAGAGCACAGCAAACGGCCTGAACCGTTCCTCTGCACCCGCTTCGCGCTCAGGAGGGAACTTCACGACTCATCATCGTGGTTTGCGAGACCAAACACTTTAGGAGCACATTTCTCGATTCAGAAACTATAAAAATGATCCCTGAAAGTATAGTCTTAGATTCCCTGACGGTGTCCACTGAAAGCCACTCACGGCAAACTTGACGCCCCTCACGGTTCGGAGGGTCCACGCGCGGCACTCAGACGGGTCCATTCACGCACTGGCATGGGTTTCTCGACAGCTGCAACGCGGATGATCCCCAAGCCTGCCTGCCTGCCTGCCTGCCTGCCTGACAGACCCGCATTCCTGCCGCAGATCTCACACTGCCTCTCTAACACATCCACATACTGTAGATGAGAAAGGCCACCGTCCCGGACGGTGGAATGAGATGGCAAACTCTACGAGACCAGGGGCATCCTTCTCCACCTTGGGGAAGCTCTCCAAGACCCGACGCTTGTGAACGCATCTACTCTCCAAACCTGCACTGACCTAGCACAGTTCTTGTTGTTTCTTTTCCAGCTACTGGCGAGGACATGGAGCAGTACTCGTTACAGTGGGGGGACGCGGCTTTGGAGTAAAGCATCTTCAATGCTGGTCAAAGCTAAGACGGAGATGTCATTGAACATAAAGGAACCACTCTGATCAAATTCCCTCCCTCCATGCTGCACGAGGAAGCAAAGAACATTCATCAAGAGCACAGCAAACGGCCTGAACCGTTCCTCTGCACCCGCTTCGCGCTCAGGAGGGAACTTCACGACTCATCATCGTGGTTTGCGAGACCAAACACTTTAGGAGCACATTTCTCGATTCAGAAACTATAGAAATGATCCCTGAAAGTATAGTCTTAGATTCCCTGACGGTGTCCACTGAAAGCCACTCACGGCACACTTGACGCCCCTCACGGTTCGGAGGGTCCACGCGCGGCACTCAGACGGGTCCATTCACGCACTGGCATGGGTTTCTCGACAGCTGCAACGCGGATGATCCCCAAGCCTGCCTGCCTGCCTGCATGCCTGCCTGACAGACCCGCATTCCTGCCGCAGATCTCACACTGCCTCTCTAACACATCCACATACTGTAGATGAGAAAGGCCACCGTCCCGGACGGTGGAATGAGATGGCAAACTCTACGAGACCAGGGGCATCCTTCTCCACCTTGGGGAAGCTCTCCAAGACCCGACGCTTGTGAACGCATCTACTCTCCAAACCTGCACTGACCCAGCACAGTTCTTGTTGTTTCTTTTCCAGCTACAGGCGAGGACATGGAGCAGTACTCGTTACAGTGGGGGGACGCGGCTTTGGAGTAAAGCATCTGCAATGCTGGTCAAAGTTAAGACGGAGATGACATTTAACAAGATGGGAACCACTCTGATCAAACTCCCTCCCTCCATGCTGCACGAGGAAGCAAAGAACGTTCATCAAGAGCACAGCAAACGGCCTGAACCGTTCCTCTGCACCCGCTTCGCGCTCAGGAGGGAACTTCACGACTCATCATCGTGGTTTGCGAGACCAAACACTTTAGGAGCACATTTCTCGATTCAGAAACTATAGAAATGATCCCTGAAAGTATAGTCTTAGATTCCCTGACGGTGTCCACTGAAAGCCACTCACGGCAAACTTGACGCCCCTCACGGTTCGGAGGGTCCACGCGCGGCACTCAGACGGGTCCATTCACGCACTGGCATGGGTTTCTCGACAGCTGCAACGCGGATGATCCCCAAGCCTGCCTGCCTGCCTGCCTGCCTGCCTGACCCGCATTCCTGCCGCAGATCTCACACTGCCTCTCTAACACATCCACATACTGTAGATGAGAAAGGCCACCGTCCCGGACGGTGGAATGAGATGGCAAACTCTACGAGACCAGGGGCATCCTTCTCCACCTTGGGGAAGCTCTCCAAGACCCGACGCTTGTGAACGCATCTACTCTCCAAACCTGCACTGACCTAGCACAGTTCTTGTTGTTTCTTTTCCAGCTACTGGCGAGGACATGGAGCAGTACTCGTTACAGTGGGGGGACGCGGCTTTGGAGTAAAGCATCTGCAATGCTGGTCGAAGCTAAGACGGAGATGTCATTGAACAAAATGGAACCACTCTGATCAAATTCCCTCCCTCCATGCTCCACGAGGAAGCAAAGAACGTTCATCAAGAGCACAGCAGACGGCCTGAACCGTTCCTCTGCACCCGCTTCGCGCTCAGGAGGGAACTTCACGACTCATCATCGTGGTTTGCGAGACCAAACACTTTAGGAGCACATTTCTCGATTCAGAAACTATAAAAATGATCCCTGAAAGTATAGTCTTAGATTCCCTGACGGTGTCCACTGAAAGCCACTCACGGCAAACTTGACGCCCCTCACGGTTCGGAGGGTCCACGCGCGGCACTCAGACGGGTCCATTCACGCACTGGCATGGGTTTCTCGACAGCTGCAACGCGGATGATCCCCAAGCCTGCCTGCCTGCCTGCCTGCCTGCCTGCCTGACCCGCATTCCTGCCGCAGATCTCACACTGCCTCTCTAACACATCCACATACTGTAGATGAGAAAGGCCACCGTCCCGGACGGTGGAATGAGATGGCAAACTCTACGAGACCAGGGGCATCCTTCTCCACCTTGGGGAAGCTCTCCAAGACCCGACGCTTGTGAACGCATCTACTCTCCAAACCTGCACTGACCTAGCACAGTTCTTGTTGTTTCTTTTCCAGCTACTGGCGAGGACATGGAGCAGTACTCGTTACAGTGGGGGGACGCGGCTTTGGAGTAAAGCATCTGCAACGCTGGTCGAAGCTAAGACGGAGATGTCATTGAACAAAATGGAACCACTCTGATCAAATTCCCTCCCTCCATGCTCCACGAGGAAGCAAAGAACGTTCATCAAGAGCACAGCAAACGGCCTGAACCGTTCCTCTGCACCCGCTTCGCGCTCAGGAGGGAACTTCACGACTCATCATCGTGGTTTGCGAGACCAAACACTTTAGGAGCACATTTCTCGATTCAGAAACTATAAAAATGATCCCTGAAAGTATAGTCTTAGATTCCCTGACGGTGTCCACTGAAAGCCACTCACGGCAAACTTGACGCCCCTCACGGTTCGGAGGGTCCACGCGCGGCACTCAGACGGGTCCATTCACGCACTGGCATGGGTTTCTCGACAGCTGCAACGCGGATGATCCCCAAGCCTGCCTGCCTGCCTGCCTGCCTGCCTGACAGACCCGCATTCCTGCCGCAGATCTCACACTGCCTCTCTAACACATCCACATACTGTAGATGAGAAAGGCCACCGTCCCGGACGGTGGAATGAGATGGCAAACTCTACGAGACCAGGGGCATCCTTCTCCACCTTGGGGAAGCTCTCCAAGACCCGACGCTTGTGAACGCATCTACTCTCCAAACCTGCACTGACCTAGCACAGTTCTTGTTGTTTCTTTTCCAGCTACTGGCGAGGACATGGAGCAGTACTCGTTACAGTGGGGGGACGCGGCTTTGGAGTAAAGCATCTTCAATGCTGGTCAAAGCTAAGACGGAGATGTCATTGAACATAAAGGAACCACTCTGATCAAATTCCCTCCCTCCATGCTGCACGAGGAAGCAAAGAACGTTCATCAAGAGCACAGCAAACGGCCTGAACCGTTCCTCTGCACCCGCTTCGCGCTCAGGAGGGAACTTCACGACTCATCATCGTGGTTTGCGAGACCAAACACTTTAGGAGCACATTTCTCGATTCAGAAACTATAAAAATGATCCCTGAAAGTATAGTCTTAGATTCCCTGACGGTGTCCACTGAAAGCCACTCACGGCAAACTTGACGCCCCTCACGGTTCGGAGGGTCCACGCGCGGCACTCAGACGGGTCCATTCACGCACTGGCATGGGTTTCTCGACAGCTGCAACGCGGATGATCCCCAAGCCTGCCTGCCTGCCTGCCTGCCTGCCTGACAGACCCGCATTCCTGCCGCAGATCTCACACTGCCTCTCTAACACATCCACATACTGTAGATGAGAAAGGCCACCGTCCCGGACGGTGGAATGAGATGGCAAACTCTACGAGACCAGGGGCATCCTTCTCCACCTTGGGGAAGCTCTCCAAGACCCGACGCTTGTGAACGCATCTACTCTCCAAACCTGCACTGACCTAGCACAGTTCTTGTTGTTTCTTTTCCAGCTACTGGCGAGGACATGGAGCAGTACTCGTTACAGTGGGGGGACGCGGCTTTGGAGTAAAGCATCTTCAATGCTGGTCAAAGCTAAGACGGAGATGTCATTGAACAAAATGGAACCACTCTGATCAAATTCCCTCCCTCCATGCTGCACGAGGAAGCAAAGAACGTTCATCAAGAGCACAGCAAACGGCCTGAACCGTTCCTCTGCACCCGCTTCGCGCTCAGGAGGGAACTTCACGACTCATCATCGTGGTTTGCGAGACCAAACACTTTAGGAGCACATTTCTCGATTCAGAAACTATAGAAATGATCCCTGAAAGTATAGTCTTAGATTCCCTGACGGTGTCCACTGAAAGCCACTCACGGCAAACTTGACGCCCCTCACGGTTCGGAGGGTCCACGCGCGGCACTCAGACGGGTCCATTCACGCACTGGCATGGGTTTCTCGACAGCTGCAACGCGGATGATCCCCAAGCCTGCCTGCCTGCCTGCCTGCCTGCCTGACAGACCCGCATTCCTGCCGCAGATCTCACACTGCCTCTCTAACACATCCACATACTGTAGATGAGAAAGGCCACCGTCCCGGACGGTGGAATGAGATGGCAAACTCTACGAGACCAGGGGCATCCTTCTCCACCTTGGGGAAGCTCTTCAAGACCCGACGCTTGTGAACGCATCTACTCTCCAAACCTGCACTGACCCAGCACAGTTCTTGTTGTTTCTTTTCCAGCTACAGGCGAGGACATGGAGCAGTACTCGTTACAGTGGGGGGACGCGGCTTTGGAGTAAAGCATCTGCAATGCTGGTCAAAGTTAAGACGGAGATGACATTTAACAAGATGGGAACCACTCTGATCAAACTCCCTCCCTCCATGCTCCACGAGGAAGCAAAGAACGTTCATCAAGAGCACAGCAAACGGCCTGAACCGTTCCTCTGCACCCGCTTCGCGCTCAGGAGGGAACTTCACGACTCATCATCGTGGTTTGCGAGACCAAACACTTTAGGAGCACATTTCTTGATTCAGAAACTATAGAAACGATCCCTGAAAGTATAGTCTTAGATTCCCTGACGGTGTCCACTGAAAGCCACTCACGGCAAACTTGACGCCCCTCACGGTTCGGAGGGTCCACGCGCGGCACTCAGACGGGTCCATTCACGCACTGGCATGGGTTTCTCGACAGCTGCAACGCGGATGATCCCCAAGCCTGCCTGCCTGCCTGCCTGCCTGCCTGACAGACCCGCATTCCTGCCGCAGATCTCACACTGCCTCTCTAACACATCCACATACTGTAGATGAGAAAGGCCACCGTCCCGGACGGTGGAATGAGATGGCAAACTCTACGAGACCAGGGGCATCCTTCTCCACCTTGGGGAAGCTCTCCAAGACCCGACGCTTGTGAACGCATCTACTCTCCAAACCTGCACTGACCTAGCACAGTTCTTGTTGTTTCTTTTCCAGCTACAGGCGAGGACATGGAGCAGTACTCGTTACAGTGGGGGGACGCGGCTTTGGAGTAAAGCATCTGCAATGCTGGTCGAAGCTAAGACGGAGATGACATTGAACAAAAAGGAACCACTCTGATCAAATTCCCTCCCTCCATGCTCCACGAGGAAGCAAAGAACGTTCATCAAGAGCACAGCAAACGGCCTGAACCGTTCCTCTGCACCCGCTTCGCGCTCAGGAGGGAACTTCACAACTCATCATCGTGGTTTGCGAGACCAAACACTTTAGGAGCACATTTCTCGATTCAGAAACTATAAAAATGATCCCTGAAAGTATAGTCTTAGATTCCCTGACGGTGTCCACTGAAAGCCACTCACGGCAAACTTGACGCCCCTCACGGTTCGGAGGGTCCACGCGCGGCACTCAGACGGGTCCATTCACGCACTGGCATGGGTTTCTCGACAGCTGCAACGCGGATGATCCCCAAGCCTGCCTGCCTGCCTGCCTGCCTGCCTTACAGACACGCATTCCTGCCGCAGATCTCACACTGCCTCTCTAACACATCCACATACTGTAGATGAGAAAGGCCACCGTCCCGGACGGTGGAATGAGATGGCAAACTCTACGAGACCAGGGGCATCCTTCTCCACCTTGGGGAAGCTCTCCAAGACCCGACGCTTGTGAACGCATGTACTCTCCAAACCTGCACTGACCCAGCACAGTTCTTGTTGTTTCTTTTCCAGCTACAGGCGAGGACATGGAGCAGTACTCGTTACAGTGGGGGGACGCGGCTTTGGAGTAAAGCATCTGCAATGCTGGTCGAAGCTAAGACGGAGATGTCATTGAACAAAATGGAACCACTCTGATCAAATTCCCTCCCTCCATGCTCCACGAGGAAGCAAAGAACGTTCATCAAGAGCACAGCAAACGGCCTGAACCGTTCCTCTGCACCCGCTTCGCGCTCAGGAGGGAACTTCACGACTCATCATCGTGGTTTGCGAGACCAAACACTTTAGGAGCACATTTCTCGATTCAGAAACTATAAAAATGATCCCTGAAAGTATAGTCTTAGATTCCCTGACGGTGTCCACTGAAAGCCACTCACGGCAAACTTGACGCCCCTCACGGTTCGGAGGGTCCACGCGCGGCACTCAGACGGGTCCATTCACGCACTGGCATGGGTTTCTCGACAGCTGCAACGCGGATGATCCCCAAGCCTGCCTGCCTGCCTGCCTGCCTGCCTTACAGACACGCATTCCTGCCGCAGATCTCACACTGCCTCTCTAACACATCCACATACTGTAGATGAGAAAGGCCACCGTCCCGGACGGTGGAATGAGATGGCAAACTCTACGAGACCAGGGG
This sequence comes from Karalla daura, assembly GCA_029224185.1. Lineage (NCBI taxonomy): Eukaryota > Metazoa > Chordata > Actinopteri > Chaetodontiformes > Leiognathidae > Karalla > Karalla daura. Next base: position 6,441,004 of record CM055192.1, on the reverse strand, counting down.
CATCCTTCTCCACCTTGGGGAAGCTCTCCAAGACCCGACGCTTGTGAACGCATCTACTCTCCAAACCTGCACTGACCCAGCACAGTTCTTGTTGTTTCTTTTCCAGCTACAGGCGAGGACATGGAGCAGTACTCGTTACAGTGGGGGGACGCGGCTTTGGAGTAAAGCATCTGCAATGCTGGTCGAAGCTAAGACGGAGATGTCATTGAACAAAATGGAACCACTCTGATCAAATTCCCTCCCTCCATGCTCCACGAGGAAGCAAAGAACGTTCATCAAGAGCACAGCAAACGGCCTGAACCGTTCCTCTGCACCCGCTTCGCGCTCAGGAGGGAACTTCACGACTCATCATCGTGGTTTGCGAGACCAAACACTTTAGGAGCACATTTCTCGATTCAGAAACTATAAAAATGATCCCTGAAAGTATAGTCTTAGATTCCCTGACGGTGTCCACTGAAAGCCACTCACGGCAAACTTGACGCCCCTCACGGTTCGGAGGGTCCACGCGCGGCACTCAGACGGGTCCATTCACGCACTGGCATGGGTTTCTCGACAGCTGCAACGCGGATGATCCCCAAGCCTGCCTGCCTGCCTGCCTGCCTGCCTGACAGACCCGCATTCCTGCCGCAGATCTCACACTGCCTCTCTAACACATCCACATACTGTAGATGAGAAAGGCCACCGTCCCGGACGGTGGAATGAGATGGCAAACTCTACGAGACCAGGGGCATCCTTCTCCACCTTGGGGAAGCTCTCCAAGACCCGACGCTTGTGAACGCATCTACTCTCCAAACCTGCACTGACCTAGCACAGTTCTTGTTGTTTCTTTTCCAGCTACTGGCGAGGACATGGAGCAGTACTCGTTACAGTGGGGGGACGCGGCTTTGGAGTAAAGCATCTTCAATGCTGGTCAAAGCTAAGACGGAGATGTCATTGAACAAAATGGAACCACTCTGATCAAATTCCCTACCTCCATGCTGCACGAGGAAGCAAAGAACGTTCATCAAGAGCACAGCAAACGGCCTGAACCGTTCCTCTGCACCCGCTTCGCGCTCAGGAGGGAACTTCACGACTCATCATCGTGGTTTGCGAGACCAAACACTTTAGGAGCACATTTCCCGATTCAGAAACTATAGAAATGATCCCTGAAAGTATAGTCTTAGATTCCCTGACGGTGTCCACTGTAAGCCACTCACGGCAAACTTGACGCCCCTCACGGTTCGGAGGGTCCACGCGCGGCACTCAGACGGGTCCATTCACGCACTGGCATGGGTTTCTCGACAGCTGCAACGCGGATGATCCCCAAGCCTGCCTGCCTGCCTGCCTGCCTGCCTGACAGACCCGCATTCCTGCCGCAGATCTCACACTGCCTCTCTAACACATCCACATACTGTAGATGAGAAAGGCCACCGTCCCGGACGGTGGAATGAGATGGCAAACTCTACGAGACCAGGGGCATCCTTCTCCACCTTGGGGAAGCTCTCCAAGACCCGACGCTTGTGAACGCATCTACTCTCCAAACCTGCACTGACCCAGCACAGTTCTTGTTGTTTCTTTTCCAGCTACAGGCGAGGACATGGAGCAGTACTTGTTACAGTGGGGGGACGCGGCTTTGGAGTAAAGCATCTGCAATGCTGGTCAAAGTTAAGACGGAGATGACATTTAACAAGATGGGAACCACTCTGATCAAACTCCCTCCCTCCATGCTCCACGAGGAAGCAAAGAACGTTCATCAAGAGCACAGCAAACGGCCTGAACCGTTCCTCTGCACCCGCTTCGCGCTCAGGAGGGAACTTCACGACTCATCATCGTGGTTTGCGAGACCAAACACTTTAGGAGCACATTTCTCGATTCAGAAACTATAGAAATGATCCCTGAAAGTATAGTCTTAGATTCCCTGACGGTGTCCACTGAAAGCCACTCACGGCAAACTTGACGCCCCTCACGGTTCGGAGGGTCCACGCGCGGCACTCAGACGGGTCCATTCACGCACTGGCATGGGTTTCTCGACAGCTGCAACGCGGATGATCCCCAAGCCTGCCTGCCTGCCTGCCTGCCTGCCTGCCTGACAGACCCGCATTCCTGCCGCAGATCTCACACTGCCTCTCTAACACATCCACATACTGTAGATGAGAAAGGCCACCGTCCCGGACGGTGGAATGAGATGGCAAACTCTACGAGACCAGGGGCATCCTTCTCCACCTTGGGGAAGCTCTCCAAGACCCGACGCTTGTGAACGCATCTACTCTCCAAACCTGCACTGACCTAGCACAGTTCTTGTTGTTTCTTTTCCAGCTACAGGCGAGGACATGGAGCAGTACTCGTTACAGTGGGGGGACGCGGCTTTGGAGTAAAGCATCTGCAATGCTGGTCGAAGCTAAGACGGAGATGTCATTGAACAAAATGGAACCACTCTGATCAAATTCCCTCCCTCCATGCTGCACGAGGAAGCAAAGAACGTTCATCAAGAGCACAGCAAACGGCCTGAACCGTTCCTCTGCACCCGCTTCGCGCTCAGGAGGGAACTTCACGACTCATCATCGTGGTTTGCGAGACCAAACACTTTAGGAGCACATTTCTCGATTCAGAAACTATAGAAATGATCCCTGAAAGTATAGTCTTAGATTCCCTGACGGTGTCCACTGAAAGCCACTCACGGCAAACTTGACGCCCCTCACGGTTCGGAGGGTCCACGCGCGGCACTCAGACGGGTCCATTCACGCACTGGCATGGGTTTCTCGACAGCTGCAACGCGGATGATCCCCAAGCCTGCCTGCCTGCCTGCCTGACAGACCCGCATTCCTGCCGCAGATCTCACACTGCCTCTCTAACACATCCACATACTGTAGATGAGAAAGGCCACCGTCCCGGACGGTGGAATGAGATGGCAAACTCTACGAGACCAGGGGCATCCTTCTCCACCTTGGGGAAGCTCTCCAAGACCCGACGCTTGTGAACGCATCTACTCTCCAAACCTGCACTGACCTAGCACAGTTCTTGTTGTTTCTTTTCCAGCTACTGGCGAGGACATGGAGCAGTACTCGTTACAGTGGGGGGACGCGGCTTTGGAGTAAAGCATCTGCAATGCTGGTCGAAGCTAAGACAGAGATGACATTGAACATAAAGGAACCACTCTGATCAAATTCCCTCCCTCCATGCTGCACGAGGAAGCAAAGAACGTTCATCAAGAGCACAGCAAACGGCCTGAACCGTTCCTCTGCACCCGCTTCGCGCTCAGGAGGGAACTTCACGACTCATCATCGTGGTTTGCGAGACCAAACACTTTAGGAGCACATTTCTCGATTCAGAAACTATAGAAATGATCCCTGAAAGTATAGTCTTAGATTCCCTGACGGTGTCCACTGAAAGCCACTCACGGCAAACTTGACGCCCCTCACGGTTCGGAGGGTCCACGCGCGGCACTCAGACGGGTCCATTCACGCACTGGCATGGGTTTCTCGACAGCTGCAACGCGGATGATCCCCAAGCCAGCCTGCCTGCCTGCCTGCCTGCCTGACAGACCCGCATTCCTGCCGCAGATCTCACACTACCTCTCTAACACATCCACATACTGTAGATGAGAAAGGCCACCGTCCCGGACGGTGGAATGAGATGGCAAACTCTACGAGACCAGGGGCATCCTTCTCCACCTTGGGGAAGCTCTCCAAGACCCGACGCTTGTGAACGCATCTACTCTCCAAACCTGCACTGACCTAGCACAGTTCTTGTTTCTTTTCCAGCTACTGGCGAGGACATGGAGCAGTACTCGTTACAGTGGGGGGACGTGGCTTTGGAGTAAAGCATCCGCAATGCTGGTCGAAGCTAAGACGGAGATGACATTGAACAAAAAGGAACCACTCTGATCAAATTCCCTCCCTCCATGCTGCACGAGGAAGCAAAGAACGTTCATCAAGAGCACAGCAAACGGCCTGAACCGTTCCTCTGCACCCGCTTCGCGCTCAGGAGGGAACTTCACGACTCATCATCGTGGTTTGCGAGACCAAACACTTTAGGAGCACATTTCTCGATTCAGAAACTATAGAAATGATCCCTGAAAGTATAGTCTTAGATTCCCTGACGGTGTCCACTGAAAGCCACTCACGGCAAACTTGACGCCCCTCACGGTTCGGAGGGTCCACGCGCGGCACTCAGACGGGTCCATTCACGCACTGGCATGGGTTTCTCGACAGCTGCAACGCGGATGATCCCCAAGCCTGCCTGCCTGCCTGCCTGCCTGCCTGACCCGCATTCCTGCCGCAGATCTCACACTGCCTCTCTAACACATCCACATACTGTAGATGAGAAAGGCCACCGTCCCGGACGGTGGAATGAGATGGCAAACTCTACGAGACCAGGGGCATCCTTCTCCACCTTGGGGAAGCTCTCCAAGACCCGACGCTTGTGAACGCATCTACTCTCCAAACCTGCACTGACCTAGCACAGTTCTTGTTGTTTCTATTCCAGCTACTGGCGAGGACATGGAGCAGTACTCGTTACAGTGGGGGGACGTGGCTTTGGAGTAAAGCATCTGCAATGCTGGTCGAAGCTAAGACGGAGCTGACATTGAACAAAAAGGAACCACTCTGATCAAATTCCCTCCCTCCATGCTGCACGAGGAAGCAAAGAACGTTCATCAAGAGCACAGCAGACGGCCTGAACCGTTCCTCTGCACCCGCTTCGCGCTCAGGAGGGAACTTCACGACTCATCATCGTGGTTTGCGAGACCAAACACTTTAGGAGCACATTTCTCGATTCAGAAACTATAGAAATGATCCCTGAAAGTATAGTCTTAGATTCCCTGACGGTGTCCACTGAAAGCCACTCACGGCAAACTTGACGCCCCTCACGGTTCGGAGGGTCCACGCGCGGCACTCAGACGGGTCCATTCACGCACTGGCATGGGTTTCTCGACAGCTGCAACGCGGATGATCCCCAAGCCTGCCTGCCTGCCTGCCTGCCTGCCTGACAGACCCGCATTCCTGCCGCAGATCTCACACTGCCTCTCTAACACATCCACATACTGTAGATGAGAAAGGCCACCGTCCCGGACGGTGGAATGAGATGGCAAACTCTACGAGACCAGGGGCATCCTTCTCCACCTTGGGGAAGCTCTCCAAGACCCGACGCTTGTGAACGCATCTACTCTCCAAACCTGCACTGACCTAGCACAGTTCTTGTTGTTTCTTTTCCAGCTACTGGCGAGGACATGGAGCAGTACTCGTTACAGTGGGGGGACGCGGCTTTGGAGTAAAGCATCTTCAATGCTGGTCAAAGCTAAGACGGAGATGTCATTGAACAAAATGGAACCACTCTGATCAAATTCCCTACCTCCATGCTGCACGAGGAAGCAAAGAATGTTCATCAAGAGCACAGCAAACGGCCTGAACCGTTCCTCTGCACCCGCTTCGCGCTCAGGAGGGAACTTCACGACTCATCATCGTGGTTTGCGAGACCAAACACTTTAGGAGCACATTTCTCGATTCAGAAACTATAGAAATGATCCCTGAAAGTATAGTCTTAGATTCCCTGACGGTGTCCACTGAAAGCCACTCACGGCAAACTTGACGCCCCTCACGGTTCGGAGGGTCCACGCGCGGCACTCAGACGGGTCCATTCACGCACTGGCATGGGTTTCTCGACAGCTGCAACGCGGATGATCCCCAAGCCTGCCTGCCTGCCTGCCTGCCTGCCTGACAGACCCGCATTCCTGCCGCAGATCTCACACTGCCTCTCTAACACATCCACATACTGTAGATGAGAAAGGCCACCGTCCCGGACGGTGGAATGAGATGGCAAACTCTACGAGACCAGGGGCATCCTTCTCCACCTTGGGGAAGCTCTCCAAGACCCGACGCTTGTGAACGCATCTACTCTCCAAACCTGCACTGACCCAGCACAGTTCTTGTTGTTTCTTTTCCAGCTACAGGCGAGGACATGGAGCAGTACTCGTTACAGTGGGGGGACGCGGCTTTGGAGTAAAGCATCTGCAATGCTGGTCAAAGTTAAGACGGAGATGACATTTAACAAGATGGGAACCACTCTGATCAAACTCCCTCCCTCCATGCTCCACGAGGAAGCAAAGAACGTTCATCAAGAGCACAGCAAACGGCCTGAACCGTTCCTCTGCACCCGCTTCGCGCTCAGGAGGGAACTTCACGACTCATCATCGTGGTTTGCGAGACCAAACACTTTAGGAGCACATTTCTCGATTCAGAAACTATAGAAATGATCCCTGAAAGTATAGTCTTAGATTCCCTGACGGTGTCCACTGAAAGCCACTCACGGCAAACTTGACGCCCCTCACGGTTCGGAGGGTCCACGCGCGGCACTCAGACGGGTCCATTCACGCACTGGCATGGGTTTCTCGACAGCTGCAACGCGGATGATCCCCAAGCCTGCCTGCCTGCCTGCCTGCCTGCCTGCCTGACAGACCCGCATTCCTGCCGCAGATCTCACACTGCCTCTCTAACACATCCACATACTGTAGATGAGAAAGGCCACCGTCCCGGACGGTGGAATGAGATGGCAAACTCTACGAGACCAGGGGCATCCTTCTCCACCTTGGGGAAGCTCTCCAAGACCCGACGCTTGTGAACGCATCTACTCTCCAAACCTGCACTGACCTAGCACAGTTCTTGTTGTTTCTTTTCCAGCTACAGGCGAGGACATGGAGCAGTACTCGTTACAGTGGGGGGACGCGGCTTTGGAGTAAAGCATCTGCAATGCTGGTCGAAGCTAAGACGGAGATGTCATTGAACAAAATGGAACCACTCTGATCAAATTCCCTCCCTCCATGCTGCACGAGGAAGCAAAGAACGTTCATCAAGAGCACAGCAAACGGCCTGAACCGTTCCTCTGCACCCGCTTCGCGCTCAGGAGGGAACTTCACGACTCATCATGGTGGTTTGCGAGACCAAACACTTTAGGAGCACATTTCTCGATTCAGAAACTATAGAAATGATCCCTGAAAGTATAGTCTTAGATTCCCTGACGGTGTCCACTGAAAGCCACTCACGGCAAACTTGACGCCCCTCACGGTTCGGAGGGTCCACGCGCGGCACTCAGACGGGTCCATTCACGCACTGGCATGGGTTTCTCGACAGCTGCAACGCGGATGATCCCCAAGCCTGCCTGCCTGCCTGCCTGACAGACCCGCATTCCTGCCGCAGATCTCACACTGCCTCTCTAACACATCCACATACTGTAGATGAGAAAGGCCACCGTCCCGGACGGTGGAATGAGATGGCAAACTCTACGAGACCAGGGGCATCCTTCTCCACCTTGGGGAAGCTCTCCAAGACCCGACGCTTGTGAACGCATCTACTCTCCAAACCTGCACTGACCTAGCACAGTTCTTGTTGTTTCTTTTCCAGCTACTGGCGAGGACATGGAGCAGTACTCGTTACAGTGGGGGGACGCGGCTTTGGAGTAAAGCATCTTCAATGCTGGTCAAAGCTAAGACGGAGATGTCATTGAACAAAATGGAACCACTCTGATCAAATTCCCTACCTCCATGCTGCACGAGGAAGCAAAGAACGTTCATCAAGAGCACAGCAAACGGCCTGAACCGTTCCTCTGCACCCGCTTCGCGCTCAGGAGGGAACTTCACGACTCATCATCGTGGTTTGCGAGACCAAACACTTTAGGAGCACATTTCTCGATTCAGAAACTATAGAAATGATCCCTGAAAGTATAGTCTTAGATTCCCTGACGGTGTCCACTGAAAGCCACTCACGGCAAACTTGACGCCCCTCACGGTTCGGAGGGTCCACGCGCGGCACTCAGACGGGTCCATTCACGCACTGGCATGGGTTTCTCGACAGCTGCAACGCGGATGATCCCCAAGCCTGCCTGCCTGCCTGCCTGCCTGCCTGACAGACCCGCATTCCTGCCGCAGATCTCACACTGCCTCTCTAACACATCCACATACTGTAGATGAGAAAGGCCACCGTCCCGGACGGTGGAATGAGATGGCAAACTCTACGAGACCAGGGGCATCCTTCTCCACCTTGGGGAAGCTCTCCAAGACCCGACGCTTGTGAACGCATCTACTCTCCAAACCTGCACTGACCCAGCACAGTTCTTGTTGTTTCTTTTCCAGCTACAGGCGAGGACATGGAGCAGTACTCGTTACAGTGGGGGGACGCGGCTTTGGAGTAAAGCATCTGCAATGCTGGTCAAAGTTAAGACGGAGATGACATTTAACAAGATGGGAACCACTCTGATCAAACTCCCTCCCTCCATGCTCCACGAGGAAGCAAAGAACGTTCATCAAGAGCACAGCAAACGGCCTGAACCGTTCCTCTGCACCCGCTTCGCGCTCAGGAGGGAACTTCACGACTCATCATCGTGGTTTGCGAGACCAAACACTTTAGGAGCACATTTCTCGATTCAGAAACTATAGAAATGATCCCTGAAAGTATAGTCTTAGATTCCCTGACGGTGTCCACTGAAAGCCACTCACGGCAAACTTGACGCCCCTCACGGTTCGGAGGGTCCACGCGCGGCACTCAGACGGGTCCATTCACGCACTGGCATGGGTTTCTCGACAGCTGCAACGCGGATGATCCCCAAGCCTGCCTGCCTGCCTGCCTGCCTGCCTGACCCGCATTCCTGCCGCAGATCTCACACTGCCTCTCTAACACATCCACATACTGTAGATGAGAAAGGCCACCGTCCCGGACGGTGGAATGAGATGGCAAACTCTACGAGACCAGGGGCATCCTTCTCCACCTTGGGGAAGCTCTCCAAGACCCGACGCTTGTGAACGCATCTACTCTCCAAACCTGCACTGACCTAGCACAGTTCTTGTTGTTTCTATTCCAGCTACTGGCGAGGACATGGAGCAGTACTCGTTACAGTGGGGGGACGTGGCTTTGGAGTAAAGCATCTGCAATGCTGGTCGAAGCTAAGACGGAGCTGACATTGAACAAAAAGGAACCACTCTGATCAAATTCCCTCCCTCCATGCTGCACGAGGAAGCAAAGAACGTTCATCAAGAGCACAGCAGACGGCCTGAACCGTTCCTCTGCACCCGCTTCGCGCTCAGGAGGGAACTTCACGACTCATCATCGTGGTTTGCGAGACCAAACACTTTAGGAGCACATTTCTCGATTCAGAAACTATAGAAATGATCCCTGAAAGTATAGTCTTAGATTCCCTGACGGTGTCCACTGAAAGCCACTCACGGCAAACTTGACGCCCCTCACGGTTCGGAGGGTCCACGCGCGGCACTCAGACGGGTCCATTCACGCACTGGCATGGGTTTCTCGACAGCTGCAACGCGGATGATCCCCAAGCCTGCCTGCCTGCCTGCCTGCCTGCCTGACAGACCCGCATTCCTGCCGCAGATCTCACACTGCCTCTCTAACACATCCACATACTGTAGATGAGAAAGGCCACCGTCCCGGACGGTGGAATGAGATGGCAAACTCTACGAGACCAGGGGCATCCTTCTCCACCTTGGGGAAGCTCTCCAAGACCCGACGCTTGTGAACGCATCTACTCTCCAAACCTGCACTGACCTAGCACAGTTCTTGTTGTTTCTTTTCCAGCTACTGGCGAGGACATGGAGCAGTACTCGTTACAGTGGGGGGACGCGGCTTTGGAGTAAAGCATCTTCAATGCTGGTCAAAGCTAAGACGGAGATGTCATTGAACAAAATGGAACCACTCTGATCAAATTCCCTACCTCCATGCTGCACGAGGAAGCAAAGAATGTTCATCAAGAGCACAGCAAACGGCCTGAACCGTTCCTCTGCACCCGCTTCGCGCTCAGGAGGGAACTTCACGACTCATCATCGTGGTTTGCGAGACCAAACACTTTAGGAGCACATTTCTCGATTCAGAAACTATAGAAATGATCCCTGAAAGTATAGTCTTAGATTCCCTGACGGTGTCCACTGAAAGCCACTCACGGCAAACTTGACGCCCCTCACGGTTCGGAGGGTCCACGCGCGGCACTCAGACGGGTCCATTCACGCACTGGCATGGGTTTCTCGACAGCTGCAACGCGGATGATCCCCAAGCCTGCCTGCCTGCCTGCCTGCCTGCCTGCCTGACAGACCCGCATTCCTGCCGCAGATCTCACACTGCCTCTCTAACACATCCACATACTGTAGATGAGAAAGGCCACCGTCCCGGACGGTGGAATGAGATGGCAAACTCTACGAGACCAGGGGCATCCTTCTCCACCTTGGGGAAGCTCTCCAAGACCCGACGCTTGTGAACGCATCTACTCTCCAAACCTGCACTGACCTAGCACAGTTCTTGTTGTTTCTTTTCCAGCTACAGGCGAGGACATGGAGCAGTACTCGTTACAGTGGGGGGACGCGGCTTTGGAGTAAAGCATCTGCAATGCTGGTCGAAGCTAAGACGGAGATGTCATTGAACAAAATGGAACCACTCTGATCAAATTCCCTCCCTCCATGCTGCACGAGGAAGCAAAGAACGTTCATCAAGAGCACAGCAAACGGCCTGAACCGTTCCTCTGCACCCGCTTCGCGCTCAGGAGGGAACTTCACGACTCATCATCGTGGTTTGCGAGACCAAACACTTTAGGAGCACATTTCTCGATTCAGAAACTATAGAAATGATCCCTGAAAGTATAGTCTTAGATTCCCTGACGGTGTCCACTGAAAGCCACTCACGGCAAACTTGACGCCCCTCACGGTTCGGAGGGTCCACGCGCGGCACTCAGACGGGTCCATTCACGCACTGGCATGGGTTTCTCGACAGCTGCAACGCGGATGATCCCCAAGCCTGCCTGCCTGCCTGCCTGACAGACCCGCATTCCTGCCGCAGATCTCACACTGCCTCTCTAACACATCCACATACTGTAGATGAGAAAGGCCACCGTCCCGGACGGTGGAATGAGATGGCAAACTCTACGAGACCAGGGGCATCCTTCTCCACCTTGGGGAAGCTCTCCAAGACCCGACGCTTGTGAACGCATCTACTCTCCAAACCTGCACTGACCTAGCACAGTTCTTGTTGTTTCTTTTCCAGCTACTGGCGAGGACATGGAGCAGTACTCGTTACAGTGGGGGGACGCGGCTTTGGAGTAAAGCATCTTCAATGCTGGTCAAAGCTAAGACGGAGATGTCATTGAACAAAATGGAACCACTCTGATCAAATTCCCTACCTCCATGCTGCACGAGGAAGCAAAGAACGTTCATCAAGAGCACAGCAAACGGCCTGAACCGTTCCTCTGCACCCGCTTCGCGCTCAGGAGGGAACTTCACGACTCATCATCGTGGTTTGCGAGACCAAACACTTTAGGAGCACATTTCTCGATTCAGAAACTATAGAAATGATCCCTGAAAGTATAGTCTTAGATTCCCTGACGGTGTCCACTGAAAGCCACTCACGGCAAACTTGACGCCCCTCACGGTTCGGAGGGTCCACGCGCGGCACTCAGACGGGTCCATTCACGCACTGGCATGGGTTTCTCGACAGCTGCAACGCGGATGATCCCCAAGCCTGCCTGCCTGCCTGCCTGCCTGCCTGACAGACCCGCATTCCTGCCGCAGATCTCACACTGCCTCTCTAACACATCCACATACTGTAGATGAGAAAGGCCACCGTCCCGGACGGTGGAATGAGATGGCAAACTCTACGAGACCAGGGGCATCCTTCTCCACCTTGGGGAAGCTCTCCAAGACCCGACGCTTGTGAACGCATCTACTCTCCAAACCTGCACTGACCCAGCACAGTTCTTGTTGTTTCTTTTCCAGCTACAGGCGAGGACATGGAGCAGTACTCGTTACAGTGGGGGGACGCGGCTTTGGAGTAAAGCATCTGCAATGCTGGTCAAAGTTAAGACGGAGATGACATTTAACAAGATGGGAACCACTCTGATCAAACTCCCTCCCTCCATGCTCCACGAGGAAGCAAAGAACGTTCATCAAGAGCACAGCAAACGGCCTGAACCGTTCCTCTGCACCCGCTTCGCGCTCAGGAGGGAACTTCACGACTCATCATCGTGGTTTGCGAGACCAAACACTTTAGGAGCACATTTCTCGATTCAGAAACTATAGAAATGATCCCTGAAAGTATAGTCTTAGATTCCCTGACGGTGTCCACTGAAAGCCACTCACGGCAAACTTGACGCCCCTCACGGTTCGGAGGGTCCACGCGCGGCACTCAGACGGGTCCATTCACGCACTGGCATGGGTTTCTCGACAGCTGCAACGCGGATGATCCCCAAGCCTGCCTGCCTGCCTGCCTGCCTGCCTGACAGACCCGCATTCCTGCCGCAGATCTCACACTGCCTCTCTAACACATCCACATACTGTAGATGAGAAAGGCCACCGTCCCGGACGGTGGAATGAGATGGCAAACTCTACGAGACCAGGGGCATCCTTCTCCACCTTGGGGAAGCTCTCCAAGACCCGACGCTTGTGAACGCATCTACTCTCCAAACCTGCACTGACCTAGCACAGTTCTTGTTGTTTCTTTTCCAGCTACAGGCGAGGACATGGAGCAGTACTCGTTACAGTGGGGGGACGCGGCTTTGGAGTAAAGCATCTGCAATGCTGGTCGAAGCTAAGACGGAGATGTCATTGAACAAAATGGAACCACTCTGATCAAATTCCCTCCCTCCATGCTGCACGAGGAAGCAAAGAACGTTCATCAAGAGCACAGCAAACGGCCTGAACCGTTCCTCTGCACCCGCTTCGCGCTCAGGAGGGAACTTCACGACTCATCATCGTGGTTTGCGAGACCAAACACTTTAGGAGCACATTTCTCGATTCAGAAACTATAGAAATGATCCCTGAAAGTATAGTCTTAGATTCCCTGACGGTGTCCACTGAAAGCCACTCACGGCAAACTTGACGCCCCTCACGGTTCGGAGGGTCCACGCGCGGCACTCAGACGGGTCCATTCACGCACTGGCATGGGTTTCTCGACAGCTGCAACGCGGATGATCCCCAAGCCTGCCTGCCTGCCTGCCTGACAGACCCGCATTCCTGCCGCAGATCTCACACTGCCTCTCTAACACATCCACATACTGTAGATGAGAAAGGCCACCGTCCCGGACGGTGGAATGAGATGGCAAACTCTACGAGACCAGGGGCATCCTTCTCCACCTTGGGGAAGCTCTCCAAGACCCGACGCTTGTGAACGCATCTACTCTCCAAACCTGCACTGACCTAGCACAGTTCTTGTTGTTTCTTTTCCAGCTACTGGCGAGGACATGGAGCAGTACTCGTTACAGTGGGGGGACGCGGCTTTGGAGTAAAGCATCTGCAATGCTGGTCGAAGCTAAGACAGAGATGACATTGAACATAAAGGAACCACTCTGATCAAATTCCCTCCCTCCATGCTGCACGAGGAAGCAAAGAACGTTCATCAAGAGCACAGCAAACGGCCTGAACCGTTCCTCTGCACCCGCTTCGCGCTCAGGAGGGAACTTCACGACTCATCATCGTGGTTTGCGAGACCAAACACTTTAGGAGCACATTTCTCGATTCAGAAACTATAGAAATGATCCCTGAAAGTATAGTCTTAGATTCCCTGACGGTGTCCACTGAAAGCCACTCACGGCAAACTTGACGCCCCTCACGGTTCGGAGGGTCCACGCGCGGCACTCAGACGGGTCCATTCACGCACTGGCATGGGTTTCTCGACAGCTGCAACGCGGATGATCCCCAAGCCTGCCTGCCTGCCTGCCTGCCTGCCTGACAGACCCGCATTCCTGCCGCAGATCTCACACTGCCTCTCTAACACATCCACATACTGTAGATGAGAAAGGCCACCGTCCCGGACGGTGGAATGAGATGGCAAACTCTACGAGACCAGGGGCATCCTTCTCCACCTTGGGGAAGCTCTCCAAGACCCGACGCTTGTGAACGCATCTACTCTCCAAACCTGCACTGACCTAGCACAGTTCTTGTTTCTTTTCCAGCTACTGGCGAGGACATGGAGCAGTACTCGTTACAGTGGGGGGACGTGGCTTTGGAGTAAAGCATCCGCAATGCTGGTCGAAGCTAAGACGGAGATGACATTGAACAAAAAGGAACCACTCTGATCAAATTCCCTCCCTCCATGCTGCACGAGGAAGCAAAGAACGTTCATCAAGAGCACAGCAAACGGCCTGAACCGTTCCTCTGCACCCGCTTCGCGCTCAGGAGGGAACTTCACGACTCATCATCGTGGTTTGCGAGACCAAACACTTTAGGAGCACATTTCTCGATTCAGAAACTATAGAAATGATCCCTGAAAGTATAGTCTTAGATTCCCTGACGGTGTCCACTGAAAGCCACTCACGGCAAACTTGACGCCCCTCACGGTTCGGAGGGTCCACGCGCGGCACTCAGACGGGTCCATTCACGCACTGGCATGGGTTTCTCGACAGCTGCAACGCGGATGATCCCCAAGCCTGCCTGCCTGCCTGCCTGCCTGCCTGACCCGCATTCCTGCCGCAGATCTCACACTGCCTCTCTAACACATCCACATACTGTAGATGAGAAAGGCCACCGTCCCGGACGGTGGAATGAGATGGCAAACTCTACGAGACCAGGGGCATCCTTCTCCACCTTGGGGAAGCTCTCCAAGACCCGACGCTTGTGAACGCATCTACTCTCCAAACCTGCACTGACCTAGCACAGTTCTTGTTGTTTCTATTCCAGCTACTGGCGAGGACATGGAGCAGTACTCGTTACAGTGGGGGGACGTGGCTTTGGAGTAAAGCATCTGCAATGCTGGTCGAAGCTAAGACGGAGCTGACATTGAACAAAAAGGAACCACTCTGATCAAATTCCCTCCCTCCATGCTGCACGAGGAAGCAAAGAACGTTCATCAAGAGCACAGCAGACGGCCTGAACCGTTCCTCTGCACCCGCTTCGCGCTCAGGAGGGAACTTCACGACTCATCATCGTGGTTTGCGAGACCAAACACTTTAGGAGCACATTTCTCGATTCAGAAACTATAGAAATGATCCCTGAAAGTATAGTCTTAGATTCCCTGACGGTGTCCACTGAAAGCCACTCACGGCAAACTTGACGCCCCTCACGGTTCGGAGGGTCCACGCGCGGCACTCAGACGGGTCCATTCACGCACTGGCATGGGTTTCTCGACAGCTGCAACGCGGATGATCCCCAAGCCTGCCTGCCTGCCTGCCTGCCTGCCTGCCTGCCTGCCTGACAGACCCGCATTCCTGCCGCAGATCTCACACTGCCTCTCTAACACATCCACATACTGTAGATGAGAAAGGCCACCGTCCCGGACGGTGGAATGAGATGGCAAACTCTACGAGACCAGGGGCATCCTTCTCCACCTTGGGGAAGCTCTCCAAGACCCGACGCTTGTGAACGCATCTACTCTCCAAACCTGCACTGACCTAGCACAGTTCTTGTTGTTTCTTTTCCAGCTACTGGCGAGGACATGGAGCAGTACTCGTTACAGTGGGGGGACGCGGCTTTGGAGTAAAGCATCTTCAATGCTGGTCAAAGCTAAGACGGAGATGTCATTGAACAAAATGGAACCACTCTGATCAAATTCCCTACCTCCATGCTGCACGAGGAAGCAAAGAACGTTCATCAAGAGCACAGCAAACGGCCTGAACCGTTCCTCTGCACCCGCTTCGCGCTCAGGAGGGAACTTCACGACTCATCATCGTGGTTTGCGAGACCAAACACTTTAGGAGCACATTTCTCGATTCAGAAACTATAGAAATGATCCCTGAAAGTATAGTCTTAGATTCCCTGACGGTGTCCACTGAAAGCCACTCACGGCAAACTTGACGCCCCTCACGGTTCGGAGGGTCCACGCGCGGCACTCAGACGGGTCCATTCACGCACTGGCATGGGTTTCTCGACAGCTGCAACGCGGATGATCCCCAAGCCTGCCTGCCTGCCTGCCTGCCTGCCTGCCTGACAGACCCGCATTCCTGCCGCAGATCTCACACTGCCTCTCTAACACATCCACATACTGTAGATGAGAAAGGCCACCGTCCCGGACGGTGGAATGAGATGGCAAACTCTACGAGACCAGGGGCATCCTTCTCCACCTTGGGGAAGCTCTCCAAGACCCGACGCTTGTGAACGCATCTACTCTCCAAACCTGCACTGACCTAGCACAGTTCTTGTTGTTTCTTTTCCAGCTACTGGCGAGGACATGGAGCAGTACTCGTTACAGTGGGGGGACGCGGCTTTGGAGTAAAGCATCTGCAATGCTGGTCGAAGCTAAGACAGAGATGACATTGAACATAAAGGAACCACTCTGATCAAATTCCCTCCCTCCATGCTGCACGAGGAAGCAAAGAACGTTCATCAAGAGCACAGCAAACGGCCTGAACCGTTCCTCTGCACCCGCTTCGCGCTCAGGAGGGAACTTCACGACTCATCATCGTGGTTTGCGAGACCAAACACTTTAGGAGCACATTTCTCGATTCAGAAACTATAGAAATGATCCCTGAAAGTATAGTCTTAGATTCCCTGACGGTGTCCACTGAAAGCCACTCACGGCAAACTTGACGCCCCTCACGGTTCGGAGGGTCCACGCGCGGCACTCAGACGGGTCCATTCACGCACTGGCATGGGTTTCTCGACAGCTGCAACGCGGATGATCCCCAAGCCTGCCTGCCTGCCTGCCTGCCTGCCTGACAGACCCGCATTCCTGCCGCAGATCTCACACTACCTCTCTAACACATCCACATACTGTAGATGAGAAAGGCCACCGTCCCGGACGGTGGAATGAGATGGCAAACTCTACGAGACCAGGGGCATCCTTCTCCACCTTGGGGAAGCTCTCCAAGACCCGACGCTTGTGAACGCATCTACTCTCCAAACCTGCACTGACCTAGCACAGTTCTTGTTTCTTTTCCAGCTACTGGCGAGGACATGGAGCAGTACTCGTTACAGTGGGGGGACGTGGCTTTGGAGTAAAGCATCCGCAATGCTGGTCGAAGCTAAGACGGAGATGACATTGAACAAAAAGGAACCACTCTGATCAAATTCCCTCCCTCCATGCTGCACGAGGAAGCAAAGAACGTTCATCAAGAGCACAGCAAACGGCCTGAACCGTTCCTCTGCACCCGCTTCGCGCTCAGGAGGGAACTTCACGACTCATCATCGTGGTTTGCGAGACCAAACACTTTAGGAGCACATTTCTCGATTCAGAAACTATAGAAATGATCCCTGAAAGTATAGTCTTAGATTCCCTGACGGTGTCCACTGAAAGCCACTCACGGCAAACTTGACGCCCCTCACGGTTCGGAGGGTCCACGCGCGGCACTCAGACGGGTCCATTCACGCACTGGCATGGGTTTCTCGACAGCTGCAACGCGGATGATCCCCAAGCCTGCCTGCCTGCCTGCCTGCCTGCCTGACCCGCATTCCTGCCGCAGATCTCACACTGCCTCTCTAACACATCCACATACTGTAGATGAGAAAGGCCACCGTCCCGGACGGTGGAATGAGATGGCAAACTCTACGAGACCAGGGGCATCCTTCTCCACCTTGGGGAAGCTCTCCAAGACCCGACGCTTGTGAACGCATCTACTCTCCAAACCTGCACTGACCTAGCACAGTTCTTGTTGTTTCTATTCCAGCTACTGGCGAGGACATGGAGCAGTACTCGTTACAGTGGGGGGACGTGGCTTTGGAGTAAAGCATCTGCAATGCTGGTCGAAGCTAAGACGGAGCTGACATTGAACAAAAAGGAACCACTCTGATCAAATTCCCTCCCTCCATGCTGCACGAGGAAGCAAAGAACGTTCATCAAGAGCACAGCAGACGGCCTGAACCGTTCCTCTGCACCCGCTTCGCGCTCAGGAGGGAACTTCACGACTCATCATCGTGGTTTGCGAGACCAAACACTTTAGGAGCACATTTCTCGATTCAGAAACTATAGAAATGATCCCTGAAAGTATAGTCTTAGATTCCCTGACGGTGTCCACTGAAAGCCACTCACGGCAAACTTGACGCCCCTCACGGTTCGGAGGGTCCACGCGCGGCACTCAGACGGGTCCATTCACGCACTGGCATGGGTTTCTCGACAGCTGCAACGCGGATGATCCCCAAGCCTGCCTGCCTGCCTGCCTGCCTGCCTGACAGACCCGCATTCCTGCCGCAGATCTCACACTGCCTCTCTAACACATCCACATACTGTAGATGAGAAAGGCCACCGTCCCGGACGGTGGAATGAGATGGCAAACTCTACGAGACCAGGGGCATCCTTCTCCACCTTGGGGAAGCTCTCCAAGACCCGACGCTTGTGAACGCATCTACTCTCCAAACCTGCACTGACCTAGCACAGTTCTTGTTGTTTCTTTTCCAGCTACTGGCGAGGACATGGAGCAGTACTCGTTACAGTGGGGGGACGCGGCTTTGGAGTAAAGCATCTGCAATGCTGGTCGAAGCTAAGACGGAGATGTCATTGAACAAAATGGAACCACTCTGATCAAATTCCCTCCCTCCATGCTCCACGAGGAAGCAAAGAACGTTCATCAAGAGCACAGCAAACGGCCTGAACCGTTCCTCTGCACCCGCTTCGCGCTCAGGAGGGAACTTCACGACTCATCATCGTGGTTTGCGAGACCAAACACTTTAGGAGCACATTTCTCGATTCAGAAACTATAGAAATGATCCCTGAAAGTATAGTCTTAGATTCCCTGACGGTGTCCACTGAAAGCCACTCACGGCAAACTTGACGCCCCTCACGGTTCGGAGGGTCCACGCGCGGCACTCAGACGGGTCCATTCACGCACTGGCATGGGTTTCTCGACAGCTGCAACGCGGATGATCCCCAAGCCTGCCTGCCTGCCTGCCTACCTGCCTGACCCGCATTCCTGCCGCAGATCTCACACTGCCTCTCTAACACATCCACATACTGTAGATGAGAAAGGCCACCGTCCCGGACGGTGGAATGAGATGGCAAACTCTACGAGACCAGGGGCATCCTTCTCCACCTTGGGGAAGCTCTCCAAGACCCGACGCTTGTGAACGCATCTACTCTCCAAACCTGCACTGACCTAGCACAGTTCTTGTTGTTTCTTTTCCAGCTACAGGCGAGGACATGGAGCAGTACTCGTTACAGTGGGGGGTCGTGGCTTTGGAGTAAAGCATCTGCAATGCTGGTCGAAGCTAAGACGGAGCTGACATTGAACAAAAAGGAACCACTCTGATCAAATTCCCTCCCTCCATGCTGCACGAGGAAGCAAAGAACGTTCATCAAGAGCACAGCAGACGGCCTGAACCGTTCCTCTGCACCCGCTTCGCGCTCAGGAGGGAACTTCACGACTCATCATCGTGGTTTGCGAGACCAAACACTTTAGGAGCACATTTCTCGATTCAGAAACTATAGAAATGATCCCTGAAAGTATAGTCTTTGATTCCCTGACGGTGTCCACTGAAAGCCACTCACGGCAAACTTGACGCCCCTCACGGTTCGGAGGGTCCACGCGCGGCTCTCAGACGGGTCCATTCACGCACTGGCATGGGTTTCTCGACAGCTGCAACGCGGATGATCCCCAAGCCTGCCTGCCTGCCTGCCTGCCTGCCTGACAGACCCGCATTCCTGCCGCAGATCTCACACTGCCTCTCTAACACATCCACATACTGTAGATGAGAAAGGCCACCGTCCCGGACGGTGGAATGAGATGGCAAACTCTACGAGACCAGGGGCATCCTTCTCCACCTTGGGGAAGCTCTCCAAGACCCGACGCTTGTGAACGCATCTACTCTCCAAACCTGCACTGACCTAGCACAGTTCTTGTTGTTTCTTTTCCAGCTACTGGCGAGGACATGGAGCAGTACTCGTTACAGTGGGGGGACGTGGCTTTGGAGTAAAGCATCTGCAATGCTGGTCGAAGCTAAGACGGAGCTGACATTGAACAAAAAGGAACCACTCTGATCAAATTCCATCCCTCCATGCTGCACGAGGAAGCAAAGAACGTTCATCAAGAGCACAGCAGACGGCCTGAACCGTTCCTCTGCACCCGCTTCGCGCTCAGGAGGGAACTTCACGACTCATCATCGTGGTTTGCGAGACCAAACACTTTAGGAGCACATTTCTCGATTCAGAAACTATAGAAATGATCCCTGAAAGTATAGTCTTAGATTCCCTGACGGTGTCCACTGAAAGCCACTCACGGCAAACTTGACGCCCCTCACGGTTCGGAGGGTCCACGCGCGGCACTCAGACGGGTCCATTCACGCACTGGCATGGGTTTCTCGACAGCTGCAACGCGGATGATCCCCAAGCCTGCCTGCCTGCCTGCCTGCCTGCCTGACAGACCCGCATTCCTGCCGCAGATCTCACACTGCCTCTCTAACACATCCACATACTGTAGATGAGAAAGGCCACCGTCCCGGACGGTGGAATGAGATGGCAAACTCTACGAGACCAGGGGCATCCTTCTCCACCTTGGGGAAGCTCTCCAAGACCCGACGCTTGTGAACGCATCTACTCTCCAAACCTGCACTGACCGAGCACAGTTCTTGTTGTTTCTTTTCCAGCTACAGGCGAGGACATGGAGCAGTACTCGTTACAGTGGGGGGACGCGGCTTTGGAGTAAAGCATCTGCAATGCTGGTCGAAGCTAAGACGGAGATGACATTGAACAAAAAGGAACCACTCTGATCAAATTCCCTCCCTCCATGCTCCACGAGGAAGCAAAGAACGTTCATCAAGAGCACAGCAAATGGCCTGAACCGTTCCTCTGCACCCGCTTCGCGCTCAGGAGGGAACTTCACGACTCATCATCGTGGTTTGCGAGACCAAACACTTTAGGAGCACATTTCTCGATTCAGAAACTATAGAAATGATCCCTGAAAGTATAGTCTTAGATTCCCTGACGGTGTCCACTGAAAGCCACTCACGGCAAACTTGACGCCCCTCACGGTTCGGAGGGTCCACGCGCGGCACTCAGACGGGTCCATTCACGCACTGGCATGGGTTTCTCGACAGCTGCAACGCGGATGATCCCCAAGCCTGCCTGCCTGCCTGCCTGCCTGCCTGACAGACCCGCATTCCTGCCGCAGATCTCACACTGCCTCTCTAACACATCCACATACTGTAGATGAGAAAGGCCACCGTCCCGGACGGTGGAATGAGATGGCAAACTCTACGAGACCAGGGGCATCCTTCTCCACCTTGGGGAAGCTCTCCAAGACCCGACGCTTGTGAACGCATCTACTCTCCAAACCTGCACTGACCTAGCACAGTTCTTGTTGTTTCTTTTCCAGCTACAGGCGAGGACATGGAGCAGTACTCGTTACAGTGGGGGGACGCGGCTTTGGAGTAAAGCATCTGCAATGCTGGTCGAAGCTAAGACGGAGATGACATTGAACAAAAAGGAACCACTCTGATCAAATTCCCTCCCTCCATGCTGCACGAGGAAGCAAAGAACGTTCATCAAGAGCACAGCAAACGGCCTGAACCGTTCCTCTGCACCCGCTTCGCGCTCAGGAGGGAACTTCACGACTCATCATCGTGGTTTGCGAGACCAAACACTTTAGGAGCACGTTTCTCGATTCAGAAACTATAGAAATGATCCCTGAAAGTATAGTCTTAGATTCCCTGACGGTGTCCACTGAAAGCCACTCACGGCAAACTTGACGCCCCTCACGGTTCGGAGGGTCCACGCGCGGCACTCAGACGGGTCCATTCACGCACTGGCATGGGTTTCTCGACAGCTGCAACGCGGATGATCCCCAAGCCTGCCTGCCTGCCTGCCTGCCTGACAGACCCGCATTCCTGCCGCAGATCTCACACTGCCTCTCTAACACATCCACATACTGTAGATGAGAAAGGCCACCGTCCCGGACGGTGGAATGAGATGGCAAACTCTACGAGACCAGGGGCATCCTTCTCCACCTTGGGGAAGCTCTCCAAGACCCGACGCTTGTGAACGCATCTACTCTCCAAACCTGCACTGACCTAGCACAGTTCTTGTTGTTTCTTTTCCAGCTGCAGGCGAGGACATGGAGCAGTACTCGTTACAGTGGGGGGACGCGGCTTTGGAGTAAAGCATCTGCAATGCTGGTCGAAGCTAAGACAGAGATGTCATTGAACAAAATGGAACCACTCTGATCAAATTCTCTCCCTCCATGCTCCACGAGGAAGCAAAGAACGTTCATCAAGAGCACAGCAAACGGCCTGAACCGTTCCTCTGCACCCGCTTCGCGCTCAGGAGGGAACTTCACGACTCATCATCGTGGTTTGCGAGACCAAACACTTTAGGAGCACATTTCTCGATTCAGAAACTATAGAAATGATCCCTGAAAGTATAGTCTTAGATTCCCTGACGGTGTCCACTGAAAGCCACTCACGGCAAACTTGACGCCCCTCACGGTTCGGAGGGTCCACGCGCGGCACTCAGACGGGTCCATTCACGCACTGGCATGGGTTTCTCGACAGCTGCAACGCGGATGATCCCCAAGCCTGCCTGCCTGCCTGCCTGCCTGCCTGCCTGCCTGCCTGCCTGCCTGCCTGCCTGCCTGCCTGCCTGCCTGCCTGCCTGCCTGCCTGCCTGCCTGCCTGCCTGCCTGCCTCCCGGACGGTGGAATGAGATGGCAAACTCTACGAGACCAGGGGCATCCTTCTCCACTTTGGGGAAGCTCTCCAAGACCCGACGCTTGTGAACGCATCTACTCTCCTAACCTGCACTGACCTAGCACAGCTCTTGTTTTTCATTTTCCAACTGCTGTTGACTCTTCGCTAGCACTTACACTTGCCCCCAGCCGAGGATGTAGAGCATTCCTTGTTACAGTATGGCGACGTGGCTTTTGAATTATGCATCTGCGAAGGTAGGGGAAGCAAAGACGGAGTTAACATGAACAAGCAAAGAATCAAAAGCACATTTCGTTTCTCACATTGTTTTCTTAACCCTTGTAATGCAGATGATCCCCCTGCATTCCTCTTCCTATGATGAACAGTGGTATTCGTTTGGGAGGCTAGGTACTCGGGATATGTATGGATCATAGCATTTTTGTATGCATTATATTTCAGCTAATGTTCCCATTCGATACAATATAATTTCTTGTGTTGCTGTTCTGACCTGAAGTATTCAGACAAGATAGGATGCCCTTGTGAGACACACGTGGGGAGAACAATACAGGGGCTGAGACACAACAGGCTGACCCTGGAGCTGCAGAAACTATGCTGACAAGAGTTTATATAGGCTGCGTAAGTGTTGTATACTCTGTGTGGCAAATAAGTAACGGAGAGTGGAACCTTGAATTAGAAGTATTTGGAATTGTTGACATGTGAAGACGTTTCACCCACAAAACAGGATGAACTTTCCCCGAAGATCTAGCAGGTTAGAAACTGTTATACTCAGTTGGCCTCATCACCAGGGCAACGGAGTCACAGGACAGCAGGAGGAGAATAGACCCTGGCATAAGTATTCGAACATACAGGAAGAGGATAGAAACTTCTCAAGTTGACAACACTCAGGTAAAGAAAGACTGCCCCAGATCTCTGGATGAAAATCCCCTTTGCTGTACTGCAATATTTGAAATAAATTTGGAAAACTGAGTCCACGCCTATTGCTTCATTAAAGAACATGCAGGGCATATTGATAGTCTAGCAATAGGTAGGGTACACTGGGCCAGGACTGAACCACCAACCTTCCTATCCATAGATGACCACTTTCCTCCAAGCCACATCCACCCCATATGCCCAAAGGCATTCAGGACTGTGCTGACTGTACTGTACAGCCTTAACTGCTAGCCAGGACATTTGCCTGTAAAGAGTTAAAAACCCACATCAACTTATTCGGACATTGAATTGTTCCTTCAACTTCCTGAAGTTGCACTGCAGTGGCAGCAGGGGGATCCTGGCTCAATTTGGGCAAGTCCTGGAGGGCAGGACTTTCTTCTGTGAATATGTTCCTCAAGAAAAGATCCATACAGTTACTGTGTGGCCTCATTCATTTCAGTCCACATCTTTTACTCTGAACACATCAGATGCACACAAAAAAGATCAGATGTATGAGATGCTTTATCATAAGCTTCCATAAAAACAAATAAGTGGTTAAAATGAAATATGGAATTTATGCCCCACTCCCAATCAGAACATTTATACATATTTTATTTCTTTTTTTAAGCTTCTTTTGAGTTGTGCCTTTCTGTGCTTTCCTTGGAGAAGCATGGTGTATGTTCAAAGTGCACAGAATGAACAGGCTGCATGTGTACCATTCACACCCAGGTGGCAGCAAAGAGAGCAATTTGGAATGCAGTGTCTTTTCAGTATTTTCATGCAAAGATGAGTTGATGATGAAACCACCAACTCTGTGAGCAATGGAGGACCTTCACCTTGGGTAACGGCCACCTGCTGTATGCAAATGACTCCTATGTGCGGGGGCATTCATCATTCCAAGACATAGAAGTGATTTGATTGGTGGCTGTTTGCAGAATGTTTGCATTCTGTGTATACAGTGAAAACGTGCTTTAAAAAGCGGAAGTTAAGATGAGACAGAGGTATGATCAAAGTGTTAAATTAAACTCTTTAGAGAGAGGAGTGTGTCCACTTCTGTAGTTGTCACCCGTGGCCTATGCTAGCATCCAAACCTTTGTACACATCTTGAAATAACATTTAATTCATTACTTTCAGCCAGTCAGAATCTCTTATGCTTCTCATGTATGGAACTTTTAAAGTTGAACCACACCGCTAGACACACACACACACACACACACACACACACACACACACGCACACATGCACACATGCACACATGCACATACAGAGGATGATATATATTACTGCACACATCAATGAGGCAAAAGACCGGTCATTGTGTTGGGGGTTTGGGGCATATGTAACATTGAGATGCCTGTTTGACTTTTTTTAAACATGTGCATAAACACGCATACAAACACACACACACAGATAGAAAAATCTATGACTTTCAATGCATATGGGTGCTTCAGGTCATGCTTGGAGTGCTCTGAACCTCTTATTAATGAAGCTTTAGTTATGTGCACATTGACTGTCCTCTGTGTTCCAAAAGCAGTCAACATGCAGATCAATCAGTAACTTAGTGGTTGTTTACAGCTATTAATCCACTTCTGTAATAAAGAGGTCACTGGCGGTATTTAGTATTTAGGCTAAATTAAAC
Source organism: Karalla daura (assembly GCA_029224185.1). NCBI lineage: Eukaryota > Metazoa > Chordata > Actinopteri > Chaetodontiformes > Leiognathidae > Karalla > Karalla daura. Next base: position 6,415,940 of record CM055192.1, on the reverse strand, counting down.
CTTAAGTTTGAAACACACAAGCTGTTGTTTCTTACCTTTTGTGTAACCCCTCTATTGAACTTCAGACTAGTGTGCAGACAATGTGCTCTCTGTGGCTTTCTGTCAGACAAGCACCACATGAACACACCTCAGCTGTCTGAGCAGCTGTTGCAGTGACGCCATCTGTGAGCACACTCTGCCCAGGAGCTCCCAACAGGAGTGTGAGAAAAACACAATGTCCCTGAAACACTCATAATGTGAGTCCTGCATGTACTGTGTTAGCCTAGATAGAGCAGAACAGGATTGCTTTCTTCCAGGGTCTATGGATTAATACTTCCTGTGTGACCCAGACAAGGCAGGACAAGAGTCTCTTTCGTGTAGTTTACAGTCTGTGCTGCCAGCACGCTGTATTAACATGAGGATGCTAAAGAGGCCAGGTTAGTCAGGGTGACGTGTTACACAGTGATGGGGGAGCTCCCGGCATTTCACTATTCATGCTTTGACTATGCTTATATCAGCATTTTCTACGAACAATCATATTGGGACTCATTTTTACTTGAGCCAAGGAACAACAAATCTGTTAACTCATGACTGCTGTAAAATAAGCACGACTGCTGAAAAGTGTTTAAGCAAATATGCTCCATCAACTGAGCAATGTCCAAACTGTGAGCTATGAAAGTCAACACACAAACAAGCTTAGTTATGTCTCTCTGTACAGTTTTATTTACATGATACTATTCTGTTGTAATGCTGGATAGCAAGATTATATGTAATACATAAATATCAACACAGTTTGTTGTTTTTTCATTTTTTGTACAAATTTGCATATAACTAAGAATCGGAAAGGAAAACTCAAAAACAGATACATACAGTTGTCTTTTAAATGAAAAACATCCTCACAGGGGAGAAAGAATATAGGGATAACACAAGTCACAAACATTCATGGTTTCAATGTGTCAGGCAGCCATGAAAACACACTTCTGCACAGGAATGTGCACCCGCACGCACACACACACGCACCAACATACACACTTCTCTATGGTGCTCTATAGCAGACACACAGACCAATAGCTGTTAGATGAGAAGTTACACCTATTCTTGGTATCTATTATTTTCATAAATCTAGCTCTGGCATGCTCCTGTAGTTCTGTAAACATGTGCTGATAGACCGGGTAGCTCCACAGACGAAGAGGACGGGAGGAACAAACACACCCACACACACTGTGCTCACATGAATGTTTAGTTAGCGCATTAGAAAAAAGAAACAAAAAAAGAAAACAAAAGTTAAATCATGGTTCACATACCCTCAAATCCACAAATGCACTGGATACATGCGCTAACATCAGTACAATATCAATGGAAGAGAAAAAAAGCTAATAAAATATAATTGTCTCTCAGCAAATAAAATGTCTGAAACCCAATGTGAATGAGGCCAAAGATTTCTGAAACACTAATGCAGATGAAGAGTAAACTCATGCATTTATCCCATTCATTCATTCATTCATGCCCTTACAATATTGTTGCTAAAAAGCCACCTGCTAAGCCTGTCAGGAAAGGGTGCCATCCTTCCTCTCAGGTCACACATTGGGACACACAGCCCTGCGCCAGGCATCTGTGATTACAATATGGGAGCAGACCAGTTCAGGAACTGCTTCACCCAGCATGTCCATTGAAAACGTTTGGATTCAGTGAAACGTGGAGTAATAAGTTTGTTCTTGTCTAGCATGATACCTCCAGCCATAACGGCACAGCCTTTCACAATCAAACCGATCGATGTCAACAGAGGTGTGCTGATCAGAGGGTCACTGAGGCTGACTATTACGATGGTCCATTGTCCTGCTGGGGTCAAAGTTGATAAAAACATAGTAAAACGGAAGACAACAAAGCTCAACACAGCAGCTGTGAGGTAGGTAAAGCTAGGAAAGACAGAGACAAGGTAACAAAGCCCCTTGTGCGTGATAGGGGACAGTTGTACAGTTCTCCAAACGTTGACCGACTCCAGTACCAATGGAGCACAGAACAGGAAGTTCAAAGGCTGGGGGGCACGACTTGTGTGGACTGGTACACTGTGTAGTTTGAATGGATTAACAGACCTGCTGGTGTCTGACACAAGACACGGTCTGGGTAGAACGGCTGTCTACGATTTTGGCACAAAACGGCGCCTGGTTTGGGTGAGAGGAACGCAGTATATCCTGGACAGTTAGCCTGGGCCTCTCTGAATAAGACAATACATATTCATATTTAAAAAAAGGACTGAACAGCGGCAAAGTCACACCACAGAAAACAGGATAAAACAAACTAATGAATTAATCAAAAAAGGAGAAAAGTGATCATTCATGCATCTCCCTCAGACAGGATCTTTTCTTTTTTTTTCACCATTTTCTTGAGGTTATAATTTTTGTAAATCGAGTCCTTTCAATCCTCACTTAGCCACTCATGCCAGTGCTCATTTCAAAAGGGTTCACACTCATACTCCAGTCTATGTCAAATGGGTTGTCGTCGTTGCCGCTGTTGTTGTTGTTGTTGTTGTTGTCGTCCAATCTATATTCTCTGGATCTTGTCGGCCACCACCACAGGGTTCTCTTTGCGGATCTTAGCAGCAGCCTCGGCCTTGTAATCATAAGGGCAGTTGTGCTTGTCCGAGTACCGGTGGATGCCACAGAACAGGTTACCACAACGACAGTCGAACCCTGGAGGCACAAATGTCAGAGTCAATGCCAGAACACAAGAGAAAACAAACGTAATTTCTTTTGACCCAGAACCATTAAAGAGAGGAGCTGGGTTACTGTCAGAGTGAAGAGGGCGGGATGCCCACGTCCATGTCCTGCCCACTCACCTGTAAGGCCCACCCTTTTGCGGCACATGAAGCACCTGTTCTTCTTAGGTTTGGGGGTGTCGCCCTTGCCATCTTCACTGCTGGAAGAAGCTACAGGTGTAGGGCTAGAAGAAGCAGGCTGGTTTACAACTAAACATGAGGAGAGACAACAAAAACAAAGAAACCGTATTAGTCATGCTCATACTTTCATTTGCAAGCATATTGGATTAATGAGTTTTGTTCAGTTTTACAGTATATGACGTGTAAACACACTGGCAACTGGAATTGTTGTACTTCTGCCCCAAATGACAGTAATTAGAACAGCCCTTATTTCTAAATTGCTGCCTCTTAGTTGCCTAATAGTGCTGTTCTGTGAAAGCCTCTGGCAGGCAGCATCAAATCTGAGAATGCCCTCTGGTGTGGAGGCACTTTTAAACTGGTTTATTTTTAGCTCCCCTCTCTTTCTTGGAGGCTGTAAGTAAAACCAACAGGGGGGTTCAAGGTATGCAGTGGAACATCAAAAATAAACGGTGGTCTCAGTGAGTCGCACAAGGCCATGCCTGCCTTGAGAAGTGTAGTGTTTGCTGAGTGGCCACCTGCACGTGCTTAATGTCTATTTGTCTACGTCCGTTACAGAAAGTGCACATATGTGTATTTTACCAGGTTCTAGGGTTTCGGGCTTGTCCTCTCTCGAGATGCTCATCTCTGTCATTTGTTGGGTCACAGGGAGAGATCCGTGAATAGTTCTATTGGTAAGAAAAGGAAATAGTCATCCACCAGTTTTTTTTTAAATTACAACTTCCTTGAGCAGTTCCCCACAACGAACACTCACCTAGACATGTCTGGTGAGGAGGCAGGGGAGGGATCAACCTTGGCTAGACTGGCTTCTAGTCTCTGGATGGCTGAGGCCTCTGAGGTAGGACTAGCAGCTGAGCCTGGATGAAAACAGAGCAAGTCACATTAGATAGACCTCAAGAAAAAATGGGCATTCAAAAATCACACGTGAATTCAGAGCGAAATACTTTGTGAGCAAACACTTTAAAGCACGACTGCAAGAAGCAAGAAGTACTACTTCCCTCTTCTATGCTGCATTTTAAACAGCCTTTCTTCCGTTTTGCTTTCATGTGTCTGTCTTTGAGATGGGTTCAAAAAAAGCTGCCTGGTCTTGCATTGTGAGAGAAACTTCAGTGTTTGACCTTAGAAATGTCTACAGGAGTGAAACACCCACACAACCCTGAACACTGTAATGAAGAAAACAGCTGTCTTTCATTACAAAGAGTAGAAAAACAGGGGGGCTGAAGGGGGAGGAGAGCTGGGAAAATACACTAACGGGCCTAGGAGTGGTTGCATTTCAAAACAGTTCACCTCCATTCTTATCCTGGGTTATACACATAAGGCGAGCGGCCTATATTTGTCAACATTATAAACTCCGAGCTCCTGAAATATGCGTAGTTCACAGTGTCTTTCTTTAACTTTAAGCAAAAAAAAGGGATTCTCCATTTCTCTTTTTGACTTACCCATGGGGCTGAGTGGGCTCATGCGGTCGCTGCTCTGCTGCCGCGTCAGGTGTTCCTTATAGCATACGGAGCACATGCCATTGGTTCTCGGGTTGCCATAGAAACCGCAGCCCGTGGCACAGAGCATGGGCACGGGGCTCTGGTTCGTCTCTTGGGCCATTTCTGCGGGAACGGGAGACAATGCTTGTTAACTTTTACAATGCTTTTCCATGACCAAAGCATCTCCGAATGATGTCACATCTCCCTGCGCAGACACAGCTGGCAGGTTCTTCTTGTTCCTCAGACACACAAGATGAGAGGAATCATATTGTGAAAATCCCAGAACAACAGCCGTGTTGGTTTGGACTCGCCCTTCGGACCGAAAAAAAAAAAGTAATGAATGTTTCTCCACAGGAAGTCCTGGGAACAAACAACACTCGCTGTGTTCTCTTCAGCACCTTGGCAGACGCGGGACTCTGTTCTGTCCCACAGCTTTGTTCACAGTTGTGTTCCCCTTTCCTCCCTCACAGATTGCTTCTCAGTGTTCTGAAAACAGTATGTCAGTATGTCCCTCCACCCCCAAAACCTGATCCACGGCCCCCATATTCTCTCAGCAGTGAACTGCTTCAGTCAAAATGTCTTGAAAACAGCACGTCACGATTGTTACAGCACTACAAGTTGCTGTTCACCATTACATGTCGGTTCTTGCTCAACGCTAGGGTCTCTGCCAGCAGCCACAAAACGAAACAATAGGTATAAGATAATGAATAAAGACTGAGTAAATAGGCCAAGAGTATCAGGAACTATCCACCCCTTTCCCTGTGTTGTTCTTGCCACACAAGACATTTCAAAACTTCCGGAGAAATTTCTCTAGACTCCATCACCCGTAAGCAAGCGCGTATGTGCGCAACCTGGCAAAACTTGCAGCGCTGTGACGTTAACTCGCTCTGCCGCAACTCCATAGACAGGAATCTGCCCGATGGGAGGAGCTGCCTTTGAGACAACAGATCAAAAACACCTTGATGAATGAACAAATACACACAGGAAGACCTAGATTAGTCAGCGACGAAGGCATCCGGTCTGCTGTTCCTTCCCCGTCGGGTGTACGAATCATCAGATGAACTGATATTGGACCTCCCAACCCCCCCACCCCCACCCCCCTGCAGAAACACACAGCCAGCAGCCACATGCACACACAACAGCCGTGCCATATTTTCCTTGTAAACAACCTTTGGCCCCTTTGTGTTGTAACACGGCAGCTGCTTCTTGGGCCGGTGAGAAGCTCATATAAATTCTGGTCACCAACAAGGCAGGGGAGCACAATGTTCCAGGAGAGACGGGCAGTTGTTTCGGCACGTCCTGACGGTTCACTCGAGGTGGCCTGACCCCAGCAGCCAGCACTATTACATTTTGTGCCCCTCACTCACCACCAGCGCCCCCCCCCCCCCCCTCCCTCCCCGCGTGCAATCACTGCCGAGTCAACAAAGGGTTTCCTTGGAAAAGGCCACGAAGACCTTCTCTGGCTTCACGTGTCACGTGTGCGACTGCTGACTGATGAGAAATACCAGACAGGAGGACGGAGCTCGGGGTTGGTATTAACTCCCGTGTGGCTCTAAAAGGAATTCTCTCCTGCACGTGATCGCCAGTTTCCCTCTCCTTAAACCAAACGACGCCACTTTACAATGAAGAAAGCTAGACTACAAAATTGAGGGATTAGAGCCACGCAACGAGAATCTCTTTCGGGGAAAACCGAAAACAAGAGCCATTTCTGTTTCAGCGGTGACGTGCAGAAAAAAGTAAAATGGTAGATAAAGCACAAAGCAAAGAGGTCTGCAAACTGTGCAGCCAACAGATTAACCATGGCTGCTGACTTTCTGACACAAAGGAACAATGGACTGCGTGGCTCAGCTGTCACATCTGATACCAGCTGTCAAACAGCAGACGCGTTCACCTCACACGCGACGGTCTGTGAAATATCACCGAAAACAGCCTGACCCTCGGCCAGACACGAAGGTGTTAAATGTTTTATGACCAAAATAGGTCATTCGGGGAGAAACGCACACAAAAAGCAGTCGTTGCGATGGGAGTAGGTGTGTGTATCATCACGGTAGGGTGATATCGATCTCGACATCGCCGCCCGTGAGCCAGGGAAATACCTGTGCTGTAAAGCGGCAAACATCCGACAGGGTAAGTCGGGGGCTTTCCAGCGCAGGGAGGAATACCAGTCGCAGATACTCACCGCCGACTTCCTTCTCACACAAAACACTCAGAGCAGCGAAATGCGACTGAAACGTTTGGCGGTGGGTAGCCGATTGGAGAGCTGAGCCCGGACTGAAGGACAAAGCCGTGAAAATGTGAGGCAAACAAAAAGGGGAGAGACTGAGATCCATCATCTGGGGGAGGCTTAGCTCACATTTCAGGCCCTGCTGGGCTGAAAACTACTGAGTCACACTGGAGGACAAGGCAGAAAGAGCCCACTGTTGGTGTGTTACCATCAATATAAGGTTCTTTTGGAGCGAGCAAGTCACCACGATCATAAGGAACAGGCAGGAAGGCAGCAGCAGTGTTGTTTTCTGAAATAACCCACAGTCTAGACAGTGTGGTCTCTGCTCCCTTTGTTTCTTCTTTCCTCCTTTGTCTACAAGCTCACAGCTTCCTGTTTAGACATCGTTTTTCTGGAGCTCCCTCTTCCCACACAAAATCTCCTTTATAACCCCTTTCTACGCATTTTGCCACGAAGTAATCTGAACAACCTTGGTTATATAACCATTCTTAAGTACTTAGTAGCGACTTGGTGGGGCCACACAGCTCTTTAACACCGAGCTCATCTTGTTTTCTCCACAAAGCTCTCGTAACTAACAGCAAACATGAAGCGAGGCTGAGCTGGCAGCTCATTTAATATTTAACCAAGTGATTCCTGTAGTAATTTCACGGCAACTCTCGCACGACTCGCCTATTCGGCTTATGAATTTTCTATTTGTAGACAGGAATTAGCTGGCTTTGCCTCCCCATCCCCCAGCTCAGGGCAAATAGAAAAACAGACAGCAGCGACCAGCAAGAGCTGTGGCTCCCTCCCTTGTTTTTCTTCCCAACCACACCGAGTCACGTTTGAGGACTTGTGATACCACATACCAGGGTGACAACTTCTCTGAACAAAACGACAAAAAAAAGGCCGTGTTTATCACTGAATACCGCGTCACTCGGAGAACCGCCTGACCTTTCAATCCTCCGCTAAAGGTCGCCGTGACCGACCGTGGGGCTCACTCGATCTGCTCTGCTCTTTGTCTGACCTCGATCAACTGAACTCGCTGCCTATTTCGTCCTCGTTAAAGGGTAGAGGCAGACAATAATCCGGGATCATCACCTGCTGGTAATCGACGTTTCTCCTCCTTAGTCGACAGGGGAAAGTGGTCTTTTCGTGTCCTCGTGGGAATAAAAAAAAAGGAGGTGGAGGATTTCAGGCCCTTGTAGCGTCCTGTTTTCAGTCTCTTTTGTGCTGTCCTCCGTGTCAGGCAGGTCTAGGTGGGTAGCCTCTCCTCTCCTCTCCTCCTACCTCTCTCTCTCTCTGTCTCTCGAACTCCCAATCGCTCTGGATGGATGTTTGTTTCCTTCTTTAGTAAGAGGAGGGGCCGATGATGTCACGAGTAGAGCAACGTGTCCCCATTGGCTGCACTCGGCGGGTGGGGGTGGGGGTAGCGTTGCGTTATTACACATCTATTCGTCATCCTCCTACAAGGCCACGAATCATTTTATTGAGTAATCCAGCCAAATGAATGGACACATGAATAGTGGTGCTGACATGATAAGTAACATCCCGGGAATGCCTCTTTGCAAAAGATTCCAAATCTGTGGGAGAGGATTTTGTTGTTTCCTCTCCTGCCACATAATAATAATAATAAAAACAACAACAATAATAATAACAATAATAACAATAACAACAACAACAACAATAATAATAATGATAATAATAATAACAATAACAACAACAACAACAACAACAACAACAACAACAATAATAATAATAATAATACATGTATTTGTACAGCACAGAATTAGAAGAATTAGAAATAATTCATTGCAGAGGGCTTCTCTCCATAGACTAGTCAATGTAAGCAGAGGGAATAAAACGGACATAATAAAAACAGAGCAGTAGTAATTTGGAACAGATAATCCATTGTTTTATTTGTTTTATACCCACTAGTGTCACAAACGTCGGCTTGTGTCTATCTCTGGTGCACAAGGGGAAAGGCAGGAAATACAGCCAGGACAAGTTGCCAGTTAATTGCAGTAGTTGAGTATTGCTTTCAAAAGCTTCTATGGAGGTTGCAGAGCTCATGTTGACTCGAATAGAGTTCCAAAGGTTTGGCATTACAAAGGCGAAGACAAGGTCACCTTTAGATTTTAGTCTTGCGAGGTGGACAACCAGTAGAGCCTGGTCCACAGAAACAAACCAAAAACACCTACTCATCTTAAAGAGATGGAGGAGGTCATATGGCGTAAGGTTATTTCTGTCAGATGAACAAAACAAATACAGATTTATAACATCCCAAGGGTACACGATACAAATGTGTTTGGGAAGCAAACACACACACACACACACACACACTTGTTATGTTGACACAGAGTGTAAACATGTTTAGTGGGTGGTGGCAACAGACACAAATACAGCAGCAATTTGATGTGACTAATACTAAGGTCAGGATCACTGACATTATATACGATTACCACTACTTCACTACCAGCTATCTGTACATTTCTGTAAATGGGTTTAAAATAGTTATATGTTTTGTTTAAGCATCTCCATTGGTGCCAGCATTGGAACTAAAAAACAAAACATGGAAAGGCTGTATTGAAACATTAGTGAGAACCTTCTTTTGAATTTCATTAGTCCCTAGCTTTTTTATCTCTCTCAACCAAATTCCCAAACTAAACACAGTACCTAAATTTAACACAAACTTCATTTTAACCTTAATCCTAAGACAAAATGTCAAACCACTAAAAGCTGTTTGAAGTGACAGCTCAAAAGAGAACAACGCATAAACACACAGACCCACACAAAGACCCACACACACTTGAGCTGAGAGTGTAAACACGTCTTGTGGGAGGTTTGAAAAGATAAGAGCCAAGCAGCACAGAGAGATCTTTTTGGGATGTTCATCTGTTTCAGCATGGTGACTAGTTGATAAACAGGGTGGTAGCCCCCGCCCAGGACACTCAGGTAACATCCTTAGCAATGTTTCACGGAGCTGGCAGATTTAAAACAGTCTGAGAAGCAGTTTATAGTCAAAGCTTCACAGTTTAAAACATTAATAATTAGACAAGGAGGAACCCCATTGTTTTAAATCTGTATTTATGACCAAAAAGTACATATTGAAATGAAAGGGTTTCACATTCCATGTCCTGGTGCTGTTTTTCCTTTTCCAGAAAATGTCAGATCCTGACACAAATAACATATTGTATGATAACTTTGGTTGAACAGTCATTGAACTATTGTGAAATCACGCATGTGGACTCTTCTTCTAGCCTGTTTTTCACAACTGTGACACCCAGATATCATCTACTGGTCATGTTTTTGTGAATTATGAAAACACGTTCTTCAGTGTGTCATGTGCGCTGTATAGTTTGCCCTGCAGGTCCAACAAGTCCCAACGTCTTCCCCCACCTAGTCAGCAAGACGTCACACACATCCCAAGGCACTGTGAGCCACGCTGGATGGAAAACAAACTCTTGAGGGTAGGGCTGTGTGTGTGTGTGTGTGTGTGTGTATGACTTTCAGGGAACATGCTGTTATAAACCAATGAGTGGATTCATGGAAACTTAGAGGGTGAGAGCAGATTGGAAGTCGGTCTGTTTGCTCCAGTTCAAACTGGACAACATATGGAAGAGGCACAAAAGTGTTGCCAAATGAAAGTAAAAGTAGCCCAACTGCTGCCTAAACACACACACACAAACACACATTGGTGCTGGGAAAGAAATAGTAAAAAGGAAAGCCATTTAAGAAGCTAAAATCAACAAACATAACATTAATTAATATGTTATTTTACATTTTCTCACTTTCGTCCTTGGACTTGATGATTGATTGAAAGCAATACTCTGAGAATGGCCTCAGAAACCAGGTCAGTTTTAGACAGACCAATCTCTCATTAAACCAGTTTGATGATGATCTAAATCACTAGGACTGCAGTTTAGCTGGTGATACCAGAATAGTCAAACCTCTGTCACCAAACGGAGGGAATAATATAAAACAGTTTGTTGTCACAAAGGGTCAGCAAATCTTGATAACAGGTTATTTGCATACAGTTTGCATCAAGTGGTTCAGGAAATCATCTTCAAAGATCTGGAGTGTTATCTGCTTATTAAAGTAGCAGTTTATCCAAAAAAAAAGTAATCAAGTGCTGGTGAAAAGAGGTAATTATGGACATACAGAGTAGGATTTAAAGTCTCACTCACAGAATGTTTAGTCAGCTGTGAATAGGAGTCATGAAAACTCATCATGTGGTATTTTTATACCAGTCAGCTAAGTGTGGAGGTAGTAGTACAGTGTCCCTGATTGTACAGACATAAGCTTTTCAGATGTGAGTTGCGAGAGCACTGAGAGGTGGAGGGGAGTCAGGGGGAGATCTGGTCTGTGTTTTACACTGAGGGCTTTGTGTGTGATTGCTGTTAGTCCAGCTCTTTACAGAGAGGCAGAGAAGGAGTGTGTAAATGTGAAATGTATGTCTGTTTTGTATGTGAAGGTTCATGGGTTTCAGTGAAGGGAGGGGGCAGCTGAGGAGAGAGTGGGAGGTGTCGAGTATCATTGCCCATCCCCCTCGCTGTCATAGCCTGGCTGTTAGATGCGTGCGTGTTTGTAAGATCCTGTACCGAGTATGTGGGTGGTTAGGTATCATGGCGCTGGTGGTTGTACTAGAAGTGGGAGCCTGGTCATTTTTTTCTCACCATGTTGTGCACATGTAAGCAGCTGAAAGTGACAATGTTACCATGACAACAGATGCACAGTTGCAGAAATGCTTTTTGTTGTATTTCTGTTTGTGTGTACATATGAGTGTGTATGAGAAAGGGGGTTGGGGTTTATTGGGTACAAGGATTATTTATATGAATGTGGAACAGCCTGTCTGTAGTTACTAGGCAGATACTGGCCCACACCCGGCACCAGGCACGCACGCACACACACACACACACACACACACACACACACACACACTCTAACTCACAGAGGCCCAGCTTGCCTGTGTCTGGCGTCGGTGTGCCGTGAAACACTGTTGATAAAGGGGCTTGTGGTGGAAGTGGCAGCTTATCCATTTACATAAGCTGTGTGCAGGGCTTGATAAGCTCTGCACTGAGGTTGACTAAAACCATCGCCTCAAAACTCAATCCCCCAACCCTGCTCAGTCCACATTCAACTTCATGTGCAGCCCCATATGTGAGGGGTCACAGTGTGAATGTATGCAAGTGTGTGTTGGGGTAGTTGATGGGAAAGGTTTCTTGAACAGAGGGTGCCTGTCTGTGGGATTCAGGGGAGATCAGAAACAGCTTTGTTGTGAATCCTTGAAACTTTCACGTCCATTCACACTGTAGTTTCTGTCACTGCTGAGAAAATGTTAAAAAGGTGTGGCACTGAAGGAAAGACACGGGACCTTTGTATCTAGGTGAAATTCTCACAGAAAGATATTAGATATTCTGAAAGTGACTGGATGTGTATAAGGCAAGGAGACAGAACAAAAATAGGATCAAAAGGATGGGATCTGCTGATTCAGCACCCACTGACCATTCAGTTACTCCCTTGTGCTGCCACATAACTCTGCAGCTCTCATGAATCTGTTTCTTGTTATGCTGCAGGCAATCTGACCATGGAGGAGCCTTTTCCAAAAACCACCATAAACTTTCTAAGCTCTTCTTAATAATTGTGTGTGTGTGTGTGTGTGTGTTGCTTATATGTAAAGTTGAATAAGTATGGTGCATATGCATATAATATTGTGGTCATGGCCATTTACATTTCCATGCAGATCTGAATGAGTTTGTCCTTCACTGTGAGACTCCACGTACAGCCACATGCCTGAACGAATGTGAACTCCTGCATGTATGGCTGTGTGTGAAAGAGAGAGAGAGGGAGTGTGTGTGTACATGTGTTTGCAGCAGATGTCCTGTGTTCTGTTCCTCCAGACTGGCTGGTCTTTGTTGCTGCTCCCTCGTGCAGACGGGCCTGGCCACGTGCTCCTCTGTCTGCCAGGACAAACCACGCCTCCATCGCTTTAATCTGTCAATTGCAGCAGCCAAGGGCCCGCCTTCCTGCCTGATGACGCTGTTTTACTCACGCATACTTACCATGCTCCCTGTTCTGCCTCCCTCACAACTACTCTGCCTTTCTGTGGCTGTGCTGCGGATCAAAAATAGAGCAGCACACATTTCCTCCTCATCCACACATAATCTCTTTTCTCTCTTGTTGTAAGTAGAAACGGGGGTGAATTTTCCCTGCTGAAAAGTTTTCTCTCTTCCTTTACTTCCATACAGGGTAAACAGTCAGTTCTCCTCTGCAGAAACACCCAGAAACAGGAAGAATGAAGGCGGTGAATGAGGAAAACAAGGAAGGGAGAGATCTACTGTAGCTGGGCAAGGGCTCAGTTTTGGAGTTAGAACTCCTTGTTGACATAATGTTCTTACTATGGACGTTGTAATCACGTGGTGTTCAACTTGGTTGAAGTACCAATAGCAATTTTCAAAGCAGCTTGTTTTTCTTAAACTGAAAAACAAGTCTAACCTCTGCTCAGGGGCAATCAATCACTGTAGGCAGTCTTCCAGGTAAGCAGCCTGTATCACATTGAAGCTGCACATGATACCGTGTGCTTTAGACGTCTCTGTTCTGCTTTCAATCCCTTTGGCAATACCTTGTTTATATTCTGAGACACACCTGAATAACCTGCACTGGCCTCTCAGCTCCCTCCCCTCTCTTGACAAAAACAGCAGAGTTTTGCCCTGGGGGCCACAGCTCCCTGGTGCTTTACATTTAGTGTCAACAGCTTGGGCTGGGGGTGGAGGTGTGTGTGTGTGTGTGCGGTGGTGTGGGGGGGGCATACAATTTATGGCTATACAAAGTTCGTGGACTCATCATTATCGGTAGAGTCAAAGAAACACCACCAGTCATAATGTTTTGAGCTGGTGTGAAAAGTAGACCTAAAAGCTTTGATCCTAGCCCAGCAGCAAGGGACAAAAAAAGTGAAAAAAAAACAAGAACTTTGTCAATTGCTGCTTGTGATAGCACTTCTGATAATGGAGGCTGTCGATGGTGATGAGTGCCATGTCATTGGGAGTGTACTGTCTTATAAAAGCCTTGAGGAAATTCCCACAAATTTAGCAAAAACATCCACTTGGACTCTGTGATGAAATGCTAAAAGAGAAATCAAGTTTAATGTTTGCTCTTATTGTAGATGAAAAGGTTTATGTCACGTAATTACACTTGTTTAAAACTTAATTTCCAGTAAATGTCTTGATAAGGCACCAAACTTTCTTGTGAGATTTTAGTAGTTCTGAGTAACTTAATGATCAAGCACAAACATGTTAAATTCAGAATTTCTTTGTATCAATGCACTAAAATGTTTTGAATATGGTTTTGCAAGATGAATTGACTGGATTGTCAAAGATCACTGGGTCTATGCATCATTGTGTTCATGCTTCACAGGATAAAATGACAAAGTGATGACAGTGCATATCCACTGTCAAAGGTCAACTTCACTGAGACATCACAGCGTTCTGCAAAAACATTTCTCCAGCATTATTCAAGGTAGTAACTCAGGAAGAACAGGATACTGAATTGGTGATCCTCATAAATGTACAGTTTTGATTGCATTTTAGTGATAAATCTCAGGAGAGAGTGGGAACACTCTCTCCTGTATCTTCAAGAGACTCTTATCAATATGTCTAGCTAGACTAGGTGTTTTGAGCCCGGCACACACGCCACCCCTGTGTCTGTGTTGGTTTACTGCCTCTCTAACCGGGTGACAGACTGATCATCTGATAAAGAGACTCTGTTTGACTCATACAGTACAGCACATTTAGGCGTCTTTGCACCCTTTTATCACACCAACTGTGAGATGAATCACTGCCTAACGCTTGCTCACTGGTAGCCACAAAGAGGCTATTAGCCTTTTCCTGCTCATAAATCTGTACACTGAGGTACACTCACTAGAACAGACTGGGGCAAAACACATGCAGACACATACAATCTGATTTTCAGATTTCATTGTTTTTACAAACCACAAACAAAGCAGTCCACAATTAGCACCTGTGTGCACATTATATTCAGTGTATGATTCACAGCTAGGGCCAGGAATGATGGCACAGAAATGTCAGAGACACTTCATAAAACCTGGATAAAATAAACCATATGCATGTGGATTCATTTTATATAACAAAGTTTTGTGCTAGCTTGCAGTTTTGTCAACAATTATTCCCAAGAGAATCATCTCAGCTATGTTGCAATGATGTATCGACCTCCAGTCAGATGGATCTTGTAGTTTGTTTTGATGCCACTCGGCTCAAGTAGCTTTGTCGACCTCCTTCACCTCTCTTCTCGATGACTCCCTCCAGGCTGCAGCTAAGTTTAGACAGAGGAAAGCGATATCTTTTCCTATTCTTGTCCTCCTTCCCGCCTCTGCCACAACTCACGCAAGTTGGTGCTCACGGAGCTACATGCCTCTGATGCTCTCTCATGTGCACATGCACATGTAAACATAGCCTGACACACATGCAGAAAACAAGTTAAGATAAAAATAGTCTTTCCAAAGGCAAGAGTCTTTTCCTGCTGTTTCCAGGATAGTGGAACACCAATCCCCACTGTCCAAAACTCGATATGCAAACACACATGTAGATCTAGATGGCTGAATTAGACCAGAAACCCACCCAGACGCACACCATTGAGACAATATCTGTGACATATTTTATATCATTCACCAGCCAGGAGCAGCCTGAAAAATGTTCATTGGTCAGGTCATTAGCCTGTATTTCAGCTTCATGAGATTGAGGCAGAGCAGTGGCCCTGTGAGCAGAACCAGAACCGTCAGCACAGTCTACACATAAATAACCTCCATGACTTTGAGAACGGGCTGTATACAGACCAAAAGATTAAGTTAAATCTATAGAAACCAGTGAGACACATTTTCTTGGTAAATACGAAAAACAAAACTGTGTTAAAAAGTCACAGGAAACAATCAGTGTTTACAGTTTGCTGGTTCGTTCATTTATATTTAGAAGACCAAGAAAAAAACCCATGACATTCACAACACCCAACAATTCACACAGGACCTTCACTGAAAATGGCAAATAATAAAAGTAATAACACAAAACAATAAATAACACGACAAAGCAAATAATAACATCAATAAGAAATAATGAAAAAAAAAATAGAGTAGTAAAGACTGGAAAAACATTGAAAACATTCATAGGAGGGTAAACATTGGCTTAGTTCAGCCAAGATGCAGTGCAGGTTGATATCTCCACTCCAGGACATTCCATAATTGCTCCCAAGGATCTCTCTGAACAGCACATTAAGTTCAGGCACCATTTTGCCTCGACAAGAAATGGTTGCATCCATACACATATCAATCTGTGGCTGAAGGAGCAGCAATACAGTTCAACATTAGTTTCAACACTTTTTACTGTAAACCACCACCCAAACATTACAAAGTTGTACTAAAGAACGGCGACTTCCTAGTTATGTATGTAGTCTTGACTATGAATCAACCCTTAAAATCATTTTGCTCACATAATGTTACTCGCACTCAAGGTCTTGCCAAGACAGGAGGGATGCTTAAACCACAGCAATTAAGGTATATTGCAAAAACAAGTAAACAGCTAAGCCAACACGCTTGTATTTGATTTTTTTTTTTTAAAAGCAGTAACAGCTTTTGAACACCTTGGCACACAGTAGCCGAACCTGATTCACCACACTACACACCACACTTATGGTGCTGACTGAACTTAACAGTCCGAGGCATGTTATGTGGAGAGAGGGAGTCAATGTGACAGAAAATTAGGCTGTCAAGCCAATTTTATTAACATACTAAAACTTAAATTTTGTATTAAGACCATTACAAATTATATTCATTACATTCATTACACAACTCATATTTAATTATGCTATTTCCAACCTTATGGATTGAACCCAGATATTTCTCTGGATCAGTTTATTAGAATTTGTAACTTGCTTCAATGTATCAAATCAACTAGTGGCTAAGTTCTGTTGTTTAGCAAAGAATGTGGTCATTCATGTCAGTGACATGCTATTTTGAGCAAAATGTGTGTTTATCAAATAAGCATGAAAAGGTGTCAGATCTGTACTGAAATGGACCACCTAAAAATAAGATGATAAAGAACTTGTAAACCAGCTTCTAAGGAACAGGACGATCCTTATCTCCTATGTTAACAAAGGAGATTATGATTAAATACTCGATTCAGCCATTTTAATGTCGAGCATTTGGCTGCTTGAAGCCTGTCAAGTGGCAGTGTTTGGGGGACACATGGGAAAATACATCAGCTGGAACTGACAGATGGATATGTCCATCCAGTCATCATCAACTGAGTGGCAGCCGGGTAGCAGCTTTAACAGAGCACCAGACTTCCCTTTCTTCTGCAACTTCAACTCTACTTTATAAATGGATTCACAACTCAAAGCTTCAGCAACAGCGACCTCTCATGGTAAAATGCAATTCTGCATTTAGGCAAGTCATTAGGCAGTGAAGCTCAATGACAGGTTTGTGGTTGCATGCATGGAAAAGTTACTTTTTTCCATTTCAAAGACCCCCTTTTGATATGCAGTCCACAGACCTCAAGCACATCATTTTCTCAACAACTTTTGGCATTGTTCTCCTTGATTTATAATAACTTTTGGTTAGGTTGATTAGTTGTTGAGGATGCTAGGATATGTAATAGACAGAAGACTATTCTGATGAGTGACAATGTGTGTGGATTTGCACTTCCAAAAAGCTTAATCTCTCCAAATCTCATGCCCTTTTTCTGCAGACTTCTTGGTTGATAAAGCAGTTTTTATTGTTTTGGAGAATATACACATCCATATAATGGACACGACATAGATGTTCATACAAATTGTTTTAAAAGTTTGCGATGATTCATTCATACCTCGATGGTTTGTCCACTGATCTTCCTCACGGTGTTGAGATGACACAAGTTACACGGGCCAATCTGGTGATTCGCTGAAATCACCTGATTGGACCACAAACCAGTCAGGTGGTTCATGGAATGAGGCATTTGCTGCTTCTCAACTTATTTTCCAGGTCACTTTTTTTCCACACTGAAGCAAGCTTTGAAGCAGTGGTTCTGCGGAACTAAAGTTCAGGGTTAGAAGCATGTGTGAAGCTCCATTGTTGTGCTGTGTCGTGCCCTGTCATAGCTGTACAAACACATTCAACCAATTCCATATTTACCCACCATCTTCACGCAATCTAATTATTTTCAAACGAAATGTACTTTGAATCCAAGGTGATCAAAGCAAGAATCCTTGCAAAAGATCTTTTTTTTATTTAAAAAAAGTGCTCTCACCAGGAGTTCACCAGGAGAGGTCACTGCTACTAAAGCTTTTAGCAGTAAACCCAGTTTTGAAGCAACTGGCTCAAGCGGTTCAGTACTTCACAGAAGCACTATTTAAGGCAAACAAAGCAAATATATATGTGTATGTGTGTGTATATATACACACACGCACACACACACACTCATACATGTATGTACACACACACATTTGCTTTATATAGAAGTTCAACTTCAAATATTGTGGGGTCTTGTTGAAAGATGCTTGCAAAAGTAGTTTGTATGAAAGTAACTTTTCTGTGCTTGTAATCGCAAACCCTAACCAACCACAAGCCATAACATTGTTGTGTTCCTGTTTGTCTTGCATTATTTAAGACTTCAAAACAGTTCGCATCTCTGGTAGTCAAATGCAGTGGTTACCAAACGTGTCGTGGAACACTAGTGTGTCATGAGGCAAGTCCGGTTGTGCTGTGGGATTTTGCGACAACCATACATCATTATTGCCAGGGTTCCTATGTCTGGAGACAGGGCAGGGCCACTCCCAAACCACTCTGACCTTCTCAGGGTCTGCCTGATCTGATGTGATACCCCAGAAAACTGATGGACTCTGTGTGGAAATGGCATTTCTCTGCTTTCACAAATAACTTATTCTCACGGAGGCGCAGAAGATCGGCTTTAACATGGACCTGGTGAGCTTCTAGAAACAAGGAAAAAATGAAATAAAAACAAACTGGTTTAGACATGAAGTGGACATGAAATGATGTTAAGAAAGCCTGAAAAACGGCTGGAGCTTTAGTGAGGCACGACTAAATACTCAAAATGACCAATATGAGTGTTAAAGCCAGTCTTCCGTTCACTCTCCTCAAGAATGTGGACCATGTGGGAGGTGTTACGAATGTCTAATTTTGCACAAAAAAAACAAAACAAAAAAAACCCTTGCAGCAGCTAGAAGGACAAATTCAGGAGGATACTTGTGTCGAAAAATGATTAGAATAAACCTACGAGTCGATGCACTGACTAAGTGTGCCGTCTTTCTTCTCGACAAAAAAAAGGAGGATGAAGGATAAAGCCGGCGATTCGTACCGGACATGAGGACAGAATATGACCTAATTCCCCACAGTACAAACACCTACCCTCCCTTACCCCGATATTCCGCTGGATATCTTACAGCTGCAGTTGCGGTTCTGTAAAAAGTCCCATATTCATCACAGTGCGTTGCGGCAGCGGCGCGCAAGCTGAATTCGCGCGATACCACGAGGTCGCGCGATACTTCCAAAAGCATGAGAGACCACAAGATGCCATCATAAATGCAACTGTAACAAGGAAACAACAGTAAACAATTACTTTGCTTGTTCAACAGCATTTTATCCTGTAGTTTTGTTTTGGAGGGGTGGGGTGCGGTTACTGCTTCAGACCCGATCTCTGCCAGGGATGTTTCGTCTTCTCTCTCTCTCTGCGCAACTTTTTCCTCTCCCATTAAAACTGGGGGCAAATTCGGGGAGAGTTTTAACCAGGACATCTGATCAAGCTAATCTATGCGAGGTTTCTGTGTTTTATTTTGAAGTTTGACAGAAGTTTATTCTGATACTCTAATAGACACTAATAATTTCTGATTCAGTGCGATCCGATTGGTTTAAATTTGAGCAATAACCACTCAAATAGAAAAGCTACCGATATGGAGTGCTCGGGAGTGGCAAGTTGTAGCTGAGTGCTCCTGGGACGTTGACTGACGTAGACTGTTGGAAGAGGTCTCCAATGATTTTAATGGAAGATAATAGCAGTGGCTAGCAAGCCGCTGCTGTAAAGTGCTGCTCACGCATTCTGTGGAATATCGGGGTTAACCTACGCTCACACTCCCTAGAGGTGAGGCGAGGCCTGCCCAAATGCATAGGTTCAGGGGCGTCGGTGTCCACACCAGAGAGAGAGCCACGGGCTTCAGAGGAGAGGAAGAACCACTGGAACGGACAGACTGCGGTGTGGAGGACTGGCCACTGTGACAGAGGTAAATGTCTAGCCCAGGGGTAGGCAACCTGTTAGACAAAAAGCCACTGAGCTGCAGGTGTTTGTTCCAATCTGTCCATAGCAAACCGGTTGACCAATCGACTGTCTGTAGACTCAGATCAGTTGATTGAATAAGCCAAATGTGCTGCCAAATGTGCTGCTGCCAATGTGTGTGCTGCTGCCTGGTTGGAACAAAAACCTGCAACCACAGCGGCTCTTTGTGGAACAGGTTGTCTACCCCTGGTCAAGCCGGATGGTAAGAGATGAGAGAACTCAGATCCAAAAAGTCAATCCTGGAAGTGAGCTCATCTTTGAGCCACTTGTTAAACCATTGAAGGACAATCTCTTGAGGAGCTCCTTCTTCCCAGCCAGTCCTGAATAGAGAACTCCCTGCCAGGGGATGATGTCAAGCAGGAATAGAGCTGGTGGTGAGACTGCTGGGTCTGTGTCTGGCCAGTTCTTCTGTAAAGGTCAGGTGCTGGGAAATGAACTGGGTTCAAATGCAGGACTCACAACCAGAGTCTTTATTAAAGACAACAAAAAATCACTGGAGCAAAAGGCAGGAAATGAAGAAGAGAACCAAGGGCTCTGTGGCAAAAGGCCAGCAGGAGATGGAGGAGAACCATGTAGACACCACCAGAGCAGGAAACACAGGTAGGGGTGGCAGGAGGCTGGAACATTGAGGTAAATTTTTTTTCGGTCAGTCAAAATGTGCCCTAATCTATGCCAAAATCTATGGTCCAGAGTCTCTTGATGTCCTGACTGCTGAGTTTCTGATCCCCGCAGCAACTGCAGCCGCTGACTGCCACAACTCCCTCATGCTGCGCTGAACCTGCTGCTGCTATCTTCATATTTGCACAACAACTAACCCACTTATCTCACATAGCTCTGTGCTATATATATAATGCCCTGTTACCACCACATGGTACCGGCTCGGCTCTACTTGACTTGACTCGGCCTTGTGTGTGTTTCCATTACCTGGAATACGTGCTTGCCTGCCAGGTCAAGTTGAGCTAAGTAGGGCTGAGTGTCATAAAAAACACCAGCGCATAGGAGCGAGTTATAAAAAACAAACAACAAAACTTTCCTCCCACAGTGAAGTTGGACTAGTTATAGAAAATTACATACCTTGCGCCGCTGCGCAACTCGACTCATTTTGTCCTCTGATCGCTGTAGTAAATCCCAAACTTCCCTTGTTTTTCCACAGTATTTTGTTTGTCTGCCTCCAGCCTATTATACACTTATATACCTAGGATCATCCCGTTGATTTCCTCCATTGTGTGCGTGTCATTGTTTTTCTTCCCCTTACTTTGTTTAACCGGTGGTCAGTGGTGTCGCATTGAAGATGATGTCACATGCATGCGCTACTATGATGACCGGACACTCTCAAGGCGGCACGGCTTTGCAGTGGAAACGTGCTCAAGCCAAGTCGAGTAGAGTTGAGCTGATACCACATAGAAACGAGGCATATAGTTAAGGCTCATAGCACCAAATAAAGTGCAAGGTACCTGGCCATACAGGAGCAGTTTACTGTTAGCATGTAGTTTTCTCGTTGGTTGATTATAACCTGTGCCTAATACATCACTGTCTTGTGTCCTTGCCTTTGACTAGAGAGAACTTCCGATTTATCACACAAAATTTGGAATTTATGGCATGGCATTTGATGTATGAGACCACAGACAAAGTATTCATACGTATTCAGTGACTTATAGGCTTGTCATTTTTTCTCTGGTGTGCACACCCGGTTTCTTTATTTAATAAATATCCGGCCACTGTGTATATTATTTATACTGAGCAGCAGAACCCAGTATAGTGCTTGTGTTGTACAAATCATGCAAAATGACAATTTATTTATTTTTTTGGTCTCGGTCTTGGTCTCAGGCTGAACTGATCTTGGTCTTGTCTTGGTCTTGATACTGTCTGGTCCCAGTAGTGTCTTGGTCTCAGTTTAGGTGGTCTTGACAACAGTGTCTAATCAGTGCTGCAGGCCAGTGCTGCCACTACAGAGGTGCCCTCGGTATGCCTCAAATAAAAAGCAAAAAAAAAACAAAGCCAAGTGACCCCTTCGGGCTGCAGACTGAATCCTAACAACCACAGAAGATGAGGTCCAAACTGGTCCAAATGCCAAAAGTCTGACAGTGTATAAGGCAGACATCAATATCTTGAACACATCTGGCAACTAACTGTCCCTTAATACATGTTTGACTGATTTCATCCAGCTTGGCCCTACAGAGCCTCTGAGAACTAATACCATGGATACCATCTTGGATTGGTGCAAGATTATTAATCAATTAAACTTTGTTTTAGGACAACAGCAAAGACACCATTAGAAAAGCCTTGACCCAGATGGTAACATGTCAGTATGCAAACTGTGGGCAACTCCTGTGACCTTTGAACCTTGACAGTGAGACACGTTTGAAGGCTCACAGCACAGCAACAAAATGTGCTACAGACAAGATGGAACTAGTTTTGGAAAGCGCTTGACCTCTACTACCACATTGTGGTAGCAAATTCTTTCAGAGCCTCACATAAATGTGAATGCTGCTCAAGGCAGGTAGTGCAAAAGGTCCCCCTGACCTGAGCTGTGCAGGCATGAACAGGCCTGAACAATGTGTGCAGGCAGCAGTATCCAGGAACAGACTATGCATAGAACATGAAATATAAGACGTAAAGACATATAAAAAAGAAATGTTAGTTATGTAGTTTTATGTTTGATATTTGTTGTATAACAAAATCATTACTGTTTGACTACTGTCTAGTTACGGATCATTTTGATAGATATGTACTGTTACCGTCCACAACTGTCCAACATTTGTTTAACACAGATTGCTGCACCTGTCTAACACATATTGTCACTTGTCAAAACATATATTGTCATGGTTAATGACATTCCATCATTAAAATTTTCAGAACCGGTTTGATTTTCTGCATTTTTCACATCTGTGAAAAGCCCAAGTGATCACTCTCGGCCACTGTAAAAACAACACACACACACAAACACACAAAGGGGCATAAAGGCAGTCATAACTGTTTTGAATAATTGATCACTAGTGAAATTGTGTGGCTCTAGGGTTTCCATGCTATCATTGTTCCTGTTTCGGGTCGATGGGTGGCAAGAAAAAGTCAACTTCTCATGCGAGTTGCTCATCACGTACCAGCCCCCGAACGCACGTAAGCTTACACACATGGACAAACACACAGTCATGCCCACGGCAAGAAGGATAAACTGTATAGATCGCTGTGAGGATGCAGCAGTACAGAGGCCACTGACACCCAGCGACTGTGTCAGAGGCTCACACTGGTCCACTGACTGTTGGGACGACACAACCATGAGAGGAGGATGCCTCGAGACAGTCTGATCAGCTCCCAGAGTGACAGTAAGTTCAAAAATGTTTTCAGATTTATCTTTCATCTTTTCATTCATTGCAGATGAGGAGTTTAAGATCTGATAGATTTACATTTTTATTTTCAGTGATTATCTTATAAATTCAGTTTTTGTTATCAGGAGAAAATGCTTATTATATAATTAAAGTGTTTGTGCTGTATTTCTGGTTTAAATGTTGGTTAAAATGTGTGTGTGTGTATATATATAGAGAGAGAGAGAGAAAGAGAGATTAATAATTAGAAATAATCTTTGAGATATGCGGAGATATATATCCCATTTCTGGAACTATCAATAAATCAGCATCCATCACTCACCTCATACTGACTTTTCTACCGCTTTCTTGCATCTGCACTGGACTGCATATTTTGGTGCTGGCCTCTGGCCCTCGGCTGTCTCCCCCGTCCTTGTGGGCTGAGCCACCCCGTCTCCCTTCATTAGGCCTTTGTTTGTCTCCTTTGTGCCCCTCTACTGCACACAGCCGTAATGACCCGTGTGCTGGCCACTCCGGTTACACTAAGGGCACACATCAAAGAGCCATCTCCATAAATATCTGCTCAATTTGTCACTGGTCCTCTTTGTTTTCCTCTTCATCCCCCCTTATTGCAGGACAATAGTGCAGGTGCACAATGAGGGGCACTCTGCTGGTGAAAGGGTCAGTGTTGTATTGACAAACAGAAAAAGTAAAATGGATTTCCAAACCTGAGGCCATCAGAGTAGGATGAGGTCATTCATGTCACGATATTGTTTACAACATAAGCTTTACAGCATAAATCATTATAAACTTGAGATCACAGAAAGACACAGAAAGATGAGGAAAAAATAGATACAGAAAGAAAAAGAATCTGAAACTGCAAGACAGATTTTTTTTCTTACTTCTTACTTTTCTTGAGGATTTTTTTCTTTTTAAATGATGAGGTAGGTGATTTAATTCTGGAACACTTATTGCTGATTTGGTAGAAGTCCTCTCCCCCTGTTTGCACCAAAAGATAAGTACAAAGTTAATAGATACTTTTTAACAAAAATGAAACAAATCAGTCATTTGGGGAATGAGTAATCCTGGAGAAATGCCATTCAATTGGGTTGAATGTCTACGTACTGTACATGCATAAATGTTTTCAGTAATCAACAATTGAAATAGACTTTTCAATGCTTTTGCACTGCTTTTTTTTTCAAACTAATATTTGCTCTTCAGTTGAATCACATATTCTCCTGTTGTTAAAATGCAAACCATGATGATGTTACTCAACTCATCCACTTCTTGACCTCCAAAAAACTGTGTTAAGACTTGTCATTAAAAAGTATCACAGGATAAGATATGAGTGGTAAAATAAAGTAACACCCACAACACTGATATTAGTTTTGCAGGTAAAATTTTGTCATTCTTTCAGTGAAACTTTGGTCTCTTTATTACAGTTGACATTGTACTGGACTTTGAAGGTGAGTGACTCATGATGTTTCAAGGTTTAGCCCATTTCTACAAGTAAGGATAAATTGTGATGAATAAATCATTAGGTGCACAAGAATCTCTGCTTTTTAATGTTTTTTTTCAGTGTCCATCATTTTCCATATATTCCCTCACCTGTCTGATTCTGTGGCTGGCACTGCAATTTTTATTGCTGTGCCAGCATTATTGCTGTAATCGTATTTGATGATATTTACACTCCTGATTTTCTTTCTGTCACAATCTGTGTCACCAATAATCTTATGATTAGTACAACCTGATAGAATCACATTAGGAACTCATATGGAAACACAGATTGTTCGACTAAGTATTGCATTTTTGTGCATTTTTGATTAAATATTGTTCATCATGAATAATTTATTGAAAGAAAGCAACCACAACTGCAGGTGACGAAGATGAAGTTTCCACATACCATGAGAAATGTGAGCAGGAGAGACCCAAAGGAAAAAGAAGGGATGGTGACAGAGAGAAAAAGAATAAACAAAATGGGAGAAGAAAGGGACCATCCAGAGCAGGTGAGAGAGAAGAGGAATTACAGGTCAAACCGGAGAAAAGAGAGAGACACAGAAGGAGGAGAGCGAAGACCGATCAAGATGCTGAGGGAAGAGAGAGGAAGGGTGTGGGGCAGACCAAAACACGGAATTGCAAAGTGGCAAAAACAAAGAAGAACATGAAAAATGATAAAACAAGAAAGCTAGAGCACAGAGAGGAGGAGGATCAGGAGGAGGATCAGCAGGAGGAAGGAGAGGTTGGAGAAAGAAATTCCAAGGAAAAAAAGAAACAAGGAAGTGCCAAAAAAGAAGAGGATGAAGAGAAACACACGGTAAAGGCGAAAACAAGCAAAGTGAAGAAGAAAAAAACTAAAGAAATAGTTGAAACAAGGTATGCCCTCATTGCAATTCTATAAAGTCAACTTTAGCTCCCAGTCATCCACTGTAATAAGTAGGAACAACAATAAAGATACAAATCTCTGCCTCAGTTCAGAACAGCAAACGAGTGAGGAAGATGAGAATAAAGAAGAGGAGAATGAGGATGAAGAGGTGAGGCCGGAGTCTCTGTCGCCAGAGGCACTGGAGAGGTTAAAGGAGGCAGTGGATGAGAGGAAGAAACTGATCCAAGGTCTGCGGGGGAAGCCCTGGCCCATGAAGAAGAAGCTGGTGACTTTACGGTAAATTTACTCACCACACTATAACTGATTCCGGATCTGCTGCAATTGAACACAGGATCCTCACATCAAACCAAATGATTTCTTATCTTAAGGGAGTCGCAGGAGTTTGTGGAGAAATATGAGGGAGCATTGGGTAAAGGGAAAGGCAGGAAGTTCTATGCCTACAAGGTCATGATGACCAAGGTAAACAGTGAAGGGCTGACTTCATAGGAGCAGTTTGTGAAATAATTATGGGAAATGTATTAATCTAATATCTAATGATTCATCTGCAGAAATGGATGAAGTTTCAACGTGACTTTGAGAACTTCAAAACAGCATGTATTCCATGGGAGATGAAAATCAAAGAGATTGAAAGTGAGTCTGATTTTGTCACTTGTGCCTGTATTTAATACAACATTTGAGAGGACAGTGCAAGCTGAATCAAATGTCCCCTCAGATAGTCCTTACTGGTGTTACAGCCACATTTATTCCCTCAGGTCATTTCGGCTCCTCAGTTGCTTCATACTTCATTTTTCTGAGGTGGATGTATGGCATCAACATGATCTTATTTGGTCTGACCTTTGGCCTTGTGATGGTGCCAGAGGTATTCTGTCACAGTCTAATTACATTCTGAAAGTACATGTCTTGCTTTAATGCACATCTAATGTCAAGTTTTCAATCTGTTACAGGCATTAATGGGTCGACCCTATGGCAGCATCCCGAGAAAGACTGTCCCCAGGTCTGAGGAGGCCAGTGCCATGGACTTTGCCGTCTTGTGGGACTTTGGAGTGGGTTAATTACACATGTGCAATATCACACTGTGTACGCTACATAATATAGCAAATCACTTCAACAAAGACATGTATCCACAGGGTTATGCTCAGTACTCAGTCCTCTTCTATGGCTTCTACAACAACCAGCGTGCCATTGGCTGGCTCAAGTTCCGCATGCCTCTGTCATACTTCCTGGTTGGTGTGGGGACAGTGGCCTACAGCTACATGGTGGTCATAAGGACGTACGTTTAACCACTGTGTACAATCATTCAATCCCTCTCATGTTTTATTGACCCTTGACACCCTGACACCCATTGTGTCTCATTAAAGGATGGCCCGTAATGCAAATGAGTCCGGGGTTGGAGATGATAACAGCTTTAATTTCAGCTGGAAAATGTTCACCAGCTGGGACTACCTGATAGGAAACCCTGAAACTGCAGACAATAAGTTTGCATCCATCACCACAAGTTTCAAGGTCAGTGTGGCTGACTGCATATAGCGTAGCCCTTCAATGCAGGTTATTTATATCCCATATATCTATCTGCCTGTGTCTCCAGGAGGCAATCCTGGAGGAGCAGGAGAGTCGGAAGGATGACAACATCCACCTGACCCGTTTTCTGCGTGTTCTGGCCAACTTCCTGGTCTTGTGCTGCTTAGCAGGCAGTGGATACCTCATCTACTTTGTTGTGCGTCGCTCTCAGAAATTTGCCCTTGATGGCTTGGAGAATCATACCTGGTGGGAGAGGAATGAGGTAGCACATGTTCAGTAGCAATGTGACTTGTGACTGTAGCATTAGCAGCACACTATCATTTACACAATTTGGAACTCTTTCATTCTTTAATGGTTCGGGAGAAGCTTCTATTTACCTGTACATAATGTTTTGCAGCTTTCCAGCATCCTGTCAATGTGCATGCTGAATTGCTGGTTTGACTATTTGGGGCAGCTAACTGGAACATTGTTAATGTTGTTAGTTGCACCATTGCTTTTCCTCCGGTAACAAGCCAAAATGTCTTTTGAGACAAAGGCCCACTCACCACCCTGAAGAAAGACAAGCAATTATATCTGTGGTCCTGTCAAGTGTCTAACTAAAACTTTTGAACAGTGACTGTGACTCAGTGCCCATCCTGCATGCAAGCTGTTGTTGCAGGTTGCAGGACACGTGACCGTGTTCTGATTGTCTTACCACTCATTTAGTCTGTTGAGTTGCGGGAGATGATTGTGCAGTTGTGTTAAGATGAGCATTGCAAGTGGAGAAAGGGTTCAGTGACTTTACCAGAAGGCAGAAGGTCAAACACAGAGGTCAGGGAGGCACAAATAGGGTCAACAATAACAGGAGATAACACTGCAAAGCAAAGGAAATTTTTGCAAGGCGGTGCATTCAAGAAACTGAGCAGAATTTCTGGAGATGAAATTGGCGAAACTAATGAAACACACAAAAACATAAAGAAGACCAAATCGAGAGACACTGGAGTAGCTGGATAGCTGATAGCTGATGTTGGTTAGAGAAACAAAAGAGGTGGAGAGGAAGATGCTGGCCTCCAATGAAGTCTGCTCCTCAAACTGCCCAGTTACACCTGAGCAAAGCAAAGATATATAAGGAGAAAAGAGAAAGAATGTGAACATCACAAATCCTGACAAAGACAAAAAACAACACTCTACTCAAACTAAATTATTATTAACAAATACAAAAAACAAACATTTTTCTTGCTTTTCTTCTTGTTTTAAATACACTGTATTTAGTCAAGATCAAGAACAGCGAAGATTTTGGAAAAATGTAGGGCCTTAAAAGCTTCCTCAGGTATCATCAAAAAACATTTTATTATTGATCATTTACTTGATTTTTAAGTGGATATATATGTCGGTCCACATGCTTTATTGCACCATTAGTGTCACTTATATGAGTGAAATAAGTTTTATGCGTTTTTCAGGTAAATATGGTCATGTCATTGCTGGGCATGTTCTGCCCCATGCTGTTTGATGTCATCAGTGCCCTGGAGAACTACCACCCTCGTGTTGCCCTCCAGTGGCAGCTGGGACGCATCTTCGCCCTCTTCTTGGGGAATCTGTACACCTTCATCATTGCACTCATGGATGAGATCAACCTCAAAGTGAGAACCAGCAAATAGTGTGTACATGTGTGAGATACTGTGCAGGTCTATCACACTGTTCACCTGTGTGGTGTTTGTATACTGCAGAGGGAAGAGGAAAAGATAGTGAAATTTAATATAACCATGTGGGAAGCCAGTCTGTACAATGGCACCGTGTCAGAGAACAGCACTGAGCTGCCCATCACCATCCAGCCTGCTGATGTACCCCGGGGGCCCTGCTGGGAGACCATGGTGGGGCAGGTGGGAGCACCGATTCGTGATGCATCTGCGTGTGCACCTGTGTAAATTCTGATCAATCATGTGCTATAATTCTTTGTACAATAAGAATGTATGCTAATAATTTATAACTTTTTCTGCCATTTTTTTGCATGATCAAGCTGAATCATTGTCTCTGTCAAAAAATATGGCAAAATG
Source organism: Karalla daura (assembly GCA_029224185.1). NCBI lineage: Eukaryota > Metazoa > Chordata > Actinopteri > Chaetodontiformes > Leiognathidae > Karalla > Karalla daura. The sequence goes on along the minus strand of CM055192.1, from coordinate 6,386,823 downwards.
AACAGGCAGCCACTTTTGATTTGCTCCTGTTTCTGTGAACAACGTTACTTCATAATGTAATAATCAATTTAAAGCACCTAGAGAGAATATGGAAGAAATATGACATCTTGTAGCTTGCATTAAACGTTACATGTGTGTTTGTACCTTTTCAAAACCTTGACAAAATAAGCTGGTTGTTTGATGTGTGCTTGCAGGAATTTGTCCGGCTCATCATATCTGATACCATGACAACCTACATCACATTGCTGATTGGTGATTTCCTCAGAGCTGTGCTGGTTCGATTTCTCAACTACTGTTGGTGTTGGGACCTTGAGGCTGGATTTGTGAGTCATCTGTTTGCTTTGTTATTATTCATAAAATGTTGATAATGCTTTTTGTTAAGGTGAATTGAGGAATTGTTAAATTGTTGCCAATAAATATGAGTAATTTAGTCTTCACCTTATATCTCCGTGTTGCTGTAAAAGCCATCCTACTCCGAGTTTGATGTCAGTGGAAACGTGCTGGGCCTAATTTTCAATCAAGGAATGATATGGTGAGAAAATCCAATAAGTTTTATGTGAATCTGCAGGTTTTATAAAATCATAATAAGCACACTGGCACAGGTCTTTTTGTCTTTCATTTGATCTGGTAGCACTGGTTCAATGGAGAACCTCTTATGATGACTGGCTCTTCCAGTTGGCTCCTCCATTTATTGTGTGTTGTAATCTTTTCCCTCAGGATGGGAGCTTTCTATGCCCCCTGCCTGCCCGCCTTGAATGTACTCCGCCTCCATGTGTCCATGTACCTGCAGTGCTGGGCTGTGATGTGCTGCAATGTGCCTCAGGAGAGGGTCTTTAAGGCCTCTGGCTCAAATAACTTCTACATGGCGATGTTGCTGGTGATCCTTTTCCTGTCGACACTGCCTGCCATTTATACCATTGTCACCATTCCCCCGTCCTTCGACTGTGGACCCTTCAGGTGCTTCTGCTTGTTTGAGGCGCAAGGTATTCATATTTGGTGACTGGGACCTTTTAGTCATAATGATGCTCTTGTCTTCAGTGGGAAAAAACGGATGTTTGATGTGATCCAGGAGACGCTGGAGTCAGACTTCCCTGCCTGGTTCAGTAAAGTGTTTAGCTATGCCTCCAACCCAGGACTGGTGTTGCCCTTCATTCTACTGATGGTGTGAGTCAGCCAATAGTCAGCTGCCGACCTATCACTGCTTTTCATCACCATGTTTCATGCTTTGCACACTTTCCAAGGCAGAACCTAACTTTCCTAACCTTGAAAAATCTGTTACTTTTTCTTTCAGACTGGCCATTTATTACCTGCACTCTACTTCCAAAAGCTATAAAGAAGCTAATGTGGAACTGAAGAAAAAACTGCAAACGGTAATCTAGAATAATGTTTATCTTTTCCCTCCATTTGCCACTAATCCTTTTCTTAAATCTGCATTGATGTGGTTTTAAGGAAACAGAGTCAAAGATAAAGGGTGAAGAATTACTTGCAAATTCTGACCTGTAATGCTAAATATTCAAGGCATTTTTAATGAGAAGTAAATAACTGTGTAAAATTGCAAGGTCTGATATTTGTTTGTCCTTCAGATTAGCTTTCCTGGTGCAATTTCGCTCTTTCACTTCGGTGATGTGTGTTGATATATATTTTGACTAAGCACAGTTCAAGGCCACCGTAGTTGTATTTGTACTGCTCCTCCAGCAGAGGGAACCAGAGTAACAGAAAGAAAACAGTAATTGCATTTAATTGGGTTTTATGCTGCTTTTTTAGAGATTGGAACGATTTGGTGTGATTCTGTGAGTTCTTAATTAGACTCAAGTGGTGATTATGTGTGTCTGAGAAGCAAAATGAGGAAAACAAGAAGAAGAACAAGCAGGCGGCTCTGAAGGCTCAAATGGATCTGGAGGAGGCCAGACAAGCTGCCTCACTGGCTACAGAGCGACAAGGGAAAAACAACGCTGCAGTGCAAGATCAAGCCTGTGAGATTTTATTTAAATTCAATTTTATCATGGGATATGAGCCAGAATCCAATTTAAAGCACATCGCAAACAAAAATCTGGGTATTTCAAATGCATGATCAAACGTGCATCAACAATATATTAAAAGGTGACTAGAAAAGAAAATGGTGGAAATGACCAGCTATAATTCAGATTAACAAAAAAGAAAATCACCCCTGTTCCAATGTACTGCTCATATCCTGCTTACATTATTATCACTAGCGCTACATTGAATAGGTTGTATTCACACACACACGAAGTGGAAACGGTACGTTTGTCTAATTTCTCCTTTTGCTCCTCCAGGCGATGCAGAGGAAAAGAAGAATGGACGCAACTCTCTGCTTCCCGCTGGCAGGGACCAAGGACCTGCAGCCACCAGAGCCCCTGTCCCCAGGACCTATCACCACGGCGACCACGGTGCTCCTGGGTACCTGCCCGGTTTCCATCGGCAAAGTGAGCCCAGGATGCACAGAGTGCCGAGCCTGCAGAGACGCTGATGAAAACAGTGCACTGGCAAGCTCAGAACCACGTAGTTTACAATGAGAAACCTGTGTCTGTGCATGATTCGAGGATACTGACTTGTGCACATTTACTCCTAAGATTTATTTCTTTGTTTACTACACCAATGCATTTCTGCTACCGTGCATTATTTTGAAGACAGCAACAATGAATTTGAATAAACTGACAGCAAAAGAGATTATACTTTGAGTGCATTTTCCTTCATATGAAGGGATCTCTATCTTAGCCCTGCATGGCTTTATCTGCCATGCAGAGAAAAATAATTCTTAGATAGGGGTATTCTCTTTGGCCATTTAATAGTTGCTGTTATTTATTTGACACGGATGGATATCCCATGCAGTGAAGTTTTCCCTGGCTGCTCACCTACACACACTAAGCACTGCTGCCCCTGGGCCTGTGACTAGGCCAAAGCATTAAACAATTCATTAGACATGGATGCCATTTAACCTATCGAGCTTGGCTTAACTGGATCACTATCCCATCTCTGTCACCACTTACACACTCTGCTTGTCTGTGTTTCTGCTGTGTAATTTAGATATAACACTCAGACACATCCCAAATGTGGATTATTTAGAGGAAATAAATAATTGATCCTTTCCAAACAGTCAGATTTGGGTTTCTGACAGTCCTCATGATCCTATCATGTGCTAACTACAAGGGCATGTACGAGTGAATTTCTGTCAATGTTCTGACCTGTCTGACAAATCTAACGGTACCGGTGCTGCCCGACTAACTGATCTTGAACTGAACTGAATCAGCCTGATATGGAATATATTAGTAGTCTTGTTAATGATTCACAGCTGAAATGTCCCACAGGCTGTAATGATACCACAGATAATTGATTGCAGTGACTGTTTACCCCCAAGTATTTTTTATTAAGTCAATATAATCAGTATTGGATTGTTTTCCTACTGTTTGCATATTGTGGAATGTAAATGAAAGCAACCAATCATCTCTGCGGTGGGTTAGGGTTAGGGTTAATGGAGAGTGTTTATTTTGTGAGTTGAATCAGCATTTCACTTATGTATGGGCTCAATTTCTAAATTATTTGATTTTTTTTTCATTATTCTTAGAGAGTCTTCTAATGTTATACACCTTTTTTTCTATAATCATGTTCTTGTTTATTTCTGTAGTGGTCATTTCAATACGGTGGTCTGGGGGAATTGACTGGATTTTGGAAATCAGCCTGCAGAGAAACTGTAATTTTTGGTAGTCTCCATGTGATGGCTTCATTTTTCAGCTTCAGAGGTTGCTGCTCCTTTACAATCTGCTTCTTTGATCATGCAATTGCCTATACAAAGACTAGAAAAAGGCTTCCTGTCTGTTACATATACATCTCTGTAGCAATAATAAAAATAGTTTTTTACATTTCACAAATCTGCAGTGTAAGGGTCAGCATTCAAATTAGTGTTGTCTCTGAATGATTAAAGACTAAAAGTCATAGTGCCAGCAACACTGAATTACAGTGCCAGTCAAATCCACTTTCTATAATGCTCATGATCAATTCATTGCAAGTAAGCATTAAATATTAATTCTGTAGTTATTTGAGACCTGGAGAATGGTGTAAGCTCCTATGCTTTATTCTTTCATTACGTGCCAAGAGATGCCAATCACATAATTTAATGAAGGAGATAGAGGAGATGCTGGTAAGCAAACCTGAATTGTCTGAGAACCCAGGAGGCTCATTCATAATCTGACTCTCTCTTTCTTATCCCACACACCACCATCTCATCCGCCTCCTGCAGCTCTTTGCTGGCTCTGTCCCTGTCTCCCTCCGCTCTGGCACAATGCAACAGAAAACTGAGCCATGACAGGTTACACATTACCGGATATCTCAAGGTCCACTGTATCACAATGGGCATCTCTTATTCACTAACAGTGGTGAGGGGTAGAGCAAGAAGCCGTGGCCATGTAAGCACTGATTTGGCAGCTGGGACAGTGTCCAATTTGACTTTGGATGGCAAAGGTCAGCACCGGGTCTCTGTGTGAGCCCATGGAAAGTGAGACACTTTGTATTCAGTGGATATGAAGAAGAAATGCAGCTGGACTTTGGTTGCTGCAGGACAAAGAAGACATTTAAAGCTCTAACGCTTGCTGTTTAGGCACACACATTTATTCTATTCAAACCAATGAGAGTTTGAAATGTAGTCTTTTCTCTCAAATCTCCAACAAAAAAACCCAAACACAACAACAAAAACAACAAAAAAAACAAAAAAAGGACACACGTGCGCACACTGTAACAAATTACTGTAAAAATACAGGGTATTTTGAACAGTAGTATACCATTTTCCGTTAATACAGTTGAATACCGCAAATTCTGACATCTTGGAGGAAAAAAATGTTTACAGCAAGCGTCTGTAAAAGAAATACAGTAAAATTAGAAATTTACAGCAAGCCACCATAATCTTACGGTATCATACAGTATTTATTTTCTTTTTCAGTTAACTTTAGGGACTTAATGTTGGGTCAGTTCAATCAGCTATTCATCGGGGCGAAATTAAAAATAGGGATGCATATCAGTATTTTTATTTAAACTTGAGGACACAACAATAAAAAAGGAAGAATTATTTTTCATCCGGACTCTTAAACTGAAAGCTCCGAACGCACGGAGCACTTGGAGGCTTCATCTGCTGCTCCTTCCCGCTCCCTGCCGTCTCCTCGGAACTGAGCAGCTCATCCACACCCATCCTACCCCCGTGGCTCTTTTGAGAAGGTAAATATAATCTTGCAAAAGACAGAATGATGCTATAATGTGGGTTTGTGTTGGATTAACATTTTATTAACTGTTTTTCTGCTGAAAAGATCGAGTTAAAACTACTAGCATACTAGCGTCGCTAATGTAGCAGCTAGGCTATGTGGACAAAAGTTTAGCTTTCTGTTGAGGCACATTACTTATGTTAGTGTTAGCTGGTTTAGTCATTTGATTAGCTGTCTACAAGGTTTTATTTTACTATTAGAAAGTTTGAGTTTATAAGGAGAAGCTTGTTATTAAGGATGCAAACAGCTAACAAGTAAATTACAAACTAGTTGTAGATTCATGTCATCCATCGGTGATGAAATAAAGACCGTCATCCTCAAGGCTTTGACCAATTTGTCTGAGGATGGTCAAAAGCAGGTCATCACAGCACTTGAAATCTCAGGTGTGGAATCAAAAGAGGACCTCAAATATGTGCAGCAGGATGACCTCAGAGATCTTTTGCCTGTTATCCAGCAAAGAAAACTTCTGGAAGCATTCAAGATGGGTAAGGACTATCAGTATAGTGTTCAAAACAATCAATGTTCATGAAATGAGTTTGCATGCCTGTAACAAATATTTTGAAATATTGATAATTTCTTTTCCATGTGTTCGAGAATCTACTACAGTCACCCTTGATCTACAGATAATTCAAGATGACTCAACACATACAAGCCTGACTTCACTCTCTAGTCAATTGCAAAATGTATAAGGGGTGGCTTTTTCTGTGAACTTGTTATCATCATATAGGACTCTTATACCCATATTTGTTTTCCATAATTGTTGTCTGCATCAGTTGCCGGCGATGGAGTCACATTACACCATTGGATGATCAGCATTGAAAGCCAGGTCATCTGTGAAAGCACCCAAGCAAACTTCACCACGGGACTTGCGGCAGTATTTGCAACATTCTATGTATTCAACTTGCAGTACCAGGAAGAAGCTGCAAGGACTCTGGAGTTTGTTCAAAGGTAAATTTCCTGTCAGAAATATTGTCTGAGTGCGTCATCTCTCTTCGCAGCTCGGGGTACTAAATGCTCATATGTGGTATGTATCTTGAACTTTTCAGACCAAAGTCTTAGAAATCACTGATGACAAATTTCTCAAAGATAACAATGTTTCCTAATGCCTCAAATTAAAGTTAAATAAATGTTGTAATAATGGCAGCAGCTGATCTGTCATAATCCTCAATTATGAATGTTTTGTTTCTCATAGTTTCTCAAAATGAAGTTAAATTCTTCTAATTATGAGACACAGGGGTGATTATCATAAAAAGGCATCCTCATTTTTTGTTCAATTAATGTGATAGGGTTCCATGTTAAATGCAAAGTATCTTTACTTGCTGCACCTATACTTTATCTATTATTTCATTTTAGGCGCCTCATTGGGATCAATCCTGAGAGGAGAAGAAAGACCAGCCAGGGGAAGGTGGTGTCAAAGCAGACAGGGAAGCTGGTCCACAAAAAGGCAGCAACAGTGAATCCCCATGTGGGGCTTTATTTAGTTGGAATGGTGCAGTTCAGTTGTCTCAGATGTTCAGGCTCTCCATTGTTAAGAATGTGTTCTGTGTGTATAGGGAAATAGAGAGGTATTGAAGGAGAAAACCGAGACAATTGATGAACAAAGATGCATCGTCTCCAGATGGAGAATTGACGTAAGAATTTATGTAAGTTTTGTTTAGCATTATATCTTGTATCTAGTATGAATGTACATACAATAACATTAATAATTTGGATACTGTTGTTCATCATTTTCCACTGTAGCCAGTGTTGAGCATACCCTGACCCTCCCAACCAGTCCACGACTGATTCATGCTGATGTGTTGTGTTGTTGATGTAATGTGAGCCAATTCTTGTCATAGTTCAAGAAAAAAAACATGACAATCAAGTTAGTGTGTTTATAGATTTTTATGGATACTGAAAATGTTCAGCTTTAATAAAAGCTTAAAAAAAGGACATCCCTTGTCTGAGCCATTTCTGTGGTAGCTATTTTCATTTATTATTCCTTATTACTTATTATTAGTTTTAATTTTTAAATGTAAAACATTTAGATCATTGGTTTATATCACTGTATAGATCACATTCTGCAGTATAGTTTCACAGTAGTAATAGAGAATAATTTAGTAACTGTAAAATAACAGTAATAATAATAACTGTAAAATAACAGTATAATGGAAACCAAAAAGGTGAGAGTATGATACTGTAATGTTTATTTTCTGAGCAGCACAATACTGTATTATTTTTACGGTAATAAACTGTTGTTGACTGTACAGTAGGTATACTGTAGAATAACAGTTTCAAGCAGGCAACTTTAGCTGCCAGTAGTTTACTGTAAATTAACAAGAAAATTTGTTACAGTGCACATAAATTCCACTTAAACCCGTTGAATGTGATGTGAACCTGAGCTTGGAGTCCTTCACACTGATTGTTAATGAGAAGTTAATGTCCCATTAATGAGAAATGTTAATGAGAATATACATCAGAAAATAGAGCACATGGCATTAATGAATTATGTGAAATGCATGTTTTTGCAGTTGTGCAGAAGAGCAAGCCGAAGCTCGTTCCCAGGCCTGTGTTAAGGAAGTCATATAACCCCCGGAAGTGTGTTGCTTTCTGTGTTAGCGGCCAGCCATCTAATGTTTCCCCCTGCATTATTCAAAAGGTCAGCTCTGACATTTGACCATAAACCACAAAACCACTAGCTGTATTACAGTGTTAGAAACAAATAATGTTGGTTGGAACAATGTTCACCCCTCTGTCCTCACTTTCACCCTTTTGCCTGATCAAAGTTTTACCTCACAATGTTTAAATTAAAAAATGATTTCAGTTACTGTGTCTGTCTTAAGCTGTTTGGATCATTCCAATGGTGAACGGGTCCATTGCTGACAGGTAAGAGCATCTTAATATCTTGGAAAGGCTCAATCAATCACAAACCAGGTCAGTGCGATCTTGACTACACTGACTTTGGAAGACTTGATAACTTCCTGGTTTTATTCAGAGTTCTGAGTTCAATAGACTTCAGTAAAAACAATAAATTGCAGTAGTTAACAGATATGCAAAGATAAATATAGACATTTTGATATTCTAAATCAATAAAGACAATTAAAGATGAATAGTTATTTTCAGACAGTCACCAAATGTGCAAGATCCTTGATAAAGTAAAATTGGGCTTTAAAATTAAAGCAACTATATATTCTGTAAACCCACAAGTGACTGTGTACAGTATTTAAATACAGCAACTTGTTTCCCTTGTCTCTCAGGATTGCTTAAGCTTTCATCTAACTTTAATTTGCCCTGACCTTTATGTCCACATTTACTCTGGTATCACCTTACCCTCCCACAACTGCATAATGGCAGACATCCAGTCATCACTTTACTTCTCTCCACTTTAAGCCACTGTGATGTAAACTAATTCCTTTATTTGATTTCAATAATTTCAGCATGTTGTCTGCTTCTTCAGGCAAACATTAATTGGTAATTTGATAGACATTTTCCATTGTCTGATGGACTTTGTATTCTCCCTGGGCCCCAGATTATCATCTAATGGTTGTCAAGGAGCCTGGTCTTTGAACAGCCTAAACACACCTGTTTCTTTGTGTGTGTGTGTGTGTGTGTGTGTGTGTGTGTGTGTGTGTCCTGTCACTGTGACACAAGACCGGCACAAGTGTATCAGCCATTCTTAGGGAGTGACTCATGGACGGAGAAAAGGCTGAACTGAGAATAGGGGGACAGCGATAAGTAGCAATAACTAGAACAGACAAAATGCCCCCGAAGAGGAGAAATGAGACCATAATTAAGGTTGAAGATGGTGAGATTTTCGACTTATTTGTGTTGAACTGTTTATTTGTTTTTCACAAATTGTCAGTAAAGAGGTAGACAGATCGATCCTGAGGGAGGTTTCAGCTATATAAAGTAAAAGTCACTCTTTACTGCTAAGATATTTATGTTCAGGTTATTATCCATCAATGTGCCTGTGAATTTGTGTGTTTTTCATATTGTCAGTTGGGATGGACGTCGATGCTGTTTTAGACAGTGGAAGTGAAGGTAGGTCATCTGGAGCAGTTCTTTTTATTTGTCGTTGGAGCGATGAGTGCTTGCTTTTCCCTTGTCTTTCACTTTTTGTGACAATTATCTAAAGTTGTTCACCAGTTTTCCTGTTTTCTGTCACATGAACCTGATGAACTGATTTCTTTCGGATCTAAAAATCAATATATATTCTGTCTCAGATGAAGCCAGGAGGAGGGCAAAAAACAGAAGACCACAACGCAAAGCCAAAAAAGTCAGTGATGATGAGGAGGAAGATGAGGATGAAGATGAGGCACCAAAGAAAAGAGGACGGAAGAAGAAGACAAGAGCACGCGATGAGGAGGAGGACGATGAAGAAGACAACCGCAGTGTGAAAAGCAAAAGCTCAAAAGCCTCCAGGAGGAAAACTGCAAAGGAGGACAGTGATGAGGAAAGCGAGGATGACCAACGGAAGAGAAAAAGGCGAGGCACAGCGGCATCCAAACAGGAGAAAGAGGAGCAGAATAAGGAAAAGAAGGGAAATGTTAAAGGAAAAGATGGAATGAAAGATAAAGGTGGAGAAAAGGACAAGAAAAAGAAGAATGGGAAGATGAGCAGGTGCAGTATTCTCTGAGAGCTTTCTCTCACCTACCTACATGTTACACACACCTGTAGAGGAGAGACAGACTGTGGTGATATGATGCTATGGAGCTTATATTCAGGGAGATGTAACCACAGCAAGTTGATTATTATATCATCCCCTGAATGATAATTACAGCGTATGTGGTTGATTTTTAATGTAATTTGATTCTATGTAAGAGAAGCTGGTCAACATTTAATGACAGCTATGACTTTCACACAAATCGGCAACAGGACAACAGGACTGGACAATGTCAAACATCACATCTTCCTGGTATTTCGTAGGGGATAATGAATTAAACAACAGCAGTCTGCCTGTCAGAAAAGGTTTTAATTTTTTGTAGATGAAAACACTTAAACTTGCCATTTAAACATGTCACACAAACTCTGTGATTCTGAGGTTACATAACGTGTCCCTGTGTTTGTGCATCCCATGGAGATCGTGATACGTCTGTCCCATTTACATTATATGTTCTCATACACATGACTTCATGATGAGGATAAATGTAAAACTGAATAACTAATGAAAAAGAATTTTAAGAGGTGACAGGCTTTGCATGGTCTGATGTTGTGGGTTTCTGAGGTCTCGATTTGACTCTGGCAGTGGTGCGTGATGCATCTTTCCCCTTTATCAGCTCTTCTTCGTCCTCTGAATCTGATGGAGAGTCACTGTCAGAGGGAGAGATTGAAGCCCTAAAAGAGCAAGTAGAAGAGAAGAAGAAACTCATCGCCACCTTGAGGAACCAGCCCTGGCGCATGAAGAGGAGACTCGTCTTGCTCAAGTAGATAAACAAAAAGCAAAACTTTGGCCCTGCTTAACTCCTACCTCTGCCTGCCTGCCTGCCTGCCTGTGATCATTGTAATTTCTGCCACGCTGCTTGTTTGGTTTTGCTTTTTTTGCTTGTCACTCATTTGTTTTTGTTTTGGTTTGTTTTTTTTGTTCTCTATTTCTTTAAAGCACTTTCTTGCCCGCCATCACTCATGTCATGTACATGTGATGCTGTTCATGCTTTATTAAAACTTGTCCTTGCTACTTTAGCTGTTTGGTACTTCTGTTTATCTCTGCTGTGATCTTTTACAAAGATCACAGCAAAAATAAAAGTTTTTTTGGGCTGTATATACCCATAGAGAAGTTTCACTGAGAACCGAATGCAGGATACCTGTGACTCCAATTAAAAGCTGAACTGAGCTCTGATATGATGAAAAGTCAGGAAAAGTTTTCGGGAGGGGCATGTCAAAACTACTTGAGTAAAATGGCTGAAACAAAATAACAGCCTTAGGAATCCAGTAAATGATACAATCACAACATTTGTCAATTCACACCAACAAATAAAGCCAGATTTCATCACTGCAGTCGAGCTATTTAGACATTGTGCGATAAGGCCGTTAACACACCTGGGTAACTCATTGACAGCAGGCTAGGCTGAACTTCATCCAGTGTGTAGGTTTCTCTATGTACAGATCAGTGTAAGCAAGGGAACTGAAAGGCGAGCTGCTTTGACTATTTCATGAGCCTCACACTGTTTAATGCATATTGTTGTGGCTGACTGACCTGCTGCTTGCCAAGTCCTCCACCCAATGCTCTCAGCATATACAGTATACCATCAATCAGTGAGTCATCCCAAAGCTGTCGCTTGTACTTCCTGTTCCTGCTAATTAATTAATCTTGCTCAGCTGGATCATTGCTTGGTTTCTCCTGCTGTATGTAAGTGACTTGGATGAAAGCAGCAGTTAAATGACTCAATATAATGTCTGACAGGGAGTCTCAGGAGTTTGTGGAGAAATTTGAAGGAGCTCTTGGGAAAGGAAAAGGCAGGAAGTTGTATGCATTCAAAGTCATGATGGCCAAGGTAACTGTTTCATTTTGCACCGCCTAAAACTGTTACAATACAAACTTTCTAACCATGATGTTATTTTAAGGATAGATTAAAGAATGTCATACTTTCAACTTTCAGAAACTGATCAAATTTAAACGAGACTTTGAAAACTTCAAAACAGCCTGTATACCGTGGGAGAGGAAGATTAAGGAAGTAGAAAGTCGGTTGTACTTTTACTTATTACTTACAAATGTATGAGCCAGGATCTTGCCCTCTTTAATAAGGTGTCTCATTCTCTGTTTCTAATGAAGGTCACTTTGGATCATCAGTGGCATCCTACTTCATATTTCTGAGGTGGATGTATGGCCTGAATCTGGTCCTGTTTGGATTGATGTTTGGCTTGGTGATGCTGCCTGAGGTACAACCTTCAGCATGAGATACGTGATGTGAAAGTCTTGTTCTTCCCTTTCATCTCATCTCATCTCATCTCATCATCTCCATCCCCCTCTGTGTTTAGATTCTCATGGGACTGCCCTATGGCTCTATTCCCAGGAAAACTGTGCCTCGAGAGGAGCAGGACACAGCCATGGACTATGCTGTGCTCTTTGACTTTGGGGTGAGGATCTTAGGTTTAGTCATTACTATCATAACCACACAAAAGGGCATCCACAAGGTCCAGGCTGAGAGATATCAAGCCATCAACAAAGGCTTTGGTTATGTTCTGTCTTTTCCTCTCATACCATCATCAGGTTGCATCTGCCACAGTTTTATTAGCATTAGTGTTTAGCTCAAGGCATCACTACACATCAGTACAGCCTCAGGGCCATCAAACTCTGGCTTTCTCTGGTAAATGTTTTAATAAAAGCTGACCTTTTACTTGACGCATTTCTTGTTTGCACACCTCATCAACAGGGATACTGCAAGTACTCTTTTTTGTTCTATGGGTACTACAACAACGATCCCACTATCGGAGTGCTTCAGTTCAGACTCCCTCTTGCGTACCTGCTGGTTGGTGTTGGCATCTTTGGATACAGCCTGATGGTTGTCATAAGAACGTGAGACAAGACAAATCTGGCTCAATGAATGGTTGCATGAGCATGTATACAGCTTTTTATTTAGTTTATGTTCTACTCTCTTCTCAGGATGGCACGCAATGCAAATGAAGGAGGGGATGGTGCAGAGGAGGGAGAGTTCACCTTCAGCTGGAAGATGTTCACCAGCTGGGACTATCTGATAGGAAACCCAGAGACTGCAGACAATAAGTACGCCTCCATTACCACCAGTTTCAAGGTTAGCAGGTGTGCATCCGTTTGCGTGTGCATGCATGTGTGTATAAGCAGTGCAAATAAATTTTATAAATTCAGTTGATGTTTGTGTAATAGTTTGTGTAATAGTTAATTACACAAATAAATAATTTTGCTTTCAAGGAGTCTATCGTGGATGAGCAGGAGAACCAAAAAGATGAGAACATTCATCTACGACGATTCCTCAGGGTCCTGGCAAACTTTCTGATCACATCTTGTCTTGGAGGCAGTGGGTTCCTAATCTACTTTGTGGTGAAACGTTCTCAGGAATTTGCCAAGACGAATAGTGAAAATCTCTCATGGTTTGAAAAGAACGAGGCAGGTTGACAGCCAGTGTTTGGCATTTCTGGCATTAAATTCTCTTTCCCGCAAGAATACAAACTTTACAGTAACCACAACTATCTCCTCACCTGATTCAGGTGGAGTTTGTGATGTCTCTGCTAGGCCTGGTGTGTCCTCCTCTGTTTGAAACAATTGCTGAACTGGAGGATTATCACCCCCGCACTGCACTGAAGTGGCAGCTGGGACGGATCTTTGCCCTTTTCCTCGGAAACCTTTACACATTCCTCTTTGCCCTGTTTGATGAGGTTACTGCCAAGGTATGGCACATATGCATGTTTGTTCGATACTGTTTGTCAGCAACTGTCTTAAAATTTTCCTGCAATGCTGACAATGTTCACTGAGATCTTTGCAGTTTCTTTTGTTGTGACTCAAATAAGTGGATAAGTCTAAGTCCAGCTCTCATATAGAGAAACGGCAGGGAACACACGCTGAACAGGTCACTGGTCTATGGCAGGACACCTAGGGGACCTGCATCTCCAATTGACATTAACATACATGTTGTTGGCAAAAACCAGAGAACCTGGAGATAATCAATACAGACATGGGGAGAACATCCAACCTCCAGACAGAGAGGCCCCCCCCCCAACAGAAATTTGAAGCAGGGCCTTTTTGCTCAGGGAACAGCACTTGTTACCATTCCACCGTGTTCCATAATGTTTAATCTGAGTTTTGCATGTAAAACTGTCAAACAGCCAATTTATGAATTATTGAAACCTCTTCCTTCAGTAGGTAGTTTTTTCAACCCCTGGTTCGAGATCGATGCCAATAAAATTACCTAAAATACTGAAATATATGTTTTGAATTGTTTTCCTGTTATGTTTTTAATGTTTTAATGTTTCTGCCTCTTAAGTTGGAGAGTGAGAAGTCAATCAAGAATGCTACTGAATGGGCTTTGAGCGAGTATTATGCCAACTACAGCTCCTACCACAACACAACAGACATTCCTCCTCCGGATGTGCACCCGGCCGATGTCATTAGAGGACCCTGCTGGGAGACTGCAGTAGGAATTGTGAGTTTCTAAACTATGAGAGGTCCAGAGGCTTTCTACTGTTTCCATCATCATTATTCTATTTCAACCCCCAAACTTCACCTACATGATTTGTGCTTGCTCTCCGTCTCTTTGCCTTCGTGATCTCCAGGAATTTGTGAAGCTGATCGTATCAGACATTCAGGTGACCTACTTGACCATCCTGATTGGAGACTTTGCACGAGCCGTCATTGTCCGTTTTCTGAACTACTGCTGGTGCTGGGACCTGGAGGCTGGATTTGTGAGTACCAGCAGTGTGTGTCAGTGGGTTTCGGTGTTTACGCGCATTATGTGTTTGTTTGCTTAAATTGAGTTAATAAATTAAACACATTTTCTTTTTACCCCATGTGGGTACAGCACAATTCGTATTGAAAGCAATTCAACCTGACACCATACAATGACATCTGGCAAGATACCGGATCCCTTACATTTGGTGAAATGGGACACGACAAAGAGAACTTAATTACAGAGAGGGAGACACAGAGATGGGAGTGGATGCAAATGTATCGACCTGGTTTTTGTTCTTTCATTTGAGGATGTTAATTGTGTCATTTTGATTCCAGCCTTCATATGGAGAGTTTGACATCAGTGGAAATGTGCTGGGGCTCGTTTTCAATCAAGGAATGATATGGTAAATTACTCCACATTTGCACGGAGGATAAACTAATACCAAGAAACTGAAAACTTGTGGATTTGATGCATTTTACGTGACAAATTCCTTTACTTTAATATTAAAAGAGAATACACTGGAGTCAGCCATGCCCGAGAGATTTAGGATCTTGGCTTGTAACTTATAATCTAAGAATCGCACCATAGCTGAAGCCTTCTTGAGGCTGCAGGGTACACTGCCTGAATTCCCTTTGAGTGGTCTCACTTTGCTAACCTCACTATATTTTGCAGGATGGGTGCATTTTATGCTCCAGGTCTAGTGGGTCTGAACGTTTTGCGCCTCTTGACTTCAATGTACTACCAATGCTGGGCTGTGATGTGCTGCAACGTACCCCATGAGCGTGTTTTCAAGGCATCACGATCCAACAACTTCTACATGGGCCTATTGCTGCTGGTGCTATTCCTCAGCCTGCTGCCCGTTGTCTACACCATCATGACCCTGTCGCCGTCTTTTGACTGCGGGCCTTTCAGGTCAGTCACAGCCATGTCAGCTGCCATGGCAGAGATGCCAAATAAAGTCTGTGATAATTCTGGTGTCACACTCTGACGTCTGCCATGCGCTTATTCTCAGGTCAACAGGTCAACTTTCATTAATTTTTATACAGACATGAAGGGATGATTTCCCATTTACCGTTAACTTAAAAATAAAATACACTCAAGTTGGCCGTGTTAAGTGCTTATGAACACATGCTGGAAATTCAGATAAAAGTTTAAGTTTTAGGTACCGTTGCATCTTTTAGACATCTTGGAAAATAATTTTTCATCTTTTGTGGGCAAATAATTTTAAAATTAACTCAATTTTCTTGGCTTTTTACATGTTCTTTTTCTGTTGATTATTTGCAGAGAAATATCTGTTTCTGATGTCTTTTTAAATGTGGTGGTTCATCCAATTGACTGCATGGAAATTTCTATCACGTCAGAATTAGCAATTGCCAATAATTATCACTTTCTATCATACAATAAATGTACTGGAAGAGAATCATCTTATAACTTTCCATCATGATCAGAAATCCTAACCCTTCTTGTTATTCACAGATTCGGTAAACATTCTCATGTGTGTGTCTCCTTCAGTGGTCAGGAGAAGATGTATGATGTCATCATGCAGACGATAGAGCAGGATCTGCCAGCTTTCATAGGGGACATTTTCACATATGCTACCAATCCAGGACTCATCCTGCCAGCTGTCCTCCTCATGGTGTAAGTGACATGTACATTTCAGAGGCTTTGATAGTTTTGCTCTGCTAAAAAAGCAGATTCTGAGCTGAATTATCTACTACTAGCTGTAGGAAAAATTTAAACAGGTTAACATTTTGTGCATTTTGAAAGCTTCCTCCTCCACTTATCTGCAGCCTGTGTGTATGTTAGTCTTTCAGATATAGCATCTCACTCACAACATACAGAAGTGTTTATTCTACTACTGGGACAACATCTAAATTAACTAATTTCAATTTTCTAGATGTAAGTCTCATCAGATGTTGAAGTTGTAACTGCCAATGTGCGTAACTGTGTGTGTCCACAGCCTGACACTTGTCTAAACAAATTATTCATAATAAGAATACTGATGTGACCTGTGTTACAGGTTGGCTATCTATTACCTTAATGTTGTCTCAAAGAGTTACCAGCAAGCCAACTTGGACCTTAAAAAGAAGATGCAAATGGTCAGTATGAGCACCACCTTGTGTTATCTTTGTGTTCCTTAAAACATGTCTTTTTTTGTTCAAATTCAATCAAACAAATAACCCTGTGCCTTACTGGTCATCACTTCAGGCCCGGGATGAAGAGAAGAACCGCAGGAACAATAAGGACAGCACTAATCAGGTGATGAAAGACTTGGAAGACCTGCTGCCAAACAAGTCTCTAGCACCCCCTCCTACTGTGGAAGAGCCACCCGCACCTGGTACACACACACTCACACACACACCTGCATATTTCTTTATCACCACTGGGCTCACCACTCTTTCTGCCCCCCGTCCACTTGTCGTCTCAGATGTTGTAATCGAGAAGGGCAGTAAGTCTCCCAAGATGAAGCCAGGTGCAGCGGGGAAAGGGGTGAACCTGCAAAAGGATGTGTCTCTGGCTGCCCCAAACCCCAAAGCACCAGTGACCCGTGGCCCCGGGCCAAGAAGAGGTGGGCCTCCTGGAAATGCCAGCGGACCACAGCCCGGGCGTGGGAGAGGAAGAGGTCGTGGTGGGCCTCCCAGGCAATAGAGGATGATTCCTACAAATCTGATATTCCTACAAATGTCTAGGGTCTGTTCACATGGAGTAAATTAAATTTACCACACATGAAAAATCCTGATTGTTCATTCCACTATACCAGCTGTCACAGTCAAATTTCACACTGATGGGGATGAGTTGGCCTCTGTGAAGTAAATGGACACAGACATTGCTGTTTTTAGCTGTGTTGCTGATATAATTACAACAAAAGGCTGGCATGATCATGTTTACTGCATAGCAATCAGGTTTAATGGTTATTAACATAGGTCAACTGTTGTATTGATTTCATTTGGAAATCCCTGTAAATAGGATGTACAATGTCTGTTTCTATTTTTGTATAACACCTATTAAAGTCATTCTCTCTGGCAAAGTGCTATTTGAGTGTAAAGAGAAAATGGAGAAAATGGAATAAGAAAATGGACTCCCTAATAAACCAGTCTCTACTACAAAAAACATGCTGGCCACTTAACACATCTGAGACAGTAACCAGAAGACCAGAGATACACAGAGGTCGAGCAAAATGTTGATATAAGGTTGGAAAAAAATTTAAATTACAAGAATGAGGAATGACAAGATCAAATAATCATAAAGGGAAGGTGCGAGAACTGCAAAATGTGTGTGGCGTATCTGAGGTCGTGGAGAGTCAGTCCTCTGATGTGACACCATTATGAGTTCTTCTGTGAGAGCTTGATGGTAACAGCCTTGACCTCAGTGTACTCCTGAAGAGCATATTCCCCCCTGCAGTAACGGAAAACACAGCTGAAACAACTGCAGTATAAATGTGTAATGATATTTGATCTTCAAACTGCATCCTCTGACTGTCAAACCAGCAAAATTAAAGTTATAAGCTTCGATCTGACCATGAAAACCCATGAGTGGCAGGTAGTGCCCTGCACTCACAAGACTCAGCGTCACGGTTACTCATCCTAACCCAGCAGTACCTTGTTTGATGGACAACAAAGTTCAGAAAACTGATACATTTACAGACACATCCCCTCAAATATGGAAGTTCTTCCAATATCCTTTGTTGAAATATTTTCACTATTTTCTGTCTCAAACCCAAATAATTTATTATTTTGTTGCTTAATCATTAAGTGCCTGCCAGTGAAAAATACTAACTTTCAATGACTGACCTAATTATTACATTTTCTCCTTAAAAAAAATCCAGATTTAAGTCCATTTAAAGAAAACTAAAATGACAGATCACTAAAGTCTTTCTGAAGTTTGTGTTCAACCTGAAATGTATTATGCTGCGTTTTATGTTTTTGACACTCAGCTTGTGAGGATTTCTGTTAACACTACTGAACAAGGAGTAACAGTCTTTCAGCAACAAAAGATTCATCATCTCCTTTGAGATGATGCCTTTGAGTGAGAGTCATGCTACTATCCAACAGAGTCACTCACAGCTCCCTCCCATTGCCAGACATCTTGAAGCCACCGAAAGGACACTGGGCACTCATGGCGTTGTAACAGTTCACCCTGGACAAAACAAACACACAGATGAGCTTTACATGATTCACATGCTGAGATTTTGCACGGCAGATACCTGACATTTCCTGTTCGGGCTGCTCATTTTGGAGGATTTGGATTTGATCCTCACCAGACCATTCCCGCCTGCAGAGCAGAGGAGACGTTCAGGGCTTTGTCGATGTCGTTGGTGAACACTCCTGCCGCCAGGCCGTAGCGTGTGGCGTTTGCCCTCTGGATCACTTCATGGATACTACGGAAACACATGATCTGCTGCACAGGGCCAAAAATCTGCAAGTGTGTGAACGAAAGGTGCTCTTCAGGCGTCTGTGTGTGCATCTGTGAATGTGTGTGCAGGTGCAGAGCTGTGCAACACAGTACCTCTTCTTTGGCGATACGCATATCATCTGTGACATTAGAGAAGACTGTGGGTTGGATGAAAAGTCCCTGCTGACCCCAAGCAGATCCCCCACACTCCAGAGTGGCTCCCTCTGTCTTCCCGCTCTCTATCAGCTCCATAATCTTGTTGAACTGCCTTTGGTCAATCTGCAGGAAACAGGGGCTCAGATTGCTTTGTCTCTGTGTTTAAAGCCCTCATCTTGGTGACTGCATCCCATACCTGTGGCCCTTGGTCAACCCCTGGCAGCAGTGGGTTTCCCAGGACCTTGGATTTGGCCTTTTCCACGCTGCGGCGCACAAACTCCTCATAGATTGGCTCCTCGACAAATACCCTGGATCCAGCCAGACAGCACTGGCCCTGGTTGAAGAACAGGCCACTGTGGGCCTGCTCGACTGCATACTCTACTGCAAGACAGACCCGTACATGTACAACATAAGTCCAGAGTGCTGCAGAGACACTGCTGCCAGGAAGTGCAACAGTGACAGTGCAATGTTACCATCACACATCTACACTAGTAAACAATGCAAGAAATCCACTCATTCAGATATCAGTGATTTGCTTCTGTTTTAGGTGGAAGATGGAAGTGTTTTTGTTCTGTCCTTAATGGTATCCATTAAAGTTGGAAGGAAATGATGTAATGAGGTCTAAAACAGCAGGAAAAGGCATACTATATTTAAAAAGATTTAAAAACAATATTTTTCAAAAGATTTTAAAAAGAAAGTCGATCAAAAAATAAAAGCATATTCATAAAAACACTCACAATCACAGTCGGCAAAGATGATATTTGGGTTTTTCCCACCCAGTTCCAGCGTAACTCTCTTCAGGTTGCTGTCACCTGCAGCTTTCTGGATGAGTTTCCCAACCTGATTGATACACGGAGGAGTGATGACACACAAGAAACCCCTTACTGGTTTTGATTTGACGTCGACAGATACTTACAGAGGTGGATCCAGTGAAGGCCACTTTGTCAATGTCCATGTGGTGGGAAATGGCACAGCCTGCTGTCGGACCGTAGCCTGGCACCACGTTCACCACTCCTGCAGGAAACCCAGCCTGAACGCAGAGACGCAGCAATTGGGAGCTTGATGAACAGCTGCTGAGCAGGCTCACCTTAAACTGGGACCTTTGTACTTTTACAGCTATGATGTTTTATAACCGTCTTCTATTCTTCTATTAGCTTTCTTTAATAAAGCACAGACCTCTTTGATGAGTGCAGCCATGTGCAGGGCTGATAGCGGGGTCTGCTCCGCCGGTTTGATGACCACAGTGTTCCCACAGCACAGAGCAGGAGCAATCTTCCATGCAAACATCATCACTGGGAAGTTCCACTGTCAGGAACAAAGCACACACACATTTCAGACACAACAGCGTTGGTGAAACACATTTTAATATCTATCACAAGTAACAAATGTTTGTCTTTTCTTATCACTAGGTATACAGCGATTGCCCTGGACATCTCCTTCCCAAAATAAAACAGTTGTAGAAGGAAAAAATGGAGAATGAAGAAGCTGAAGAATGTGCAGAGAACAAATTATGCCAATGTGTCTACATGTACACTACAAAAAAAAATCGATCAGGCAGTGGAATAAGTTTGTTTCTTCGCTCTGTGTCTTGTCTGTCCTGTTTGTGGTATGTGGTCTGTTTGTTGCTGTATTATATACAATCTGAGATTGTATATAATAATAATAATGAGAGAGAAGTCTGACCTTTGAGACTTGACTTGGAAATCTCTGAGTAATACCCTCACTCTCTTACTCAGTCAGACCCTTACTCTTTTTTAATGATTGAGTGGCTGATCAAAAACAGTGAAATTGAAGGTGCACTGTTAGAAACCAAGGACATAGAATAAGGGACTCTCCATCTCTGTTAGACATTTTGCCAGTCCTATTACTGTTCTTTTGCAGTTGTTCTGATACTGATAATCTTTACATTTATTAGCTTATTTCCCAAGCTATTACTTTTAGCATTTCTGTTTCATCCCATCTCATTTTTATGCTATGGAGACTAGTGAACAGTGTCCCTCTTTGCAACCAAACCACATTGATACTGAAGCCACACTCATTGCTACCTCAGTAGCTATAGAAGCAAATGAATTAGTTTGTCTACTCACAGGAATGATCTGGCCACATACTCCGATTGGCTCATGTCGAGTGTAAGTGAAATACTCCCCATCTAAGAGCAAAAAGATGATTTCAATGATCAGAGCAATTCCTGTGAACCAATCTTAAGAGAGCGTTAGAGACCCACTCACCTACAGGAATAGTTTTGCCATGGAGCTTGTCTGCCCAGCCACCATAATATCTCAGGGTTTTTATTGTGGCCATAAGATCTACAAAATATGCCATGAGAAACACTTTCCCAGCATCCAGAGCTTCTAGAGTCTAGAAATAAAAAGATATGATTGTCAGTGAGGAAGAATAATCAAAACCTCATTAAGTTGAACAATGCTCAAACTGAGGATTTAATCCTGCATATACGTGTGCACATACGTGTGTGTGTGTGTCTATGTCTGTGTGTGTGTGTGTGTGTGTGTGTTTCTCACAGCTAGCAGGAGCCGATCCCTCTCCACTAAGTCGGCTAGTTTGTTGAGGAGTTGACCTCGGTCTGAGGCGTCCATGGATCGCCATGGTGACCCCATCTGGAAGGCTGCTCTAGCACTCAGCACTGCTTTGTCCACATCATCCTGAACCAGGACAAGGGGATGAGGTGGTGGATGAAGAAGAGGAGGAAGAAGAGCATTTCATTTACAGAAGTCCTGTCAGTGTAGCATTCAACACTTCCTCCTTTCAACCTTGATGAGTGAAGGATTGGGGATGCTGAAAACTGTACAGAATTTTTCTGTATATACGCACAGAGTCTGCCTCCTCCACTTCACAGAGCAGTTTCCCTGTGGCAGGATTGTACACAGCAATCTTTCCTCCATTGCAGGATTCATGCCACTCGTTGTTGATGAATAACTGGGAAAACAAAAAAGAACAGAAACAGATTCCTTTACAAACTCAGGGTCCAAGAAAATGATAACCCTGAATTGAGTGACATTTTTTAGCCTTGAGACTATTTCTGGGTGACTATCTTAAAGTGAAGGACCTCATATTCATGTTTCAGCTTGTTTAAGCCACTTCTCCATCCCCTGTCAACAATAAATTGACACAAACCATAAAACCTCAAGAGTCTGACTCACAGACATACTGTACAGACCAGACATACTTTCTGTGAAAGTATTTTAAGGATCATACCTCCTCTGAACTAAGGCTATGTAAAGTTAATCTTTTTTTAAAGTAATCTAATCATTGCAAAATAAAATGAAATTCAACGCCTCCACCTGAGCTTTTGAGAGAACACAAAAGCCTTTGTATATTTTACCATGCATTTATGAAGATGACGGTAATGTAGTGAATTGATGTCATGTACTGTGAAGTGTTCGAAATCATCCAGTATCTCTAAATACTGAGGATGGGATCATTCAGTAAATAATCAACAATCCAATAGCCCTACAGTGGCTGCATGGACCTCTATGAGCAACAGGTCTGGACTGGAGCTGAGTGGCGGAGCCCTGCTCACCTTGGTGTACTTGATGTGGGGGTCCGGGATCGGTGTGGGCAGGACCTGCATCTCAGGTTGTGACTTTTGGTTCTCCTCTGGGCTCTGGTGCTTGAACCCATTTCCAGACTGCTGCTGGGGGCAGCCCTCAGGCTTGGAGCTCATGTCAGCATGCCTTCCGTCTGGAAAATACAAATGGAGGCCAGTGTCCACCCGAGCTTGTTTTTGTGCATGCATGTGTATACCATGCACTCCAGTGTATGTGCACACTTGATTATGGAAGTTAATATCTGGATCGCTGGGTGAGAATAGCTCCTTTCATTTTTCATCATAACCCTGTGCATAAGTTGCCATCCCAACTCGCTGGGGGGAAATGTGCCAAATGAGGTACTGGCATTGTCGGCAGGGTAACACTGCAGGGTCAGGGGTCACGACTGGCACCGTAAAGTCGGGCTGGCTCTGAGCTGTGGACTGGGCTGACCTCATTTGAACAGAGAGGATCCCAGACCAGTGGGATGCAGAGCATGCAAAATGGTCCCTGAATGAAATACTAACAGGAGAAAACCTTGATTGAACTGTAAGAAACAGTAAGGAACTGTGAGATGATAAAGACCTGATGGAAGAACTATATATTAACCTAACTCAGCAACTTAAAGCATTTCTTGGAATGTGGTTTTGTGAATCTTTGCGGCTTAATAGCTGCCGTATTAACACAGTTAAAACAAAGTAGTCAAGACATTAGACTTTAGAAAGCCGTTATACACGTTTCACATTTTGTTTTATGATTATTATTTCCCAATGCTTCAATTCTTGGTCCTCCATAAATTTCTGCTTTTTACAAACATGAATATATATTTTCTTATTCACTTTTGATTATATTTGATTATTTACCATTGCAATGCATAGTTCTACCTAAAAAAAACAACTAATATCTGATTATGACTAATAGTTTTCTTTCTCTAGAATTTTGTAATTTAAAAGAAAATAATCTAGTAAAGTTTCCACCAATTTGATTTAATCCAAAAAAAATCCAAGAACTCTTGCCTTAAAAACTCACAAAATAAAACCCTGAAAGATGCAAAATCAGACAGAGGAAATCAGTGATGAAGGGATTAATTGCGTGTAGAAGTTCAATAAAAGGCGGAGGAACACAACAAACTCACAACAAACAACACACGCACGCACACACGCACACGCGCGCACACACACAACAAACACACACATACAAAACACCCACACACGCAGGCAAAAACAGATAAAGGGGAAAAAAAGCAGTAGTTGTGTTACCTGCGGAAGGTGCTGCTGCGGAGCCTCGGCTCGGATGCACAGCGGCTCCGGTGACGGGCATGTCGGCGCAGTGCTCCGCCTCGCTCGGGGCAGCTTTATATACCTGCAGCCTCCAGCTCCGGCTGAGGCACGGCCGCACCGCCGGGACTCCGTGGGTGCACGCGCTCAGCGACAGGCAGGCGCGCGCACCGCGCACTGAGCGTTAATTTAGCCTGAAATGAGTTTTTAACTCACCGATCGGAGATGTACCGTGCAGCCCTACTGCATCATGAGCAGCGAGTCCGGCGCATTAACGGTGATCTAGGATCTGTCAAACAGCTTTTTAAAGACTGGAAGTGATTTTCCCATTAAGATCTGTAACTTAAATCCCACTTCCTTGTAGTTTCTTACAGGTCTCTCTATCCTTTTTTCCCCACAGTTTTCATCTGAGGGTGCCAACACCTGTTGATGCACAACACGTTTACACATTATTATTCTCTTTTACAGATTTCCTAATTGATCTGCTATGAAAGCACTTTCTTTTCAAGCACACATTTATAAATGCCGCATGTTTGGGGCCCTGGCAGTGGAGTGGTTGCTGCTGTTGCCAAACAGCTAGGTCACTGGTTTGGACCCTGATGCAGGCCAATACCGTGTGGAGTCTGAATGTTATGCATATTCCCTCTTTTAATTGTTGACTTTTATATTGTTTTATTATTATTTATTTGTATTTCTTGTTCTGCACCACGATGTGGCCGTGTGCAAAATAAATTAATAAATGATAATAATGATAATAAATGTTGAAGCTGATTGCATCAGTCTCATGCCCCTTCATGTGTGCCGCACACTCAAAGCTTGCTCAACTAAATATATACATAATGTCCCCACATTACTGTGGTAACTATTGCCACGTCTACATTTTCTACTGTCCACTGTACTGTAAAAGGGAGAAAACGGTAATCTGCTACACTATAAATACACAATTAACCTTTAAGGGTACCTACATACAAAACGTGGTTCATGTGGCCAATCAGTTTTCAGAGTATCTGTCTTTTCAGCATCTGATTTTGCTGTACATGTTAATGGCATTTTTCAAACCGAAACTGACATTTGTTGTTGCTTTTAAAGGGTATAGTTGACAGAGACACCAGATAAACATAGCTTTACTGATCAACCTGGAGCATGGACCACATGTTTGAATCTGAGAGGCTTTTGTTGCCTTCTTGTGTCCACATGCAACACACACAGAGCATAATTCTGTCCTGAAGGTAGCAAACATAATTGGGAAGATGTTTGCTTTGAGAAGGGCCCTCCTGCTGCTTC
The DNA here is from genome assembly GCA_029224185.1 of Karalla daura. Taxonomy (NCBI): domain Eukaryota; kingdom Metazoa; phylum Chordata; class Actinopteri; order Chaetodontiformes; family Leiognathidae; genus Karalla; species Karalla daura. The sequence continues at coordinate 6,361,564 of CM055192.1, read as the reverse complement.
ACTGTCTCTCGGGAACAATGCAATCACATAACTTTGTCTGGTGCGCCTATTTTGATCTCAACTGTACACACACATACACACACCTCCCTTCGAGAAGTATCCCCCGGGTCTGCACAGTCTCTGTAATTAACCCTTGTTAAACAATGGAAAGATCAGAGGAGCAACAGTGCAAATGCATCCTCCCATATTAATGTGTTTAGCTCCGTATTGTAAAACAGTTGACTTGTTCTTTGTAGGCTCTGGGTTTGACCATGGTAATGGTTTAATGATCAACTATATGCTACACATTCTCCTTCTAATCTGGCTCCATAGAGTCAGTTTGTGTCTCGGGTCTGTCTGCCAGAACCAATGACAAGATGTAGAGAGAGAGGACATGGACCACCAGGTCAAAGGAGCTGTCGCTGGGCCTGACAGCACCGGGTGTCCCACTGTTGAGCCTGAGCTAAATTGACGGTTCGGTGGAGAGAAGGGGGAACAAAATGAGTGAAATATGGGGAGTGGGAGATAGTGAGGGAATTGGGGAGGAAGTGATGCAGGCATGGAAGGACGGACAGGAAGGGAAATGAGGGATGAAGGTTCACAAGAGAAGGTGAAAGGAGAGGAAGAAAAAGAAGGCAAGGCTGGAAGAAAAGATGTAAAGACAGGTAGTGATAATCAAATTAGAGGCCACAGGTTAAATATCACAACAGACCACATGTTTGATAAGTGGTTAGTAGTTCAAGCTTCACAGCAAGAAGGTCCTGCATTTGACTCCCAATTGGAGTTTTTAGTCCAAAATCATGCATGTGGGTAAGATGCATATAGGAAAATAACTATGCTAAGATTTAAAGGGGAGCTATAATGATTTATCCTTGTTCTCTGGTGTTGACAGTTATTCAACATTACATTATAGATGCCTGCAATGTATTTTACAAGCCCCTTTAAACCTGCTTATATGGGAAGATTAATGTCTGTTTCTGCACAGATTCAGGTTTCGTGATCGTGAATATGTCTGAAGCAGAATCAGAGGATGAGTCAGGAATGGCTACACTGCCATTACAAAGTAAATGTCACTGGACACTTGCCTTGCAGTTGTAATAGATTTGTAATAGGGTTGTAGGCCTGTCGTCAAAGCACCCCCCATACGTATGTCTAAACCATAGACTAAACTTAACTGAGCTTTGGGAGATTCAACCAGAGATCCTCAGTTTATGATAGGCAGAGGAGTGCTTGTTGTTTCATCCACACTGTTGTGGTTGCGACGGGAGTCTCGAAGCATGACCTCAGTCCAAACTCAGGGGGCAGGAGGTAGTCTCAGCTGACTGAGATCGCCACCTTGTGATGTGTTTCAGACATTACAACAAGTAACAGAGCAGGCTGTCTGTGGTCAGGGCGGAGGAGGCGCTGGACATCATTCTTTGATTAACCTGGTGTTAGGCTGAACATCTATTGTGGTCATAACACATTGTGATAGTATAGTGTTTGTTCTGTTGGCCTTCTTCTTTCTTAAAAGCATTTAAAAGTATTTTTTGACCAAACCATGGGACAACAAACAACCTCCCACTTTGTGAGGGACAGGGAACGGGGGAGGAGGGCCTCATACTGTTGACGGTTCCAGTCTGCGGTCAAATGGGCCGATGTTGTCACAGACTGGCCAGGCTGGATGTATCCATCACCCTGAGCCAAGTTTCTCGCTATGTGCGCCTCTCTATTGTGAGCTGCAGCAGCCTCCTCTGCAGGGGGCAAGGCTGCTGCATCTGAAAGGGACGTCCCGGACCACTCCTGATGATCAGACCTCAAACTTCTGCCTGCTGGTGTTTTGGTCTGAGCTCAGTTCTCTGTTGTTCCAGTCTCTACTGTTCTTTTTCTTCTGTCCAGACACTGCATGGTGAGTCTATCTAAATTCAGTGCTGTGTTTGTTGGTGGGTTTTTTCCCTTAAACTTTTAGGAAAGCTGTGTTTTCCTTTTGTGTATCAACCAGTCGAACAGACAATTAAATTTTTGTCTTTAAGATATGTTTATGACTCAGTTTCTCTGTCTTTCAGTGTTTGTAGTCCTCCTGCCATGATGAGACTGATATTTGGGACTCTGCTCATCAAGGAGAACCCTTGTGCCTCTCTGTCCAGTGTCACTGTTGTCCTGTGCCTTCTCACTCTCCTCCTGATGGCCCTCAAGGGCCGTAAGAGCAATCACCACTCTTCTACGTTGGACCACACTAAACACCCACCTCCTCCTGGTCCTACACCGTGGCCCCTTGTGGGCAATCTGCTCCAGATGGGGGACCAGATTCATCTGTCTCTAACCCGCTTGAGGATGCAATATGGGGATGTTTTTAAGGTATACTTTTTTTTGCTTTCATTCTTAGATACAGAGAGTTTTTGTTGGCTCATTCAGTCTTTTTATTCCTCGGCTGTAGATGCATCTTGGCTCTTTGACGGTTGTTGTTCTGAGCGGATACACCACCATCAGACAGGCGCTGGTTCGGCAGGGAGAGGCCTTTTCTGGCCGACCAGATCTGTTCACCTTCTCTGCAGTAGCCAATGGGACCAGTATGACCTTCAGTGAGAAGTATGGACCGTCCTGGCTGCTCCATAAGAAGCTGTGTAAGAGAGCCCTCCGGTCTTTCTCCCAGGCTGAGGCCAGAGGATCTGGTGCCACCTGCCTGCTGGAGGAGCATGTCTGCATTGAGGCGGCGGAGATGGTGCAGGCGATCAGGGAACAGGCTGCTGCAGGAACAGACGAGGCAGGCATTGATCCGGTGATGCCCCTGGTGACGTCTGTGGCGAATGTTGTCTGTGCCCTGTGTTTTGGGAAAAGGTACGACTACGACGACAAGGAGTTCCTCGCGATTGTGCACATCAACAACGAGGTCCTGAGGATCTTTGCAGCGGGGAACTTGGCTGATTTCTTCCCTGTGTTCCGCTATGTTCCGAGTCCATCTCTGAGGAAGATGGTGCAGCACATCCACAGGATGAATGGATTCATGGAGCGCAGCATCGAGGAACACATCAACACTTTTGACAAGGTTAGCTGGCAGAGTTTTGATGCACTTCAATATCACTTTGAAAGTGGAATATAGCAATATTATGATTTAAGTGTTTTTCTGAACATTTAAAACAATTTAAAATTAATATTTGTAAAAAAAGAAAAAAAGAAATTTGTTAGATTTCATTGTAATGACTGCTTTCATGACAACTACCTTCCTTGGACCAGTGTCGTGCAGTGTCGAGGCAAATATTTCCAGTATGACTTGCTGTGTTGTTTTCTTTAGATCTGTCCCACTAACTCTCCGTCCACTATTTAATCTGACATTGCACTCATGTAGTAGTAGCTGTGAGTGCAACTGTAGCCAAAAAATAACAAACAAGTTCCCTGGGAGGGATCTTTGTTCTTGTGCACAGTGGCTAAAATGTTCGCACGCACTCTAATTAGGAATTAGCATCCCAGTGGAAGACACGCGTCCTACCGTAACTGATTACTGTCTCTTCTGTAATTGTTGCTCTTGAAGCTTCTATTTTTGTTCTATTCTGAATAATCACGCAATGGCTGATAAAGATAGCCTCAGTCACGGAAATTGCATGATGCAAGGACAGTTGCAAAACAACCAAAGTCAACTACAGTCTTTTTTTTTCTATGTGGGTCATTGCAGAATTGTATCCGGGACATTACAGATGCTTTGATTGCACTTTGTGAGGATAGAGAAGAACAGAAGGAAACGTCTTTCCTCTCCAACTCTCAGATCATTCACACTGTCGTGGACATCTTCGGTGCAGGTCAGACACATTTCCTCATCTGTATGTGATCAGTGATCACGAGTAGTGCTGGTAACGACGTTGAATGACGATGATTCCTCTATTTTCTTCTGATTCCCCAAAGGATTCGACACCATTATAGCTGGTTTGCAGTGGAGCCTGTTGTATCTGATCAAGTTCCCTGACATCCAGGACAGAATACACAAGGAGATAGGTAAAATATGAGGTTTATTGGAAAATCTGCATGACAATGTGTGTGAGTGAGAAACTAATGTGTCAGCATTGTGAGTGTGTTAAAACATCTTCAACTAAGCTTCGCATATGTGACCAAGAATCAAAATGTTTGGCATAATAAACAACATTAAAACTATTGCCAAACCAGGTCCACAGACGGAAGCTGACAACCACCAGAGCAACTTACAAAAGATCAGTGCAATCTGCTGATGCCAGAGCTACTTTTGTGGGCTGACAGAACTGGTGCTGTCTGTTCTGAGGCACATTTAATTTTCAGTGAGAGACACACAGAGAGAGAGAGAGGGAGAGAGAGAGAGGGAGAGAGAGAGAGAGAGAGAGAGAGACTAAAAGGAGACGGGGTGAATCAGAATGAAAGAGCGAGGCACAAATAGCCAGAGAATAAAAGAAAGACAGAAAGGTTAGAGAGTTGTTCCAGATCGACACAAAGGCCGTAACACGCAAGGCACTGATCACACATAGTTTGACATTCTTCACTTACTCATCAGTTCAGTTAATTCTAAATCAAGCGTCTCTTCCACTGTTTACGGTAGGCTCACTGCTGCGCAGTGCACTTTTAATTGGTGTGAAAGATGAGCAAAAGTGCACGGTCATGCAAGGCTACTAACTAAGAAGGCACACAGATCCCAACTGTTGCAACCCCTAATGAGCTGAAGTGCAGGTGCATTCAAGGATGAAGTGGTCACATAATAATTGTTTGCTCGGGGCATAAGAGGAACATTTTGTCTCATAACTGCATTTACTTTGAATATGATTGCTCCTTACTTTTCTATGGGGACAAACAAATGATTTGGTGCCTGCTCAAGGGACCTCAAAGTCTGTGCCTCACTGTTTGATCTGTAGTTGTTTTTCACAGGTCCTCATAATGGCATTAAAGTATTTAGCTATCAACATGGACAACAAATCAACAAATTTCACCTCAATGCAATTGTTGTTTTGGCACCTGCACGGACCAATATAATGTTTCTGTTTGTTTTTCTCAGATGCCCACATTGGCTCAGCCAGACTTCCCAGGTTTTCAGATAAGCCCAAAATGCCTTTCACTGAGGCGTTCATCTATGAAGTGTTTCGCCATGCTTCCTATGTCCCGTTCACCATCCCTCACTGGTAGGAGAGTAGTTGTGCGTCCATGACGTGCATATCATGCAAATGTATATATTAAATCTTCTCTCTTGTTCTCTATGCCTCAGTACCACAAGAGACATTGTGTTGAATGGATATTTCATTCCTAAAGACACGTGTGTCTTCATCAACCAATATCAAGTCAATCATGACATGTGAGTCACCATGAGCAACCATCACTAGGTTATAACTTTGAATTCTGAGAGCAAAATGTGTATTTCTTTCTGTTTTACTGCCACGCTGAGGTCCATTTTTGGCACTCTTCCTCAGTGATCTGTGGGTGGATCCAGACACATTTCGCCCTGACCGCTTCCTGGATGCGTCAGGACACCTCAACAAGGAGCTGACGGAGAAGGTTCTCATCTTCGGCATGGGGAAGAGACGCTGCCTAGGCGATGGATTTGCTCGACTAGAGATGTTTGTCTTCCTCACAACACTGCTCCACGGGCTGCAGATTGAAAACGTCCCAGGACAGGAGCTGGATCTGAGCACCGATTTTGGTCTGACTATGAAACCACATCCATACAGGATCACCATCTCCTCAAGGTTTTAAACCACAACAAAAATTGATACAACAGACAAACACAAATTCTATTTGTTATAATTATTGTTAATAATGGATTCATATTTGGCTTACTTAAGTATCACCATAGACACAGGTACAGTTTGCTCACAGACTGGAGTTTTGGCTCACATAATATATTCAATGTAAAGATGTGTTTCATTGGAATTTTACAAGCTAATTTCATGTTTGTGTTGAGCACAATCTTAACGCAAAATCAGGGGTCATTTGAAAGCCTCTGCACTTGTACTTTAAAAGTGACGTTCATCCTTCCTGTCTCACCACATTAAAAATGAAACAAGCTTGAAAGCAGCCCCTCATTTTAAGCCAATATCTTCAGCTATTAGTCACAGTTAAACACTGAGGGAGGGAGTGAGGAGGGGATGGGGAGGGGTTCAGATTGATGATCAGTGCCTCTGGCCTCAAACTGTGTTCATGTAAGGTTCATCTTCGATCTTACCGACTCCTCCTCTCCCTCTCTTCACTTAAACTTTCTTCAATCTGCTCTTCATCCATTGGCTCCTTTTCATCTCCTCATCCCTCTCGTGTCCTCATCCTTCTTCCATAGCTCCTCCTCATCCACCTCTTTTATCGTAGCTTCGAGACAAACATCAGCTCATTGCTTCAAAGTGTACCCCAGTGGTCTGCGAGAAATGGCTCAAAATATCAATTGAGACACGAGCATGTTCTTGAACATCATCTTGATCATCTTGAACAGCCACACACAGCCACATACACACACACATCTTTAAGGGAGTTAAAAGGACAGTACAGTGTGAAATCAGCTATTAATCTAATTTTAGAAGCAAAATGCGAAACAGCAGCATGTGTGGGAAGAAAAGAGAAGTCAAGCACAATTACTTGTGAGTTCCCTAAATGGAAAGGTTGAAAAGTTATGGTCTAAGAAAAAAAAGCCTCGTTTAAACTTTAATCTATCTGGGTAAAGGCAACTGAGGTCTTCTGTTAGTTTCCAGCTAAAAAAGTACATCTTACAACCAGTCTTCCTGTGTCAGCCAGTCATTGGTCTTACCTGCTCCAGCAGTTCACTAACCTCCAGGGTTCCCAGGAGAGAAACATTAAAAACATTTTGTTCCAACCCATTTAAAAACATCTTATCCTCTCTGTTTCTTTATGTGGATGGTTGACATTCACTGTGCAAACAGATGCAGGTTCCACAATGGTCCAATCACAACTGTGTGCTTAGTGATGTAGAAGACCGCGTGTCCAGTGTTATACCTTCTAAACAAATAAAAGGCTCAGGTTTGCAGAGGGAAATTCTCAGAAATCTAAATATGCATTCACACAGTTTGAATGAGAAGATAGCAAGTACCTGTGCATCTGATGACATCCCCTGCACCCACCACTTGATAATTTATACATATATTATAATTTAATACCTACTGCATATGCCACATGAAGATGGTGAGAATGATGTAAGAGTTAGATCTGCTTATATCAGCATGTCAACACTAGCCACCAGCACAAAGTTAGAAGTATTGTTACTGCAGGTCACATATTCATATTTCTTCTTTTCTTTAAAACAAAGTATAATATATAATGATATTTACTAGCTTTAGCACCTACAAGTTTTCACTGAATAACTCTTTGTGATTAATGATGTTTTTTTCCCCTTTGTTTTATTAAATGGCACTCAGAGGCTCCTGTTAAAGACTACTGCACTAGGACATTGTGAAGTGGAACAGAAGTTTGCATGTGAGCCACTGACAATGGCTTCGTTAGGGTTAGATGAATGAGTTCAAACATGTAATTTGAGAATAAAAAGAAAACGTGAACTCCTGTGTTGCATTAGTGTTGCATTATTATTTCTATTTACATATTTGTTTTTATTTTCAGGACGAATGCGTCACATCATGAAGACAGCCGTAAACGTCCTCAGTGACCGCATCAGACAGGCCTCCTGCCATTCATTTACTGTATTGAAGGCATCACCCCCATTTCGCCCTTGTGTAGACATGTACACAAACCATTTGCAGTGGTAAATTGGTTTGCGTTGATTAATTACCAGAGAACACCCAGGGAATGAGCCCCCTCATCAACCCTGTTCCCGGTCCTCGTTCTCTCTGTGTCTTTGTCCATCACTTTGTTCTAGTCCACAGAGCTCGCAGTATGGTTTAAACTATGGCCGTCATTAAAGAATAACAAATCACAATGTGCATGTGTTGACAGGCCTCTGATCTAAAACAGCCAATAACACACAGCACGCAAAGCTGTGAGTCATGGCTCTAATGCACTATTACAAACAGAAGCACTTACAGGGCCCCGGGTATAAATAAAAAATGCTGAACAATTCAGATTGAGCCAAGTCACAGATAAAAGAGATTCCACTTATAGAAACTGTTCTCCCCTGTCAGCGCTAACAGACTGCTCAGACTTAAAACATCTCTGATCAGAGCATTGGATTTGCAAAGAATCAGCTACTAGACACTTTTTCAGAACTTTTGCTTAACATGATCAAAATCATGTGACATTTTGCTCATCAATAAAATTATTTAACAACTCTCATAATCTCTTACACATTCAACTTTTACCGACTTTTACCTCAGTACGGTGTGAGTACTTGCTCCATACATGTGACTCTATAATTTAAGCCTTAACTTTGTTTGTATGTACTGTTTCTTAAAAAAATGAAATCAGATTTAAACCTACTTTTTAATTTTAATGCTTGGAATATAATGCAGAAGGAGGCTCAGCTAAAGGTCTAGTCCAACCTTTCCTCCACTCTTGCAGTTCAGATGTCCTCCTCTTCCACCGTCTGTCCTGACCTCAGCTTCATGATCACCTGTCAGAAACATTTTGCAGAAACTTATCTTGACTGTTTTATTAGAGATATATGGAGATTAAGACACTCACCTCTTTTAGCTGTGCGATCTCTCGGCTTTCCAGATTTCTCTGAACATTGTTGGTAATGGCCTTCACCCTCGTCGCATAACTGGAAGGTTTGGCAAGCTCAGGTTGTTATGCGACAACATATCTATTATACATACATATATGTATATATATATATATATATATATATATATATATATATATATATATACATACATACATTCAAATCTAAGACAGGAAATTATTTTTGTGTCTTACATGAGGGATGTCAGTGTCTCATCGAGGTTGCATTCTGATGGAGAGATGTTGACGATCATGAGAGTTTTTGCATTGCCACCCAGCGAGTCCTGCATCACCTGAAGGACAACGAGATCCAGCGGTCACACACCTGACATGGCACCCGCAGCTAGTTGTTGCATAGTGCAACATTTCCCATCATGACCTGCGTCAGCTTGCTGTTCCTGTACGGGACATGAGGCAGCTCTGCTGAAAGGGCTGAGATCACGTCACCCAGAGCACTCAGAGACTTGTTAATGGAGTTGGCCTCCTGTGAAGCAGAGTTAAAACAGGCTGTGAGAAAGCACTCACCCTCACAGTAAAACCATGTGCACATGTGAGTGGACCTTGAGCTGGTGGTCCCTGGCGCCGGTCTTGGCTGCTCTCTCACTGCCGGCCAGGTCCACGAGACTCAGTTTTCCAGTGCTAACACTGCCGTTGGTCAGATTTCTGCTCTCCACCATAATGCCCACAATCAGATGGGAGCGTGAGCTCTCCACATTCATTTCTTGGGGCATCATCCATCAAGAAAAAAAGTTGTTAAAACAGAAAAAAATTATAGCATGGAAGAGGTTTCTTTTCTGTGGCTAAATGACTGAAATCTTGAACTTGTAATTCACAGGCTATATCTAAGATGGGTGTTTACCTGTTTACAGGTGTTTACCTGTTTTCTACATCACCACTGGTTTCTATCTGTTTTCATACACATAATCTGCATTAATACTTCTTGTTTGTTAGTTAGTTTGTTGTTGATTTTCAAGCTCTCCCTGCAATTAATACCTCATTCCTGTACATTAACCATGTCAGCCAGGGCCTGTTCCTACCTGAGTGCCTGAGTGACCTCCCCTGCACCTTGTTCCCTCAGTAGTTATGCTTGTATTTTAGTTTTTGGTAGACTGTCAAATTTTCTGCCCTGTTTGCCTGCACTTATTTTTCTTGACCCACTTTGTATCATAACAGTAGGGGTCTGCTGAACACACACACACACACACACGCCCACACACACACACACACACACACACACACACACACACACACACACACACACACACACACACAAACACAAAGAAACAAAGAATTGATTTTTGTCATTCTTTGGTGTAGCTGATCCATTCTGCCCTACTGTCTCTGCCCGTTTTGTTCCACCTGCTCTGCTCTCCCTCCAATGTATTTGTACTTACTGTTTCTCAAAGGTGTTTGAAAAAATCAAAGTGCAGCTTCCTCTAACACATATGTCAAAGGGATTTTACTGTGCAACTGGTGTTACAGGTGCAGTAGTGGGATCAGACTCCGGTGACCTGTGTGCATCCACAAAACAATGTCTCCCCTCTTTCCTACAGATTGATGCTGAATCACAGTTTGTCGGCTCTGCCACCCACTGCCCGGTCCAGTAATGATGTACCTAGCTGCTGCCCCCTCACACTGACTGTAACTAACAGGATTAATCCAAACCATTTAGCAGGTTCCTGTTTGAACTGGGCGGCACGGCATGGTATGGAGGACTCACTGGTGGCAGAGATGTGTCGGTTGGCGCAGGCCTGCTGGAACAGAGCGTAGAGCTCCTGGGCACTGGAGGCCTCCTTTGTCTCTGCTCCTTGTGCGAACACAACCCCCTTTCTGTTCCTCTTGATCTCCACCCGCCTAGCCTGGCCATGGGATGGGGGCTGAGCCTGGGCCTCACCAGCCGGGCTCACAAAGAGGTCCTGCAGCCTGTCATTATACAGCTCCAGCATATAGGCCGAAACCTGAGGTTGAGGGAGGCAGGACCACAGAGACAGAAAATAAAGCCGTAGAAGACTTTATTAATTCCAAAGCTCCTGTGAGTGCTAAATCCATGCAAAAACACTGCCTGTTACCTTGAAGTCGAATTTAGTGTTGTTCTCTCGCATGATATCAAATATGGCACTGAAAGATCTTGGCATAATACCAGGGCTTTTCTGCTCCTTGTCCCCCACCATGGTGAAGGTCTTCCCTGAGCCCGTCTGACCATACGCAAAGATGCAGACGTTATAGCCATCAATTGCTGACTGGATCAGCCTGTGGGATAAAAAAACAAAAAACAAGATGGCCTCAAAGACAAGGAAAGACACTTTGCTAAATCAGCACAGATCTTTGTGCCACATTTGGGTCCCACTAGACTGGACAAGTCAATATACTGTAATGACCTATGGTCAGGAAACATTATCACCTGCTGGTGTCATGAAACAGCTCATCCTGAGAGGCTTCAGCACTGAACACCTTGTCAAACTGAAATTCCCGCTGCCCACGGGAGGTTTCCACTACAACCGAGTAGTCGTCTACTTTCTCCACCACAGTTTTGTCACTCTGTGCCTCCTCAGCTCGGCTCGCTGGACGGATCCGACAGAAAACTCTGATTTTACCTATGAAAGATATCAGTGAAAAAAAAACATGTTAAACCTTATTCAGGTCAAAAACAAAGGATTGACTGAGAATTTGTATAAACACTTAAATGAATGTACCTTTCATGTCTTCCACCATGTTGTAGTACTTCTTCCTCATTGTTCTCTCTGAAGTGTAATTCTCGATGATTTTCTTCTTCTCTTCTTTGATTTGCTTAAGCTTGATAGGAGACAAATAATGGAGTGGACGTGGTATGTTAAATGCTTAATAGTAGTCACAAAACATTTCACTGTGTGCATCTGGAAGCTAGATGAGACCTAGAGAAAAGGTCTTGTGTGTGTTTTGTGTGTGCGAAGGGGAAGGGAGACTGACCTGGTCCTGCAGTAGGAGCAGCTGCTGACCAACACTCTTCACTCCCTCTCCTCCTTTTGTCCCTCGCCCCAGGACATCCTCTAGTTCTGAGACTGTGTCACAGTCTGAGTAGGACATCAACATAAGCACTGCACCTCATGTTCAAAGACCAGGGGCACGTCTATCAAGGCTTTTGGAGTAAAGGGATTGAGATCTGGCTGCAGGCAACACAATTAAGGTATTTGTTTACCATCGATTGCAGGAGTTGCTCCAGTTTTAATGGAGTCCAAAGCCAACTGACAGACTTCATATCCCCTCACTGCTTCTTGTAGTAAAGACAAACTTGATTCATATTCATCTAACCTGTAACAAAGAATGAATTATTATTAAATTCAGGGGCTTAAAAGTGAAATAAAGGATGAAAACTGGCTCCGTGTGACTTGCCACTCTTAATATTCCAGCCTAGGTGAGGCTCATCAATTAAAACAATGTATTTCTTGTATTCTTAAACAGTTCCCATGCTCTCTAACCCCTCGTGGTCAGAGGGTCTGTCCTCCCTGGCCATCTGCAGGCGCTCCAGTTTGTCTCTGGCTTCCACTAGCTCCACCCGGTTCTCTTCAATCATCTGCTCCAGAAGACTTCTGGTCTCAGCCGCTGCGCTGCAAATAATGTGGGCCTCGAAAACAGCAGAGCAGCAGAACAGGTTGGTGTCTGTGTTTCCTGACAACCCACTGAATGGCGCACCCATGGTCACTTGATGCATGCCTACTCAGCTTTAATGTTTGCACAGCACCTGGTGGATGACAGCGGGCAGCAAGAGGCTGCAGGGAGCCTGAGGTGGAGGGACGGGGCTGCTCTCATCCTCCAGCATCTCGGAGATCTCCCTCTCCCTCTGGTACAAGCTCTCCTTCAGCTCCTCCAGACGGGCTTTAGCCCCCTCCAGTGGCCGATCTGCTTCATTGCAGGCCTGCAGATGTACACTCAAAAGCGTTAGTACAACCATCGTTAGCTCATTTACAGTTGATATTTGACATATCCACATCTACACACCCATTCAGTGAATGTTACTGTAATGTCTCATGTATGAGTAGCAGATTGCAATGAGCACTAAACCCAACCCACCACTGTTGGCTGTTGCGCTGCCAACCTCTTGTTCTCCAAGTTTTCACTTCCCTCTGTGTCTTCCTGCTGGTCCTGTGATGACACTGTTAACAGCTCTTGGACCTTGCCCACTTCCTGTCGGGCCATCTGCAGCTCCCGCAGTGCTGTTCAGAGTCACAGGGCATTAATAAAGGTATCACATAGAGGTCAGTGAGCTACATGCATATTAGTGTCTACATGCTGACTCACTGGAGGCCTGGTGGCTGTGCAGGACATCCAGCCTGTTCGAGAACAGCTCCAACATTTTGCTCTTCAAAAGAAACACACACAAGGTGCAAGTTAGTCCAATAATGATGTAATGACCCAAAATAAAGCTGTCATAATATTCAGAAATGTCCACAGGGGTGCGCTCTAGTTCTGAGGACTGTGTGAGTTTAGAGGCAGGCCACATCCCTAAAGAACCTTTTCTCTGTGCCACTGCAGAGCCTCCTCTTTATTTCTCCTCCTCTCAGCTTGCTGCTCCTCCTGTAGCTGCTCAATCTGAACAGTCAAGGCCTGCCGAAAATACCAGGACCAGGCACAGAGGAAAACAATGAAGTAAATGCATAAAGTTATTCAAATAATGAGTGAACAATTTTAAAAAGACAAACAGGTGGATCAACCAGATGGAGCAGAGCAGTGAGAGCTGCAGCAGTTGTAGCTATGTTTTCAGTTAAGATAGGAGGTAGGTCAGAAAAGATGGATGGATCAGGTAGGAAAGGGAACTGAGGAGGGAAAGTACCGACTATTGAACATCACCAACCGCAACTCTCCTCTCCCACTCAGTGTTCTTCTTCCCCACCTTCTCCTGGTAGAGATCCAAGATTCTCCTTAGCGTATTCAGCTTGTTCTGGTAATGACACCTGATCCTCTGCACAGTCCACTCCTGGGCATACGGTATGATGCCTCAGATATGTTATGGCTCCCCCTTTCTCTTTCACACACACTTGCACATACTCACCTGGTTCTCTTGAGCTGTGAGCTGAAAACTCTCCTCCAGCTCTTTCACTATTTCAAGGTGTCTCCTCCTCATTGCTTCCATGTCCTGTTCAATCTGTTTTGCAAATATGCACAAAAACATGGAAGCTCATACTGCTCAAATGCCTTGCAGGGTCACAGCAGCAGGGCAGCCATGTGAGTGTGAAGAAGAACACAACACAGTGTCTTTATTGTGTGTCTACATGCTCTGTTGCTAAACAACTGGACACAGCCCGAAGTCACAGGTCTGAAAAATGCAGATGAAATAAAGGTTATTTTTCTCTGGGCTTTTTCCACTGTGTTTATCTCTAAAATATAAAGCTACAGTAGTTATGACAATGGATTGGATTTACTGTATTTGATTTAGGGCATAACCAAAGATTAAAAAAAAGAGGAAATCATTATTTAAAGTGCACACATTTGTTCACGGGTGGAAATGTGGAGTATGTCTTGATGACTAAAAGCCTGCGGTTGTCAGAGACACTGTACTCCTGTGCTGGCTTCATGCTCACTGATTTACCTGAGTGACGCAAAGTTCAGCGGACTCATACGGGATATAGATCTTGAGTCTTTGTGATCTCTCTGCCTGATCTGCGTCACTGCTGTGAGACAGCTGAGATTCTGATGAGCCTGCAGAAATGACTGTGATGTAAAATCATGTTGCAAAAAAACCCGGGTCCTGTATTTTACACCCAAACCTCTTTTTACACCACTATTCCTCCACACACCTTGATTGACTTCATGTTTCCTGTGATCTGCACCAATCCAGCGCTTGAATGTCGCCCAACGCCTCATCCACTGGTTTTTGTGATGAATGACAGCTTGCACAAGGAAGTAAATGTTGTGAAATAGGTTGACTGACAGGTAAGAGAAAGAATGAGTGAGCATGAACATGTTGTACTGTTGTGCAGGTGTTCTGTAGTTAAGCCCTTAAGGACAAACAGTTGTAGTGAAAACAATCATCATAATACAGTACAGACATGAATGTTGTTCTTATTTTACTGTGAACATGTATAACTATTTGTTCTGCTCTGCTCATGCTATCTAAGGAATGATGTTGTATGTCTGTGTATGTCCTTACAACAATATATATATATAATTATATTAAATGTTATTATACGTGTATTTGTGTGTGCTTATATGTGTTGCTATTAACGTCACAATATTGGGACTGCTCTTATGGGGACAAAACACAATTGTGTAATGTATGTAAAGTAGGTATATGTATGTAACATATATCATGCATATAAAGATTATGTAAATCTTTACTTTCAGAGTGAAGACTTAGGTTAAGGTTAAGGTCAGAATTTCTCATTTGTGACCCATTGCTAATCAAAGTGAACAAACCAAACAGCTATTGTACAATGCATCTATGCCAGTGATTCCAAACCATTGTTCAGTATTTGTTTATAAAGTATTTATCACTTTATTGAAGTGCTTCAAACAAAACACATAAATCTCAGTGAAAAGATTTTATTGATTAGATTTAAAACATGTTTTACATCTTTACGACAAGTGGTTAACATGCAGTTTATTGTCTATTTACATTCATGAGGATAACATTCAAAAAGATCAGTTCAGTAATATATTTTTACTTATCTGCATTAGTCCCTGTTTATTCTCATTTTCAAGTCAGTTCATCAGCTCAGTCATGATCAGATGCTGACATAAAATGTGCAAAATTCCTTCCCTGGATTCTTATTGTCTCCCATCCCTCCCCCTCCCCTTTTTGTCTCCTCATGCAGGAATGTGGGCGTGCCGTCATGCTGCTATTTTCCTCCCAGAAACACCTTTGCGTGGAGAAAAAGAATTTATGTCAGCGGTGAGAAGCATTTGGTTATTCTGAAGCTTTGAGGCCTCTGTATTTTTCATCCTGTGGAGTTGACTACATGTGTGCATGTGTGTGTGTGTGTCTGCTGGTGTGTGTGGGGAGGTGGGTTACTGGTCTGACCTGCTGCAGCATCATCATACTGTCCAAACTGTTGCTGGTGAATTACTGAACAGGGTTTCTCATCCCTTGCCTCTGGTACACTTCCAGGTAAATCCTCTGGTGACTGCGCTGCCACTAGCACCCGCCCAGGCTGCAGGGACACCACAGGGTCCTCCGGGCAGGTTAACCTGTTGGTTGCCTCCCAGGCACCTGAGTCAACAGGATGTGAAAAGAAAATTCAGATGCACAAGACAGAGTAACTCTTAAAAAAGCTGATATGAAGATGAGCAGGTCAAAGGAGGGCTGCAGGAGCCAAGCAGATGGCTTTCAGGTAATGAAAACATCTGGACAGAAGATGGTGGAGCTTAAAGTGCATAATCTATGGCTGTACAGGCCGGGACTACACATAACTGCACTGTAAAGCAAGGTTTATCCTCTGTTCTCCATGGAACGCCATCGGCATCTCTTTTAACATTTGCCTGGGGACATTTTTAACATCTTTAAACTTTTGGGCCAGGGATGCTTCCTGCTATTGATTGTTGTCAAGATGACAAAATGAAAGGGTTGAGCTGGGAAATTTCCTGGTCTGGGACATCTATCAAGATGTCAAAAAAATCAGCATTTTACATCTAAAGACATAAGACGCATATACAGTCTGCAGTGCCACCCATAGTACTGCAACAAAAAATCCATGTGGGCAAAAAAGCATTTTTCACATAGAGGGCAATAGTAAAAGAGAATGTGTTAGGAACTGGGGGTGCGTCAGCTAAGTCAGGAGGTAGAATTGGGTGCCTTTCCTAGAAAGTCTGGGAACCGTTGCCCTAAAGAGTCACAATAGTTGCAACAGTGTTACACAATTATGTTAGTAATGTTTTAGTATTCAACAACCATGAATACTAAATGACACACCCTTATGATGACATAAAGTACTTCTGTGTTTGCCTTTAGAACCACAAACATAAAAAGTAACCTCAAGAGATCATGACCTGTCTAATTCATGGTGCACATTTAATCTTTTATCTTATTTAGTCCATTAATTTCTGAACATTCTACCATCAAACCACATCTCACACAATTTTCACTGCTCATAGTTTGTCAAAAATTCCCTTATGAAATTCCTTAACTTTTCTCAACAGTTCTCTCTACTCAAAAACATTGAAATACAGTTCAATGCTCATATTTCTTGTTAGGTCTGAACATGGATGCTTGCGAGTCTGGTCCTAGTGGGCCCGGTGGGCATTCAGATCTCCAAGGTCTCCAACTGGTCCATGCCAAGAACAATGTGTTGTGCTTGTTCTCATGTACCGACTGCCTCCGCTTTGACGATGTCAAGCAGCTGAAATATTTAAACATGGTCTGACTTCACCTGCCTTAAACTCAGAGCACTTTCAGTAGTATTTAACATAGCCATGAGCAGAACATTAGCTGTTTATTAGTAGTAGTAGTAGTAGTTGTGTTTCACACTCACGTTGCTTGCCTGCAGGAGCCACAGAGTGGTGTCTCCCTACTTTTTTTCCCAGGAAGGTCAGTGAATACGATCCAGTCTCAGCACCGGCAGAGTTCACGTACATCTTGTATTGTGTACTGTGTCTGTCTGTGTGGCTGCCACGACAGCTCTTAGAGCTGGACCCTTGGAGCATGAGCAACCGGATGAAATTCTGCAGAGACAAGAAAGAAAAAGTTAAAATCGTTTAAATCCATAAAAATCTCTGAGAGATGGAAAGTTGAATTTATATGGAGGAAATACAATAAAAAAAATCTTAATCTGCACCATGAACTTTTCTTCAACCTCTAACTATCTGCAGATGGGAGGAAGCTCACACAGCAGATTCAGTTAAGGAGTTCAAGATGCTATAAGCTACACACTTCTGAGCAGGAATAATTGAAAATCCCAAAGGTTACGCATGTGGCTATGTTTTGTTTATCCGCAGATCATGGCTAAATTCCCTGATTTCACAGAGCCATATAAGAACAAATCCTGCATCTCATTTGACATGCTCACAACACGAAACAAAGTGACTTGAGACCTAAATTACAGAATGAGCTGCGATGCCGTGAACTGTATACAACTCACAGACTTTATATGAATAAGGATAACACCTTCATCTGCACAAGAGAAGAAACCACAAGAAAACCAAGCAAAGAACCTTGATAGAAAAACGAAGTAAACCTGGTGTGGTAGCAGGTCTGATTCTCCGGTGGGACCCAGGACGGTCTGTGGTGTTCTCTTGACCAGTAGCTCAGGGACACATTGGTCGTGATCATGAGGGGAACCAAACTCTCAACAGTCTTTAAATATTAAACCTGCAGAGATGAAGTTTCACCAGGAACTGGCCTAAGCTCCTGTAGAGCCCACTGGTAAAAAGATGCCGCAAACAGTCCTCAGGTTTCCAGTGTGTAAGATACAGATTGTAACTAGATGCTCTGTCTCTCTCCCTGTCTGTAACACACTCACTCACATCACACCCCCACACTCACCTACATCCAAGTGAACTATACTGTAGAGAATAAGGGAGATAACTTCATGCAGGTAAGAGATGAAGTAGAACATACCACATCTGTGTTGTGTCTAAACAGTCCATATGGATCGTAAAGGGACAGCTGTGACAGCTGCAGCTGAGGCTTCTGATGCTGCTGCTGCCAATTAAAAGTAATGCCCTGCTACTCTGTTGCTTTTGGCTGTCCTGTCTTTCTTTTTATTTTAGAGCAGGACACCCAATTGGAACATTTGGGGCACACGTTGACGGTATCACACCACACTTAAAGATAAATCCACCCATGATGCCACTTTAATGAAACCACAGCTTTGGACCCACCTACTTTTTTTTCTCTTTCCTCTTTCTTTTTTTTTTTTTTTTACATCAAAGCAATGCTCTGTGCAGATTCCACAGCACACTGTTAAATTGGCAAGTGTGGCAACAATTACCAAATCACAAACTTTTTAAAAATGATATGAATCATTTCATATGATTCATATGAAATGATTCATATGAATCATTTCATATGAATCATTCATATGAATCATTCATATGATTCATATGAATGTCGGGGGCAGGAAGTTGTGATTGACTGGATTGTAACCCAGATTGTATGACTCGGTGCAAACGATGCAGCAGGCAGACAGGTATGTCGTAAGCCTCAGCTGTGTCAACGCATCATCACCTCTGTTGAGGCATGCAGGCAGCAGGCAGCGTCAGGCCTCTGGCTGTGCTGCCATGGCAATGTGCCACACCTTCAAGGTACTCAATACGTCATCACACCCAGGCGATCTTTCACAATGTGAACTCTCCATGCTGGAGTTCAGCAGTGACATGGTTACGTGTGCGGATGGTGGGTGGCTGCAGGGGTCCTTTGTGAACCATGAAGTGTTGCCGTGACATGTTCTGCTTAGTAGCACTGCAGCCTGCAAACACATCAATACAGTCGGCATGATTCTAATAACAAAAAACAGTTCAGAGGCAACATGTGGCTTGGTGAATAGCGCTGTCACATCACAGCAAGAAGGTCCCTGGTTTGAACCCCAGTCAGACTACCTGGGCCTGCCTGGGCCTTTTTCCTGCTGAGTTTCCATGTTTCCTTATGTTTGCCTTGTGTTTCTCCAGATACTTGAGCTTCTTTCCACAATATTAGAAAATGTATGTTTAGGTTGATTGGAGACTTTTAATTGTCCTAGTTGTGACTGTGAGTATGAACTGGCCTCTCCCATTCACACAAATGAACGGACACACAAGCCACGCACACAAACCACGCAGGCCAATCTACTCATAAGAAGTAAACTTCACAAACTGGCAAAACTAAAGAAAAAACGCTTCCACCTGCTTTGTAATAAATACAAACAAAGCTGCAGCCTAATAGTCTAGATTTGCATAAAAAGTTAGGCTTTCTACGTAATAATGACTTGAGTCTATACCAGTGTACTGATGCAGCAACAACACTTTTTGGCTGTGTTATTCTGGACTTAAACATATCTAGTGTATTTTATTTCTTTCTGGCATCACAATTGCAAATGGAAATTCCCATTATATATGATATCAACACTGTATTGAATCCACCCAAGCGCAAAAGTACAGGTAGGTGCAATAACCTGAGTCACCCAAACACCTCCCTGAGCCGTCCAAGCATCTGGCGGGGAGGTGAATTTTCTATCAGATCCCCACCTCCAGGAGAGATTAGGGCCTGGATGTGCAGTAGCGGTTCCTGGCGGAGCTCCGCTGAGCAGACCAATGGCAGCGGGGGAGGAGGGCAGCGCTGGGCCGTGCCCGTTACGAGGAGGGGTTTATTATCCGTATAAATATACTCTCCGTGCGGACAAAACGCCCCTGCAAACTCTGAGACACTCTACTGCTCTCTGAAAGCACACGGTGAGTCGCTTTCGAAGCTGTTCAAACCTTTCAAAGCTGTGCCGATAGCTGATAGTTGTGCCAGGTAACTGAAGTTTGACAGGAGAGGAGGTGTCCCGCTCCATCTGCTTCATGCGTCCGCGCGGTGTCGCCGTGAGGGTGTGGTAGGGACAGTCTACTGCCCAGGCTATTAATGTCGGGCGCCGGTTTCATTGAAACAAATCGTTAAACAGCGAGTTTAAAGCAGACGGGAAGCAGGTAAAGTGTACAGGTAAGTTCACGGGTCCTGCGGAGCTGAATAAGGGCGTGGTCAGGACTCCATATGTTTGCTATTATGGGAAACCACCCTCCATAAACCCAGTATAAATATGCAGCGGATCAGACTGTAAGGAGTGACTGAAAGTTTTCCTTTTCTTTGCTGAGTTAGTTTAGCAGATAAGAACTTTTCCAGGACAGAACAGTCAATGACAGAGTGAGTGGTCAGTGGACTTCCTCCTGTCTACTGTATAAGGTTTACATGTGTTCATCATTTATCGCTCCTAACTTCTCTTCCCTTCCCTTCTCTTCTCTTCTCTTCTCCCCCTGCAGACAGCCTCCAGTGACCCACCATGTCTTTCATAAACGCCTTCCTGCAGCAGACGGTCTATCTGGGCATGCCCGATGAGTCAGTACGTAACTGTGTGCTTGTGTTCCAGTTGCTATGGCCAACTACCCTGTTTTTCCCCTCCTTTTCCCTCCCTCATCCTGTGGTATGTCAGTGGTGGAAAATTTTAGCAGCCTGAGTGTAGAGCAAGCTAACGAGGAGAGTAGGGAAGAGAATGAGGGAGTAGGACGTTTTGGGAAAATGAGTGGGAGCAGAGATGATGATAAGATGGTGTCACAGTGAAAACGTAGCCCGCACTGTACATGCAGTGAGAATGGTGACCGCTAAATCTTGTGTCTGTGACTCATGGAGGCAAGAATTTCGGTCCCTCCCTTTATAAACTCCACAAACAGATCAAGAGCTGCTTCTGCTTTTGGCAGTTTCCCAAAAGTAAACTTGCAGATTGTCGCCCTGCATGCTTTCACATCTGTACTCAATAGTTATGTTTGAATTGAGTCCAACAAGGGCTTGTGCAAGATCTTAAAGGGCACCATCATGGGGTTTGAAGGCCTGGCGTGGAGGTCTGGCGGGGCAGTTCCTGGAGGGGCCTTGGATAAAATCTGTATCAATTCCTTTGTCTCTTATCTGTGTTAATCTGAAGGATAGATGTAGGTGGTGTGTACGGGCTGTTTTTTTAAGGCGCATGTTTGCATCCAAGGCATTTGAAAAATGCATGCTTGCCACCCACCTCATGCACAGCTCAGATATTTACTAAGCACACAATAATCTGTGCTGTGCCTCTCAGGCCCTGAAGAACGAGGGGACTGTGACTGCGGCACCCAATTTCAGCGCCAGTGGAGACATAGCAATCTTGGACAAGGCCATCAAAGTGAAAGGTGAAGTGAAAGAAGCAGCTCTGGAGCATGTGTGAGCATGCACTGGGTTTTGCAAGGAGCACACATCAGAGCTGGACTTTGCTGTAAGAGCTCCCTCTGCTGGCCAATGTGCACCAGTGCTACTTCACCCTCACTCTGGTTTACACAACTCCACTGACTAAGAATCAGCCCATACACATAAAGACTAACAGAGATGACCGTTTGTTTGTCCAGGTGTGGACGAGAACACCATAATTGATGTCCTGGTGAAAAGGAGCAATGAGCAGAGACAGCAGATCAAAGCGGCTTACCAGCAGGCCACCGGCAAGGTAATCAGAGTCAAACTGAGATGCTCAGAGTGATCATTTAGACACACACACTTGACGACATGCTCTAAGACACTGTATTTACTCATCGCAGCCATTGGAATCAGCACTGAAGAGTGCCCTGAAGGGAGATCTGGAGGATGTGGTGCTGGGTCTGCTGAAAACACCAGCCCAGTATGACGCTTATCACCTGAAACATGCCATGAAGGTACAAGTGCATACACACGCAAACACAAATTCTTAACGAGAACAAAGATTTAAATGCGCAAATGCTCAGGAACGAATATGGTTGATCCCAACTTAGTTGGATGCTTTTGCCTTGACATAATGTGTTATTTCTGGTGCGGTAAAGTGATCCACCCACTTCCTTTGATTCATGTATTGTTTTCTGAACAGGATGATAAAAGGTGTGCTTTTATTTGAGTTGGGCCAGTGAGGAACGATTTGTGTTTCTCCCTATTAATCAGTTTATTCATGCAACCTCGTTTACAGGGTCTGGGCACAGATGAAGAAACCCTGATAGAGATTTTGGCTTCCAGGACCAACAGTGAGATCCTGGATATAAAGAAAGTCTACAAGGAAGGTGCGTGCTGACAAAGTCTAAGCAACAGGTGTTTTGAAGTAGTCACAACGCCACATGTAACATGTCACGGTTTAACCGGCCAAAGAAATGATGTTCAGATGCCAAACACAATTTCATGCCCTTGATGCTAATGTCTTTTGTTCTTTACCAAGAATACAAGAAAGACCTGGAGGAAGACATCAGGTCAGACACAAGTGGAGACTTCAGGGCTGCTCTCATGGCGCTCTGCAAGGTGGGTGTCCTCACGGAGAGAGTTTCCACTGAGACACAGTTCATTGCAAAAGGGACATTATGTAGATAGAGGCAGCATCCCCACCATTGCTTCTCAAGTGCCAGAGGTTCATGAAAACTAAACAGACTGCCTGCACATGTGCTAACACAGCAGAAATTTACAGTTTGGCTTCTTGTATCTTCATTTTTGGCCATCGCACAAGGTGCAAAGGCACTTGATCTATGTCACTGTTTATCTGCTGTTATTTTGTTTATCTCTATTATCGCAATGCACTTTGACAGTGCTACACAAGTAGAATTTGAATTTGTTAGCTTTTGAAGACCAAAACTGTGTTGTGATAGAAAGAAGGTAGTGAAAACATTAATGGAAAAAAAATGTCAAAAGTTTGAGCACCTTTTTCTGTTATCCACTCCAGAACTTTCAATGTGATTCCCTTTTATTTGTTGAACATATTCTTTACTACATCTCTGATTGATATGTTAGGGCTGCATTATTCTAGTATCTACTCATATATGTCAAGATAGAGACAACACCGTGAGACAGATAAATGACATCACATGCTATCTGTATCTACAGCACATGTTCAGCATGGTGAGGTTTTTCTCTTGCTCTCCATCTCAGGCTGGCAGGACTGAGGGAGTGTGTGAGCAGCTGATTGACAGCGATGCCAGGACTCTGTACGAGGCTGGGGAAGGCAGGAAGGGAAAGGACTGCTCTGCCTTCATCGAGATCCTCACCACCAGGAGTGCCCCTCATCTCCGCAAAGGTCAGCTGGCTGTCCTGTTCAGGATCATCCGTTTTTGTACTACTACATCTGACACTCTTCTTCTGCTTCACACTCCTCAGTGTTTGAGAGGTACTCAAAGTACAGCAAAGTGGACATGGCCAAGGCTATCGACCTGGAGATGAAGGGAGACATTGAGAGTTGTCTCACAGCATTAGGTAAAGGCACAAACTTAAACTTATTCACCATGACTTTAAGCTCCACTGACCCTGACCATAACCCTGAAATTTATGAATATCAACAGTGAAGTGTGCCGGAAGTAGACCTGCCTTCTTTGCTGAGAAGCTGCACTCAGCCATGGAGGTACAACATGTATAGCCTGCTACTAACAAAGAAATTAAAGGCAGGATACTGTGGCTGCTTCACCTGACTTCACCTCTTTTTCTGCACCATCAGGGAAAAGGCACCAAGAAATCCATCCTGACTCGCATCATGGTGGCCCGCTCTGAAATCGACATGAAACGGATCAAGGAGGAGTACAAGAAAAACTATGGCAAAACTCTCTACAAGGACATCCTGGTAAGCAAATATGTAACCTCTGATAACTTCAACTTTGTTTTATTTGTTTTAAATTTATTTAACATGACATAACATGAATAAGTCCATCCGAGGTATCAGAATTATGAAATTCTTCTTGTCTGTCCTTTAGGATGACACCAAAGGAGACTATGAGAAGATTCTGCTCGCTCTCTGTGGCGGTGACAATTAAAAGGGCTCACGTGACAAACGATCCAGCAGCAAGTCCAGCTGTGGAAAATCACCTGTAATCTCTTGACACATATTGTGCCTTTTTGCTCTTGCTGAGATCTATCGAGGCTGTCTGTCTTTGTGACCATCATGACATGTAGAAGAATATTGTGCAGTCTGCACCGCCTCAGCTCATAGACTAAAGTTTTTCCTATTCATTCGAGTTCTTTACTCCAGCGTAGATGTGACTGCAGGTTTCTTGTGGACCAAAGCTCTGGGGCAGATTTAGCATTGCACTTGTCAGGTTATCACATCTGGTGCTTGAAGAGAAACCAAAGTCACAGACCACAGAGCAGCTGCTAACAGATGTATACAGATCACCATGTGCCATTCCTATCCACTGCCAGCAATCGGCCCTATCCGTGAAGGAGCTTGGACAAATAAAGGCTTTTTGTATGAAGGCTTACTGTATCTGAAGTTTTTTTAAATTTCTTTGCACACCCACAGATTGTAAATATCAGACATAAATCAACTGTCTATCCCAGTAACAGTACCAACTAATGAAATATAAGGGTGGTACCTGTTTTGTGCCCAGTGTTTGACTGTCTCTTATTCTTTTATAAAATAAGACAAATCTTCATAACAAACTTATTTTATCATGTGTATAGGTATATTCTATTGCTCTAACAAAGATAAATTACTATATTTGACTTGTTTTTACATCACTTTAAAGCATGATTTCTGTGGAATAGACGCTCATATTAGCATGTACCACATGCAATGTATTCAACTTCCTCAGTAAATATAAACTATAAAATTATAAAAAATAAAACTTATTCTTTATTATTTTGATAGACTTGACATACAGTATTACCTTTAGAAATCTGATGAAACGTATTTTGTTTTCTGTAATTATATAGTATATGCCCCTGCAGTTGTCCTCACATCCTGTGAGCCTCTAGTTTCTTGGCTCCCTAAAAATCATACAAATCCATGCAAACATCTCCATGAAGTTACATAATTTGATTTTGGTGGGATATTCAACTGGAAAAATGCGGTAAGCTTTAACTGCCATTCTCGCCTGTTACTTTTCTCAATTTTATATTACACATCGGTTTGAGCACTCTGAAAGTTCAGTTAAAAATAGCTATTGAGGTGCTTATCAACTGTAGGATATGTGTACACAAGTTATACAAAAATATTTTCATTAAAATATTTGTAAAATTATTGTTTGAATATATTTCTTAACTAGAAAATTACAGCGAGCTGAAATTGAGAAAAATGAGGGCTGATTTTTCAGCAATCCCACAATGACAGTTGGTCTCTCCCCACTGTAGCTGCATGGAAATTGCCAAACCCACAGGTTTTTGAGATGGTCTAGATGAAAAACAATACAAGGTATCAATATGCTGTCGGGTACAGGCAGAGAGTACAAGTTTTCCCGCGTTTTGAAGTTTAAATGAAGTTTCTAGGTTAACGTATGGCTTTGCAGCAACTGTTTGTTTCAGGCTGATTTTTTGAATCTGCTGGTTTTTCCCATTCATTTCTTATGGGATTTTTTGCTCTTTCTGAGCACTGGAATTTTGTCGGGGTTGAAGGTGACCACACTTGCCAGGGTCGAGCAGCACGCTTTGATGTATCATTTGTGTGCGTGCGATCAGCGGTTTTCAAGATACGGCCGACCGAAATTTCGCTATAAAAAGTAGTAGAAGAAAAACAGACACGCAGAAGAACAATAGCCCTCCCTCCCGGAACGCTAATTATTTATGTTACTACAGTGGTATTATTAATAGTGATAACAATGAATCATTAGCTATGTTGATTCTGAATCTACTAGTTAAGAGGCTTACTCTCCACCCTGTTATATTCTATTTCCATGCTTTCAGGGAATGATTTTAATAAAAATATTCTAATCACAACAGTTAGTGTTTGGTATATATGTACATTGTTTTGTTAAATGAGGTGCATATGCATATGCATTGTACTCTTCATAAAATGAAAAGTATTCACTTGACGACTTAACTTCACGATTACCATGTACATGTCCCTAACAGGGTGGAAAACGTCTGGAGAAATATAAACAAAAAACATCACATAATTATAATATTGTCAACCCCATAGCTAAGTATGGTATAGTGATGACAAAATGTTTAAACCATGAAATGCAATCATTCCAGTTTTCAGAAAAGAGACATCCAAATATGTGCTCCAAAACAGGAATCACCCATAAGGCATAGACAGCTGCATAATGAATAAATAAACAAAGGACACACAGACTAAAAGAGATGTGCAAAGGTATAAAAGTTGTACTTTACACAAATAATTCCCCCCTTTCACCTACATTTCTGCAGCAATTTTTTATCTTCATTAATGTACTCCATTTAGAATTTGTCCCATGTGTGCTGGAGATAGAAACCAGCAATCCTATGACATTGTTGAGTATAAAGCAGGTAAGAAAATTAATTATCAGGTAAATTATTGCTGAAATGATGAGTCATTTAGTTGCTTGTCAGAAAATTAACTATAAATTTGTATATGATAAGTCAGGCCATTGCTCCAGCTTAGGACAGATACATTTTCATCCTTTTTTAATATTAATTTACAGTTTACTGATCAGCTAATTTATTAATTAATTTGTTCATCATGAATCATTATATTTGTTCATCTTCATACATGTTCCGCAAGCACTGGTGTCTGTCTCCAGCTCACACAGAGTGAAAGGCAGGGAACACATCCTGGACAGATCGCCAAAGGGCATCAGCTAATTTATCTCTACAATTAGTTCTTACATCATGTGTATCAACATGTACATTTTTAGATTTTGTGTACTGTCGTCTGGGGCTGATAACCTATGTCACCCTCCCTGCCTCTTTTCTGTACCAATCGCCAGAGCTAATACATAGCTGTGAAACTACATTTACATTTACTCAGTTGGCAGAGGCTGTTATCCAAAGTGACTTGCAGTTGAGGGACAGCATAAGTGCTCACAGTGCAACAACAGTCCATAGCTGGGGTAGATAGGAAAGATAAGGTAAGGGCAGATTGGAGGATTGAAAGACAGGGGGTTTTTGGTGGTGGGTGGAGCCATATTTAGGAGAGAGGGTGTTCTTGGAAGAGGAGGGTCTTCAGGCGATACTTGAAGATAAATACGGATGTCTGATGGTATTCGGAAGTTTGTTCCATCACCTAGGGACCACAAAAGAAAACAGTCTGTGATTGCAACTGTGATTGCCTTATGCGTAGGGATGGCAGTGCCAGATAACATTCTGGGGAGGAACGTAGTTCTCAAGATTAAGTATAAACCAAGATAACCTGACAATGAATTTAATAACCTAATGATAGCATATATACGAACAGAATGTGTCTGTCTTAAGCAACTGGGCTTCAGTGAAGAACCAAAAAGATTCTGCTGCCATTGACTACATTACTGCAGCTACAGCAACCTGCTACTGGGGTGCCAGGTTGGATGATAGTTTTCAGTATTTTACATAACTTTTCAATTGAATAATCAGCAAAATGCTCAAGGTATATGCCCTCTTAATATTCAGCATACTGGCATACTGGCATACTGTAATGAAGCGCAATCCATTCTGTTTGCCAACTGCAGGTGGTGGATTGCTGTCACCAGACCTGGCAACCTCATATCTCACGCAGAGCTCAACTGTAAACAAGCGGAGCGGCACCACCGGCGTGCTAACGCTAGGCTAAGCAACTTCTGTCCCAGTACGTGCTCACATTTTGTCCAGTAACAGATATAAAGCAGTGTCCGTGTTGGCAGCAGAGTGCTCGGTGATGTTGACAGGGATGTCCAGGGATGTCCAGGCGTGTCTGAAAGGTGTCCGTCCACTGTCCGTCCCAGCCGAGGATGACAGTGGACTAGCCCACCGGCTAGTAGCAGCTGCTGCACTGTCAGCGCACCTAAATGTTGGCGTTTACCTGTGAACGGCGTGTCAACGACTCGCACTCACGCCCGTATTTACATACTGAGGCGCCAGTGCAGACACGCGTGTTCCGTGCCAAACGGTGCACGATAAGCGGCATGGAAGAGGTTTGACTTTGAGGCGCTAACATTAGCCTGGTTAACGTTACCGGTAACTGAGCCGGGCAAGGGGAGCAGTAAAAGCAGCCGCGCAGACACAGCCTTTTAAGGCTGTTTGCCGGAGCAGGGAGAGCCCTCAGGCACCCCGCATCCTCGTACACACCGCTCTTAGAGTTGCACTAACTTCACATGCTGTGTTTTTATCTCAGGTCCGTCACTTCATCATCCTGTGCACCTGCATCCTCAGGGACGCTGAAGACCATGACCTGACCCATGGACCACTGCTGTGTCTGCTCACCTAAGGAACAAGACGAGAAGGTGGTCACCGTTGGAGGAAGATCATGAATGACAAACTAGTCTTCCTGGGCCTGCTGTACTTTGTCCAGGGCATCCCCTATGGTCTCCAGTCGTCCCTGCTGCCTGTCTACCTGCGTGGAGCCGGCCACTCCCTCACCCGCATCGGCTTCACCAAGATCCTCTACTTCCCCTGGGTCCTCAAGGTGCTCTGGGCCCCCTTGGTGGACAGGGTGGGCACCAAGCGTCGCTGGCTGGTGGGAACGGTGTCTGGACTGGCTCTGACATGCCTCTCCAGCGCGGCCCTGGCCCCAGAGGCACATATCTGGGGAGTAGCAGGAACCCTGCTGGCCATGAACAGCTTGGCCTCGGTCCAGGACATCGCTGTGGACGGGGCGGCGGTGGGGTTGCTGAAAGGTCGCGGGGAGCTGGGCCTGGGCAACACAGCCCAAGTGGTGGGTTACAAAGCCGGCTCGGTGTTCGCCGGAGGGGGCCTGCTGGCTGTGATCGACGTGGCGGGCTGGAGCTGGATGTTCATGCTGCTGACGTTCGTGTACGCGGGCGTAGCCCTGTTCGTGTGGGGCGCCCCGGTGCTGGACGATGAGACTGTGAGGGGCCAGCAGGCAGATGGCAGCAGGAGGGGGGGCCAGGGAGCAGACGCTGTCAGGCCATGGAGGGTGTGGAGGAAGCTGCTGGCAGTGCCCGGCACCCCTTGGACGGTCCTGTACGTGCTGACATACAAACTAGGTGAGTGACATTAAGAAGGGAGTGCTTGTTTATGTAGAAATGAATACACTCATACCTCCGTGAGACCACGGTTTGGATCATGTTTACTATGTATTCTTGGCCTTTCCTGAGTAACCTGTGATCATAATAATCACAAATTTTTATTTCTGAATCATCTGATTTCTGAAAAGCCAAAAAAGGAAAGGTCATATATATATATTTACATATATATTTCTTTTTTTTTTTCAAATTTTACATCAAGACATCATGACAGCTTTGCATAGACCATCAAATTAGCAACTTATTGAGACTAATTTGAGAAAAGTCGTTCATCCATCCATTGTTTGGAACCTGTCCCAGCACAATCTGGATACAATACACCCTGGACAGGTCACCAGTTCATGGCAGGGCACACACAATGTTCACTCTCATACTATGCAGGAATTGCAATTCAGAGTGTCAAACTGATCTTAATGCATGTTTTTGGACCTAGGAGAAAACCTATACACACACACACACACACACACACATACACACACAGGGAGATCATTCAAGGGAGTTCTTACATTGAACAATGTGACAGTGACAATGCCAGCCATAAATACATCGGGTCACAGAGAAAAGAGGTTAAATCTTAAAATTGAAGAAGTCTGAGCCAGGACATGGTAGATTTATTAAAACAGTATTCACTTATTATGATATTCACTCTCCCAGACAGTGAATGATATGTGTGTATGTACATATCTACAGTATATATCTATATATATGCGCGTGTATCTATCTATCTATCTATCTATCTATCTATCTATCTATCTATCTATCTATCTATCTATCTATCTATCTATCTATCTATCTATCTATCTATCTATCTATATATATATATATATATATATATATATATATATCAGATAAATAGTGCGATGGCAGGATGTTTTTAATACATTTCACAGTCTTGTTTATTTCCCTTATACAGTAACCTCAACGCAAGTGTGTAGGTACCAGAGCTCGCCACTAGATGTCTCTGTTGTCGTGCCTGTGAGGGTCGAGCTCGGGAGCGAGAGTGCTTGAAGAAGTTTGGGAAGTTGTTGTTGAGACAAACCATTGTGTCTGTGCAGGGCCTGTGTTAACGCGGGGGAAAGACGGGCCTGCTGGGATAAAGCAGCAGAGATAATGCCACAGTTTCTGAAGTAGAAACCTGAGGCGCTCGGAGGAGAATGCGGTGTTAGTTTCAATGCACTGCGAGTCTTGTGTGCGTGCCAGTTAGTTCCAATAAGACACCCAAAATATTTCATGTAGTTTTTGCTCAGTTGAGTTTGTGTGTGTGTGTGTGCGTGTCTGTGATTGTGTCTCTGTGTGTGTGTGTGTGGGAGAGAGTTGATTTGACCGGAGTTTGGTGTTTGGTAGCAGAAGGGGATTATGTAAGGATTAGAGTGTCTTTGTGTCTGTTGCGTTCAGAAACTGAAATGGAAGACGGCGCATCACGCTGATGTGTGTGTGTGTGTGCTTTTTTTGCGTTTGTGTGTGTAAAAATATATATGTGGGTGGTGGGAATATAATTGTTGCCTTTCGAATTTGCATAGTCTTTACCTTTGTGTGTGCTCTAAAATCTCTGGCTTTGTTTTTAAATTGTGTGTGTGTGTGTGTTTATGTATGTGTGTTTTTGAGAGAGTGTTCAGGGTGACACAGTAATCGGATGAGCCCCAGCAGACACCACCACTAGACAAAATATGGAGGCTGGCTGGACCCCTTAATCTGTCTAGGGAGCAGTGCACCCCCCCCCCACCTTCCCCAAACACTCTCCCTGTCACACTTGCACACACTGTGGGCTGATGCTCACGATTACAACAAGAAATTGATTGAGTCCTGAAGATGCCCCCCCCGCCCCGGCCCTCTTGGGCCACAATGTCAAAACGAACATTTTCCACCTTTGCCGGAAAAAACGAGGCTTGTGTAATATTTTAGATTAGGCCTGGATGTGCAGGCATAATTGCCTATGTGAGACAGTATTGTTTTTGTTCAAGGGGTGTGTGGGTATGTTTGTGTGAGACCGGTGATCTGCCTGTCTGAACCCCCCCGCGCTTCACACACACACACACACACACACAGACACACACACACACACACACATGCAAGCGCAGACCCCTCTCCCTCATCTATCCCTAATGAACTGGGAGCTTGCGCCAACGCAGCGGCCAATCATGGGGAGCCTTGTGTCTGAACTGTGACCCTTGTGCCATCTGAGGCCACAGGCATGATGGGAGAACTGTCTGGGTAGAGTCGCAGGGGCGGACGCAGGAGGGGAGGTGGGGGGGGGGGCACTAGTGAGAGAGAATATCGAGTCGGGGTGGGGGGGGGGGGGGGGGGTTGGGGACGGGAGGCAAACGAGGGAATTTCTGGTTGTAGATAGGCTCAAGTGATGGTGGATGAAATACTCAGGGTAGGTTAATACACTGGGTTTTTCAGAGAATGTGGAAAAGAAAACGGGAAACAAAACTGAACCGTACCCCACTGCTGATCGCATTTCCATTTCCCTCGGCCAGAGCATCGTAAGCCTCCCTGCCACCCGCGTCATGTGACCTTTCAGATGGAGCTGGATTGGCCCGCTCTGAGCGTACAGCTGAGACTCTGGGGCCGTGTTGTGATGTGAGCTGTGGACGGCGGCCTCGGAGTCTTGTCCAGACGCGTTCCTCGGCCGTGTTATCACACATGCAGCCACACCAGTGTGATGTGTCCTCGCTGTGCTCGCTGTAGGTGAGCGGTGGGCCCTGCACGCGCTGCTTCGGGAGGGCGACCTGTGTGCGATTGCGGACCGCTTTTGTGCATACATCAGTCTCCACTTTCGAGCTGTTTAAAGTTGCCGGCAGTGCATTCACTGTGACTGACAGGCAGGAAATAAAGAGGTGGGAGTGCGATTGCCGAAAGTTTTACGCGTCTCTAGTGCCGCGCGATGCGCGATATCCCATCATGCCACCCAGCGCTAAGCTCAGCTTTTTGGTGCAGACATTTTAATCTCGTGTTGTCAAACAACAACTCCCAGTAACAAGCGCAGTGTTTGTGTGCGTAGCTGCTCAGCCCTCAGCAGATGGAGCTAAATTTAGCAATTGTTTGGGCTTTATGAGATCGCTGAATCAATGTTTAATGCACCGAGAGGCGATAATTTAACCACCCTCTCATCGCGCAGATCCACACTTAAAATGCGTCGAAAGAGTGTTTTATTGCCGTCATTCTTACATGATTGTTGTCGGTGATCATAGATGAGTGTTGGGGACGTGGCTCGCCGGCTCGCTGAGGCCGACAGCCCGCGCGAGGGTTGGTGGAGAGAGGAGGAGCCTGATGGTGGCTTTCTCTGGGAACTGACCAGGTGGACGGAGGAACGGATGGATGAGCACACAAAAAAGCAAAGCTTTGTCCAGATACTGCCTCTTATCCTCCAGAGACGCGGCTCCACTGGTTCATGCTGACACACGCGGTAGCTAGTTTACGAGGTGCACATCACTTTGAGACTTGGTGGCTTGAATCATTGGCATTAAGTTATAAAGCTCAGATTAAATGGAAATGACATAATAATCTGATAGAACAGCTTTCTACTCTGCGTCTGATTTTAAGCTCCCCACACCATATTTAAGGAGCCTCTGAATATCTGTCTCCCATGAAATGTTCAGAGGTGGAGGTCAAGGGGACAGCCTGGTAGGCCTGCCCGCAGGATGCCTCCGAATGCTATAAAACATATTTTGCTGTTAATTAATTGAAAGCAACGGCAATATTGGCAGTCTACAGTCTCCGAGGTGCCAGCAAGACGACGGTGGGCTGGGGGAGGTGATGGAGTTCAGCGAGATGATGGGAGGTGCAGGCAGGAGAGGGAAGGAGAGGAGCTTGGGGAGGGGGGGGGGGGGTATTTTCCAGAGGGAAAAACGAAGGACTGCAGGGAGGGAGGGAGGCTGAGGGAGGGGATGAATTAATGAACAACCACCACATGGTGCCCTAAGAGAGAAAATGGCAGTAGAAATAAACAAACGCTCATCCATGCAGAGACACATTGGGGCGAGATCGATGAAGATGTTGAAAGGCCCCATCCTGATCTCGGTTAATTGACATTATGCGGCTTGTTAGTGGGTGACAATTTGAAGTAGCTGGCTGTTTTGTACGTGATTAAATAAACAACGGGCACAAATCTCTATGGCTTCGAAATAACAGGAGCGACTTGTTTGTCAGTTTCAGACTTTAGAATCACCAGGTCGAGACACTTGAGACGCTTCAAATTTACCAGCACATTTTTTATTTGGGGTTGTAAATAAATATTTAAAAAAACTACCGTATTTGCGTGTGTACATTTATACATACCCCTCCAACTCAGAAAGCTCTGAACAGACCGACTAATTTAACTTTGCAACAGTCATTGTGAATGATGGAAACTGTGCGTTTGCTCTGAGATCGTTGTATTAATGTCACATAGTGCCTCTGAATTCTCATGTAAACCCAGCACAAACCCGGCTAGCCGTGTGATGTGGCAGCTCTGAGTTTGGTTGGAGAGATAGTGGTTGTATGTCGGAGGTGGTAGTCTTGTGAAGGCAACCACACGTTTGTGGGTGCATGTGGCGCGTATGGAGCATGTATGGAGCATGTATGGAGCATGTATGGAGCATGTATGGAGCATGTATGGAGCATGTATGGAGCATGTATGGAGCATGTATGGAGCATGTATGGAGCATGTATGGAGCGTGTATGGGGCGTGTATGGGGCGTGTGTGGTGCTGTCTTTGTTTGCCGTGTCCTCAGCAGGGAGTTGGTGCGTTGCTCTCTGCAGGCAGGCCGGGTGTCCTCAGTGATCTCTCCTCCTCCTCCTCCTCTGCCAGGGCTTTTGTCTAAGCTCCAGCGCAGACGTCAGGCTCTGACCCCGGCGTCCCCATCGACCTCTCACCCTCGTCGTCTCACTGTCGTCCTGCTCTGATCCCTCTCTGTGCTGCCAGCCCCCCCCCGCCCCCCCCCCCCTCTCGGCCTTATCGCCCTGATACTTATGCTAGATGTGGAACTTCCTCCGTTGACTCATTAAACAAGTGAGACCGGCCAAGATGAGAGATGCCGTGTGTCACACTGTTGACTAATCGCATTAGCCGGTCAAAACAAAACGAGGCCCGTTTTTCGTGAAGACGTTGTTGGTGACTTTGCACTTTCATCGACGCACACGTTCAAACTTTTTGTTTTAATCCGTCTTTGTTTTTCTTCTGCTGCTTTTCGATTGCGGCGCAAGTCTTGCGCCACACGCGTTTTTGTTTCCGTGCAGTAAAGCTGTGTATTCTGATTCTGTGGCTAGAAATACGAGGGGCCCTCGAATCGAGACTCCACCCCACTGGAAGCCATAGAAAGCGTGGCTTTCCGGTCTGCGGCAATCATCTGCGGCGCTGAATCATTACCAGTGCACGGGCAGCGATCGAACGCCGACAGGTCTGTCCCTGTGATTTGGTCACATTCGATCAATGGTCATGTCTGCTTCCCGTGCCCTTTGGGTTTTTTGACTGTCTAGCTTGCTACGTCAAACCGAACAACCAGTATCGTCTGCAATGACGCGAACATATCAGCTTTCACTGAAATGTCACTCAATCTGAGAAATGCATGTAGTCTCCTCTGTCTCCGTCTGAGCCCCGATCCTCAAACCTGTGTCGAAAGCCAGAAATGTCTCCTGTGAGCCAGCTTTTTTTGGGGGGGGGGGCCCTTAAAAGCTGTGTTTCGTCGACGAGCCCGTAAATGCGCCGCACGTCTCATCTCTCCGTCACCTTCCTCCTCGCCGTTCAAGTCTTTCTGTGTTGTCTGTCTCCAACGTAAACATCAACACAGTTGTGTCTGAGGCTCGGTGCCTGCTCCGTTTCCTCTTCACTAACCTCCTAACAATGTCTCTGTTCTTCTGCCCCCCCCCCACCTCACCCTCCTCTGTCTCCATCCCCGGCTGCTTTCCTCTCTCTCCAGTCATGTTTAACTCCCTATTATGGTGGGCTTTTTTTTTTTTTTTTTTTTTTTTTAAATAAAATGCTGTTTGGTAGTGGTTTCCTCCGGTACATTTAATCTTTTTGTCTCCATCTCTCTTGCCCTTTCTCCCTCCTGCCATTTGTCTCTTCTTATTTCTTTCTTCGTTTCATCATTATCGCGGACTCTCCTCACTCCGTTCCCTCTCCTCTCTCTCTCTCTCTCTCTCTCTCTCTCTCTCTCTCTCTCTCTCTCTCTCATCATCTCCCCCCTTTTGCTCTTATTCCACTCTTTCCTCCTTCCCCTTCACTCAGCTTGTTTAATCTTTGCGGATGTCTAATGAAATCCCTGCTGAAATGGACAATTGTTGCTTTGAGAATATTTATAGAAAGGAATAATCAGCCCGGTTGTGTTTGTCTGCATGCCCTCCCCCAGCCCCCCCCCACCCTCCACCCCACCCCTCTTTAAAGAAATAA
Source organism: Karalla daura (assembly GCA_029224185.1). Taxonomy (NCBI): domain Eukaryota; kingdom Metazoa; phylum Chordata; class Actinopteri; order Chaetodontiformes; family Leiognathidae; genus Karalla; species Karalla daura. The sequence continues at coordinate 6,326,112 of CM055192.1, read as the reverse complement.
TTAGTTGAAGGCAGGACTGTGAAAGCAGCGAGCTTTGAGCTAAACAACAGTCAGACAGGATCGGGAGCACAGAACCATGGGTAAACAACCCGGGCATCATGGGTACGGCTGCTGCCAGTGTTTGCTTTATTATGACTAATATGCTTACTGCACAGTCGATGCAGCTCCAAACGGTTCAGCTCAGAGGATGACAGAGACTAGAATGTGAATAATGCACACTGTGCGCGAGTGAACCGGTGGGTTTGAGCCGCGGCGGTAATGGTTTGTGATGGGGCCGTAATGACGCGAGGCCGACCCGCTCGTGGGCGCGTGATCAAACCATTTTCTCTTTAAACGTAACGTGACGTAACATCGCGAATGCGTCGCGATACTTCGAGTCGCGCTCTTGTGTCGAGACACCGGGAGAAGCTGTTCTCGGGCTGAGACTCACTCGGGTCGGGCTCCAGGAACTGAGTCTACAGGTCTACAGCCCCAACACAGTTTTCATGAAATGTGTCTGTAGCTGGCCTAGGAGGACCTTCAGGGGTCCATGGGGTGAGAGAGAGAGAGAGAGAGGAGAGAGAGAGAGAGAGAGAGAGAGAGAGAGAGAGAGAGAGAGAGAGAGAGAGAGAGAGAGGAGAGAGAGAGAGAGAGAGTCCTCCAGCAGGACTTCCTGTCCAGCTTGGAGTGAGGCCACCATGCCACTCGTTCCCGCCCGCCTCTCCACTTCCTCTCACTGCCGTTCTTTTCTCTCTCTCTCTCTCTCCCCCCCCCCCCCTCCCTCCCTCCCTCTCTGTTTCTGTTTGTCTCCTGGCTGGCTGACTGAGCGAGCGAGTCGTCGGCTGCGCCGCGTCGTCTTTTGACAGCAGTCGGGGAGCCGGGCTGTCAGTCACGCGGCTCCTCGGCCCCGCCGTCTTTCTGAAGTCGGTCCCCATTAATATAGTAATGGCGCGTCGCCGGCGCCCCCTGAATATTTGACTGTAATGTTTCGGCGGAACATTACCCCCCCCCCCCCCCCCCCCCCGCCCCCCGCAGCCGCACGGAGCAAGTCTCACCGTCTGACAGAAACTTTTTGGTTTGATTGAGAGGTCTTTGAGAGGCCTGTTTGATCCGCGGAAGTTTCCGTGTTTTTCTGTTGTGTCCCCCCCCCCCACCCCATCCCCCCTCCCTTTTTTCCTGCTTGAGGAGAAGTGCCAGGCCCCCGTCTGATGAAGCGACTGAGGGTGTTCTTTTTCTTGTCGAGCATCTATTATTGACACTTTCCAGGAATAGGCCCAGGTTACGGCGCGCGCGCCCGATTCCGCACTTGTCGTCTCGGGGAAAAACCGCGTTGCTCGGTCTTGCCGGCTGAACAGCTCGCCGCAGCATCCTCTCCCCGTCTGACGGCGACGGGAAGCGGGCGTTTGTGTGCGGGGGGGGGTTGGGGAGTAGCTACTGTACGCGACAAACAGTAACGCTTAGTCAGAGACATCCAGTGCACAACACGCGGTAATGCAGATTTGACTCACCTCTGGTCTCTCTCTCTCTCTCTCTCTCTCTCTCTCTCTCTCTCTCTCTCTCTCTCTCTCTCTCTCTCTCTCTCTCTCTCTCTCTCTCTCTCTCGCGCAGGTGAGCAGGGAGCGGTGACCATGTTCCCCCTCTTCCTGCTGGACCATCACATGACGGCCCGGGAGCTGGGCTTCTGGAACGGCGTCATCGCCATGGGCTTCTCCATCTGCGGCTCCTCCCTGGGGGGCCTGCTGCTCGCCCAGTTCAGGTACGGCCGACCCCTCCGCTCGGCGCCAGGGACGCCTGTGGCGGCGGCCCGTCCCGTCTTTGTGATGGGACAGGACGGCAGGACGATCATGACTGGAAACGAGCTAAAGTCACCAACTGACACTAACTGCCGGGACACAATTAACAACAGCTTGATAAAAGCAAAGAAAAGCACGGGCCTCTCACTCTGCTTTCACGCCATTATCATCATCTTCCTCTTCTTCCTCCTCATCCCGCTCCTCTTCTTCCTCCTCCAGGCTTCTTGTGTACAACAGCTACATCTCTCCTGCA
>CM055192.1:6232719-6322719 GCA_029224185.1 Karalla daura | reverse complement strand
TCTGCATTGAGAAATGAGTGGGAGCAGCCACAATGAAGCTGTCGCCCCTCCGTTTTGCCAGTAGGTGTGAAACAGTACGCATGAACAGCCGACTGATCAGAGGCAGGACGCCCCGGATGCATACGAGTGTACATCATGAACGACGTATGGATATTCCTGGTGGCGCGCCCCGTCCCGTGTCGGATGACGAACACGTCTCCCTCCTCGCCTCCGCCTGTCACACGCTCGCACACAGAGGCAGCGCTGTCCACCGGGCCGCCGTCCCCACCCCTAAGAGCCCAGTTGGAAGGTTTTATCCTCCCACCATCAGAAACGGCTGAGTGGTCAGTGAATGACCCTCTTTACAAACGCCAGGGGCAACCTGAGAACGCGGCTATTCTTGTCCGGGGCCCGGCCCGCGTGAGGTGGCGGCCCAGGCAAGTTCTCGTTCTCACGCGCACACACACGCACACGCGCGCGCCGCGCGCACGCACACACCCCCATCGGCATCTCTCGAGAGTGCGTGGATATGAAAGGCTGTCATTGAGACGGGAGGTAAAGGAGCAGCCGAGAGGAGAATGTCTTTAGCATGTGAATGACGCGGGATTGGCTTTCCAGGGGAGCGGTGAGGAGAGGCTCGGCGGAGGGGGGAGAGACGGCGGCGGGGAGAAGGGGAAGAGCTGGAATAAATAAAAACTCTTGTTTAAAGGGCAGGGTGGGAGATGGGGCTCAAAATAAACCAAATATGTGTGTTTTCTTTTTTTTCACTGAAATTATATAAGGACAACAGTTGGTGTACCAGGGGGCATGTCTTTCAACATTTACATACAGCAGCTGCAGACACACACACACACACACACACACCACACACACACACACACTGATGCATCAGAGGAGGACTTCCTGCAACAGCGAAACTGGCTGAGCTTGTTGCAGTCTGACGAGCGGAGACGTCGACTCGAGAGTCATTTCTGAAGAATCAGAAAACTGTCACGCAGGTCCTCGCTGGTTGGCTCCGTATTTTATCAGACAACATGATTTTTCTTTTCCAAAAAACGCGATCAAATTAGTTCCTGCCATCGATCGTGCGAGGACTTCCCCGACCGGGACGTTTGCTGCACCTCTCTCGTCTCGGGGCCCTCGTCCCATCCCTGCCCTCGGCGGGAAGTCGTCAATAACCGCATACACACGTCTGACTCAGCAGGTTGAACCTCGCGCGGTGGAGCGAGCTTGAAATTCCCGTCACGGGCTGAGCCCGTCACCGCCGGTTCACTCATCCAGCTGAATCGGGCTCCCCCCGCCTCGTGCGACAGGCCCTCCTCTCCCTCGCAGCCTTTTTTTTATTATTATTATTATTTTTTTACACATAAGTAATTGCACGCTAAAAAAAAACATAAACAAACCCGAGCGCGGCTCCCTTTCTTTGAGTGGCAGGCATCCTCTGAGTGATTGGCACTGTTAATCCCCCATGTCAGACAACATTGTGAGGCGGTGAGTGTGTGCGCGTCTGTGTGTGTGTGTGTGTGTGTGTGTGTGTGCATGTGTGTGTGTTAACAGTGATTAATTATCCTCCCCATGCTGGGGATCTCCTTAGGTTATTGATTACGTCACCAGCCAGACCCACAGGGGGATGATTCTCTCGCAGTAACGGGGAATCAATTAGTATCTGGGGACTTGTTACTTAATCACGTGCATGCATGTTATTGTGTCTGCGCATGCATGCGTGCGTGCGTGTGTGTGTGCGTGCGTGTGCGCGCGCCATGGACCGACCGCAACCACGCAGCGTCTACAGAGTGGCGCTGGCGGCCTTGAGCCGCTGTCAGCCCCCCCCAAAAACGTCGACGTCTTGTCTGACGGCCGTGCTCTGTCCCCAGCATCGGCGCTCTGATGAGGCGCGTGTTTGTGCTGCGGACCATCAGCATGGTGTTCCAGAGCTCCCTGCTCACCGTGCTGGAGCCGTCGCCCCTCATGAAAGGTGAGAGACCAGTGACTGACATGCAGGTACGTTCACACACGGTTCCCACATGGTTCCCACATGGTCGTGAGCCACTGGCCCACAGAGTGGAGCCAGGTTTCCGCCACTGGCACAGAGTCATCTGACTGGACGACAGACACGTTCACTCTCTCTATCTCTCTCTCTCTATCTCTCTATCTCTCTCTCTCTAGCTCTCTCGCTCTCGCTCTCTCACTCTAGCTCTCTCTCTCTATCTCTCTCTCTAGCTCTCTCTCTCTAGCTCTCTCTCGATCTCTCTCTCTCTCCCTCTCTCTGTCTCTCTCTCTCTCTCGCTCGCTCTCTTTCTCTCGCTCTCTCTCTCTCTCTTTCTCTCTCTCTCTCTCTGTCTCACTCTCTCGCTCTCTCACTCTAGCTCTCTCTCTCTAGCTCTCTCTAGCTCTCTCTCTCGCTCTCTCTCCCTCTCTCTGTCTCTCTCTCTCTCGCTCGCTCTCTTTCTCGCGCTCTCTCTGTCTCTCTCTCTCTCTCTCTCTTGCTCTCCCTCTCTCTCTCTCTCTCTCTCGCTCCCTCTGTCTCTCTCACAGATGCGCTCTCTCGCTGGCCCTCCAGAGAGCCATTGAGTTATGAGTGTCTGAATGATGCATCTGATTGTGTTATACAGCCTGGCGCAAAGCTTTTGGGATTCAGATCCGCACCATTCATCTGCTTTAGAGTCGTCTGTTCCCCTATCAAGCCTCTCAGACCTGAAAGTTGATGCCACCCCCCCCCCCCCCCCCCCCTTTTTGCTTTAAACCCAGAACAAAGATTTCAGGAAAACTCATCCTAAATAAAAAAAAAATAATAATAAAAAAAAAAAGATTTTTCAATATTACATGATAACCCTCCGCTTCGCACTCCTCCAGTCTGTGTGACTCCAACAGTCTTGTGTCGCTGACTGAAGCGTCTTATTCAGGAAAAACTCTGGTGGCTTGAGTGAATAATTCAGTGTTAGTGGGAGCAGATACAGATAGGCTCTGTGGTTCCTCTGTGTTTCCCCACTAACACCGCTCTGCCACTTCCCCTCAGAGAATACGCTACATGTGTTTTTGGGGACGAGTTGGGGGGGGGGGGGGGGGGGGGTGGAAGTGGAGGAGCCACTCACCGTTTCTCGCTGCTTTGACTTCCACACAGAACAGCGTAGTGGGGAGTGGAGCCAACAACAGTGTGAAATGAACTCTTTCTGCTGGCTTTTTTCTTTCCCCTCTTTCAGGAAAACTTCTTGTGGTTTGCTTTCACCTGGTTTTCTGCTCAAATGAGTGTGCGCGCGTGTGCTTGTGTGCGCGTGTGTGCGTGTGTGCGTGTGTGTGTGTGTGTGTGTGTGTGTGTGTGTGTGTGTGTGTGTCTCTCTGCTCCCTCAGGTATGGCCGTCCTGAGCATGAGCGTTCAACACTTCCTGGGTGGCCTCATCACCACGCTCACCTTCACGACCATGATGCATTGCACTCAGAGGGCGGAGGAGAGCATTCAGGTACGGGCTCGGGATGCGAGGCTGTCATGTATCAACGCGCTCCTCCTCTTTCGTCCTCGTCCCCCCCGGTGCCGATTGTCCCGCTCCCCGGTGTTAGGTCATCTCCTGTGACTTAACAGACAGACAACAGAATCCGCTCCCCTGCCCTCCCCTCGCCTTCCGCTCGCTCCCCGCCACTGTCTGGGTTTAATTGTGCCATTATATATCGTTTCGGGTCATTTCCTTGTTTGTCAAAAGAGGGGGCAGAGAGGGAAATCCTCAGTGCCACACCCATCCTCACCTGTGCCTGTCAGTTCTCATCAGCTGTTTCCACCTGGAGAATGTCAGCGACAGCCTCTATTCAAGGCGTCCTCTCTTTCCTGCTTTCCGCCCCCATCGCAGGCAATAACCCCCCCTCTCCCCGCCCTCCCACCACCACCACCACCACCTCGCTTTCTTTGTCACCCTGTGGTCCTTTAAACGCTCTGTTTTCCACTCCTGAATTTTCCCTCTCCTCTCTGGTTTTCTCCTCTTTGACATAACTCCTTTTGTCCCCGTCGTAACTGGGCCATCGTTGCCTGGAGGTGATTGCTGTTCACACAGCCATTCAGACGTCACTCAGTCAATCTCTGAAGGTGACAAATTATCATTTAAATTGCTGTCACTCTCAAAGTGGAGAATAAAAAGTGTGTGCGTGTGCGTGTGTGTGTGTGTGTGTGTTTAGGGTGGGGGGGGGGGGATCGCAGCCCACAGCACAGATATCAGAATCTGGTTACTACTAAAACAAATACGAGAAGAGAATCAGTCGTAGCATGTGATGATGAATTACGGCCCGGGATCCCTATCGCACATTAACGCGTTCGCTTTTACAGTGTGTGAACGCACATATGTGCACACAGGAGGAGAGCGCTTCAGCTCTGCTGCGTGTGTGTGTGTGTGTGTGTGTGTGTGTGTGTGTGTGTGTGTGTGTCATTGAAGGCCGTGCTATCCAGTGACGGAAAGCTGATAGTGTGAGTGCTTGTTAACGATCCCCAGGAGAAAGAAACTGAATCTGTTAAACAAGTTGCTCAGAATAAAGGCACTCCACTTAGCTGTGGTCACACAGGCTCTGAGAGCCCCGCAGCTCGCCGTCCAGACCACGGCCGCGGCTCAGGCCCTCACCCGCATCTCCGCCGCTCCCATCGGACGGCCGCCGCTTTTCACCTGCTCCAGCGAGAGACGGTCGGGCCCGACCGACACGCTCTCCGAGGCTACGCGGCGGCACAATTAGGTTTTGTGACGCAGACACGAAGGAACATGTCGCCGGTCTGCCCGGTCCAGTAAATTGCATTTTTATTTAGAGGATGGATCGGGGCACGTGTCGCAAACAAACAACCGGGTTCAGTCGTGCCGGTCCAGGTGTCAGCAGAGTCCCGTTGAGCTGGACTCGCCTGTCTCTGTGCTCTCGGGCAGAGGGAGGAGGTTTTGGAAGATTAGGTAATCTCTCTCTCCCTCCCTCTCTGTCTTCCTCTCCCAGGCCGTCTTGAAAGCCTTCGGGCTGGGATCAGATACTCTTCTTCACTTGGCCTCCATCCATCGTCTCAGGCCATGATCTCACGCTTTCTCTTTCACGCTCCCAGTCCTTTAAATTTTCCTCTCCTGCCGTTTCCTTTAACGCTGCCGGCCTTTTCTCCCTGGACTTCTCTCCGTTGTTCGGGTGTTTGCAGCCCGTTCTAACCGGTGAATCGCCACTTTTCCTGCCCATTAGAGTTGTAGCGTCACACAGAGGTCTGTGTTTGGTCCAGAAAAGTAACAATCGCTAACAATGCAGTGGTTGACCTGTACTGCTGACTGGCCCCAACCCACAAATGAACTTGAAAACACATTTTGATAAAAGCGCATGAATGTGGAATTAAAGGGACAGTACTTGGAACTGTGTAATCGTGGTATTCACGCATTCAGTCAAGGCTTGAACTGAGATTCATGTATTTTTCTTCACGAAGCTTTTATACATTTGTACTGCTGCCCTTCTTTCCCTCCCAGCTGCCTCCCTCATTTTATTTACAATGTGTCTTCATGTTCCCAACCCTCTTCCTCCTCCTCCTCCTCCTCCTCCTCCTCTTACTCCCTTTTCCTCCCCGTTCCTCCCTCTCCGCTGCTCCTCTGTCCGTCAGGCGACCCACTACAGCTTCCTGGCCACGCTCGAGGTCCTGGGGAAGCTGACGTTCAGCACTCTGGCGGGTGGCGTGGTGGACTGGTTCGGCTTCCAGGTGGCCTTCCTCTTCTTCCTCACGCTCTCCGCGGGCACGGCCCTGCACGTGTGGACGGCCACCTTCACCGGGGCGCTCAGGGAACACCAGCTCAAAGAGCCGCCCAAGTGAGGTCAGGACCAGCCCCGGACGGGGTCCTGACGCCGGGCGTCCGCAGGTGCTGAAAAGGTGTTGAAACAAGCTCGACGACCAGTTTTCAGGCACCCCAAAAGTCCCATATATATGCCACTCATGACTTCAGTAAACCACGTCAGTATAGCGGATCTTCACGTAGCTGTCTCTCTTGTTTTTCCTTTCCTCGAGGAGAAATCAGCCATGCGGTTAAGTGCTCTTTTACGGAGAGTTACGCTGTTTATTTTGTCATTGCACTGGCAAGACCGGCCTTAAGTTTTATTTATTTTGCATTCGAAATGTACGGGAAGAAGTCTTAAAGTCGCAGCAGACTGCCGAACAGTTTGCGACCGACACTGTGCCCGGGAAAGAGGAGTGTTGCTGTTCACAGGGTGCGAGCGTCCAGGCGGTGCGATGAATCGACGCACGCTGGGCGGCCGCAGGCTGGACGGAGGGCTGAGCGGATCTGGATGAATATAATCAAAGCTGTTTCTAATCATCTGAGCCATTTTAACGTTTTGATAAGCCAGCAATAAGAGCTGTAGCCAAAAGCAATATCGCCGTCATGTGACGCTTCTTCTGTCATGCTGTACTGTATTTGAGCGCGCCGGCCGCCCTCCTCCCGGGCCGGCTCGCGGTCCTGGGTGAATCGGCCCCTGCTACCTCGTATCGGCGCCGTGTGCCGCGGCACGCGGGAGGCGAGCGTGCGGCAGCTGCGCCACGTAGAGCGCGCACGCTCATCCACAGTGACGGGCTGCGACGCTGTGCTGCATGGGCCGCAACTTTTTCATTTTAGAGAGGCTCTTCGGCCTCCGGAATAAAATCCCGCACCGTAAGGAATCCAATAGTCGAGCCCCAGCGGCTAACGTCTGGCTGGAAAGCCCGAGCCGTACACTCTGCATGGTGCCATCACATCTCGAGAATCAGACCTGTCAGCGGAGCTCTGAGGATCACCCTGTGTCAAATCCGAAAGACCAATATTACTGGCCCAGGCTGCTAATGTGTTCTGTAACGTGTCATCTGGAAATACTGTAACCCCCTACGGCACTGTATACTGCATAAAGTCATGTACTCTGAGCTTAAACGAATCAGCAGCATCGAATGTCTTTTTGTTTCCTCCAATCTTACTTATACGTAGAAATTAGCTCTGATAGATATGATAAGACGGGGATGGACTGGTTTACATGATGGCCAAAATAAAGCTCACCTGCTTCCACCCACTTAATAAATAAAGGGATATGCCATATTGTTTTTTTTTTTTGTTTCAGCGTATAGCCTCTGTTATGAGATTTACACAATAAATAAATAATAACGATAAAAAAAACAACAGCGCTGAGTGACCTGGTGTGAATAGGAGTCTGGTGTTTTTGTTTCGTGACTCCTGGCGTTTAACCCCTGTCACCAGATTTCACCACGTCGCCTCGCCCCTGGGGGCACAGCTCCTGTGTGGCCTTTGAGAGCGTATCCCACCCTTTGAAGCTCCACGGCGGCTCAGAGCCGCTCCGAACACAACGGCGGCTCTGCGGCGGACTGGCTGAGGGCGACGGAGTGAATGGGGCCCGTGTCACAGGATCCACAACCAATAGAGCTCTAATGACACAACAAACACTGTGAAGGGGGATTAGGGCAGCTTACACGGCCCCTCAATACACCTCCACTTTATACGTTCTCGCCCGGCCTCATTATCTGGGCGTACTGTTTGGGGCGGAGGGACAGAGGAGGGGCTGGGAGACACGTCTTATTTTATCCATTCACCGTTCCTAGAAAAGAGTGTGGAATGGGAACGATGGCTCCGTTTGGTTGGTTTGGCGTCGTTTGAAAAGTCTCATGTAACCGCAAACCCATGTCAATTTCTGAGACCTATATGTGCGCAAGTGAGGATTTGTTCCTCTTCTTTTGGTTTGTTTCCTGAGTTTTCAAGAGATCCTGGAAATCATGAAGGAGCCACTGTGCTCAAAGTTATGTTGGATAGAACTTATCCAGCTTTCACTAAAGTTAAATCAGGCTAAATTGGTGTAGGTGCCTCCTGCTTGCGCACAAACGGAGAACCAGAGAATAGCTCTTGTTTTCTGTGTGACATACAATCAAGGAAATTTCCTCTCTCTCCACAAGCATCCTCATGGTCAGAGCTGAGATTTAAAGTCTGAATTGAGCCACTCACTGAACTTGTGTACGGACTGCGTGAGGCGTTTGTCAACTTCCGTTTCAAGTGTCAGACAGGAACAGTGAGCGCTTTTTTTCCCTGTGTACGTGATTGATGTTAAAGGTACTGAAAACAGAAGATGCTGTATGAACTCAGTGACTAAGGAAGAGGATCCAGTCATAGGACCAATCGCATTTGCCCCTCGCCTCATTTTTGAATGGTTGCATATCAGATTTGATAGGGATTGGATCAGTTTCAACTTCCGGTCGGTCTGAAAGTGGGTGTAGGGCTGCAGAGAGGCCGGTCGTAACGTTGCAGTGCAAACTGGCTGAATGGACGACATCATTAGTATGAGTTCAAGGCGGCGCCAATTTGCAGCCTGTGATTACCCTCAATTCGAGAGAGAAAGTGTTTGTTCTACTTCGGTTTTAAAATGTCCACGTGTCTAAGTTCCGCTGGCATGGACGTCAATTGAACACAAGCTGTGTTATTTCTCTGCACCGGAGCTGGCTATGAACGTTCTCAAGTGCTCCGGTTTCCTCTGAGGAGACATGCTACAGTTAAACACACAAAACAAAGGCAGCAGCGTGTTAGCTGCTGCCGCATTATTTGCAGCCATCAAATCCTGTGTGCAGCAGACAGAGCGAGAGGGAAGGTACACGACTGGTCTGGATCCTGCAGTGCTGATGAGAGTGAGACCTCCCACTGTGGTTGCCAGATTGGCAGAAACCCCCGCGGAGAGAGTGCGTGTCTCGGGGACGCCCTCCCTGCCACCACTGTGGTGACAGACTGGTGGGTTTGATATGAGTGCTGCCATACACGTCTGCTGTGGACTTGCAAACAGACAAACAGTCCCAGGAATTGCGTAAGACCTGTTGCCAAATGCGAGGGCGCTTGTATCAATTATCCTGGTCTGTGCTGTCACCGTCTTGTGTCCCCTCCGCCTGAACGTGTTGTGTTATCATTGATCGGGCAATTACTGGGCGAACACTTTGAAAATGCTGCGGCACTCACGTTGTTTCAGGTGTGAATTCCTGAGCTGTTATCATCAGGGTCGGATTTCCTGCGTGGAACAGGAAGGCTGGGGATTCTTTTATGTCAACAGCTATTCAGTTTCAGTCATTAACAATCAGGCTGGGGCACAAGTCTGGTCACAGCACCAACTTTATACCCGTATCACACAGCAAAAGGATAGGCCTGCTCATTCACTGCGTGCCAAGGCCGATCCGCCACTCACAACGTCACCAGACGCGCCACAATGACACCCAGACAATTGGTAAACATAAGGCAGATTTTAAAGATCTAGCAAGGATGGAGGGAGAGAGAGAGAGTTCGCTGATGGTTGCATCTCTCTCCCGGTTGAGTTTCCTCTGGGGAGAGAGAGGAGAGGCTGATGGGAGGGAGGCAGAGACTGCAACATGTTTTAATCTCGGCAAACAAAGGTGTTGTATCGCTTTTTTTCCCTCTCACTATTGTCTCTGAGCGCCTCAGGAGGGGAGAGGTGTTGGCTTTTCGCGCTCCTTTTGTCCCATGGCCGGCAGAATGGTCTTCTGGGAAACCTGAGTGGACAGGTGGAGGAGCGATCGGCAGCATCAAGTGTCACCGAGTTTCCTCCACTGGTGTTTACTTTTTGTTTATTTGCAGAATGAGAGACATGGACACCTCTGCTGCTCTCTCCCAAGCTCGCCTCCTCTCATTCTTCCCACCACTTTGGCCCTGCTTTGTTTCCCTGCTTTTCTAAACTAACTTCACATGAAGGATCCACAAGTTCGTTGTCGTTCATTGCTCTTAGACCAGAAAATAACATTGACTGGAATTTATTTAAGCAAATCCAAATGGACTGACCGTCATCTGGTGTGATCAAGTCGAAAGAAAAGGGAACAAAAATATCAATTTAAATGTCAAAGAAAGACATTTGAAAGACATGCACTGTGTTTTTCTGCTGCCTGCGAATGGAGAAGTTTTGCACTTCTTAGACAGTGGCTTGTACTTTGACACAGGGAATAACACTATTGTATTATTGTTCATCTGAACGCAGTCATTGTTAGCTTTAAGAGATTTCAGCAGATTTAAAATTCTTGCTCCACACTCATAACAGCGTGATCAACTCTCGTCCCAGGTGGTGTTTTTCAATTTTTTTAATTGACGAGACAGCCATGTGTGAAGTAAAGATAGAAAGAGTTTAAAAACAATCTCACTTCAAGGAATCAGTCAGAAGCTTCTCCAGGCTGAACACACACAGCAAACCAAGAGCTTTGTGGTAACTAAGGACAGAACCTCAAATACTGTACACATGTATTTATTCACCTCTAAGCCTCTCTGTACTGAATATCAGCAGCACATATTAATCCACCACATTTTCATGTGAGAATTGGTCGTTAGTAGAGTCTTTGCACACTTCCTGTCTGAATTTTCATTTTCCAAATTTGGGGATTTTCTCTAACGAGCTCAAAAAATAACATTTTCCTCCACTTCGTATGCAAACTAACGTATTCAAACACTGCCACAAAGGAAAACGGGGATGTTTTCCAAGCTCATGAAATTTTGATTTTTGGTGGGAAAGTGGCATTAACAGCACAACATGATAAGTGAACAGATGCAGTGCTGAAGGTGAACCTACCTAAGAAGTTTAAAGTAAATTCCTAGTTTAACTGTGAAAGGGATCACTTTTGCAACTTGAAGGTTTTGAATACTGGACTCATTTTCCTTAAATAGCATTAGTATATTTCACATGGAGCTTTCAGTGCTTCCTCCCCCAGTGAAGGCTCACAGAGGAAGAGGAGCAGAAACCAGAGACATGGCCGAGCAGGATTTATGGAGGAGGTCTGGGAGAGAGAGTCAGCCTTAATGCAGGGTGGCCAGAGGAGCAGCGAGGGCTCAGTTTGCTCCGAGCTCAACACAACGAGCAAACAGTAACTCTAGCCCGGAGAGAGCTGAGCGCTGGTGTATTTTCTTCCATTGCAGGCAGGCAGATATCTTTACCTGGTGACAACACACACCTGTGTGTAGGTCACATGACCTGATCGCCACTGTGGGAACTGCACTGAGATGCACTCGAGCAGCTTTTGTGCGTGTTAATGCACGGAAACAATGGGAACGATGGAAACCATGCAGAGAAATCAACTGAGCCGAGTCATTAAAATAAAAGTGGGCTTTATGTAAACATTCTTCTTATTTGCTTGTGATGAAATTTTGAAAACACACATATACATTTATCCACACACACACCTACACCCTACACTAAATCCAACACATGACCATTTATCCTGTTCTGTTATTTCAGGGTGTCTGATAATCATGTTTTTTAGAATTTTCTTTTGGGGAATTACCCATATTCCAATATAGTTCAATTAAAAAAAACACTTCATAATCTCTCCCCTGCACCTAAATTAGAAACAGTCATTTTCCATTTTGATGAGAGGCTGAATTGAATTTTCAATTAGGTTCTAGTGAAATGCCAAGTTCACCTTAGCAGCCTCTGAGCAACGACTCACAGGCCCGACCCCGCTGAATAACTTAACATAAGAATAAATTGTATGTTCTGTACTCATTTCATTAATAATACACAACTAATTTTCATACAGGATCCCTGCTCCCTGCCAACATAATCATACTTGTCTATTTTTAGGCTTGGGCTTTTAATTGGCATGAATATTCCAATGAGAGACAAAGACGTGCGTGTTGGAGATGGCAGCATAAACATCATGTGATTCCCTTTGAAAAAGAGGCAAATAGGGAAGGAGACATAGCATCACATCGAGCAGCATAAACACAGGCATACCAGGAGTTAATCTTCATCATCACACTGTGCTCTTCTGGTGGCAGCTTTCACATATTATTGAAACAAGAATAAAAACATTCATTTCATTGTCATTTTCACGGTGCTCACAACATTTTCAGATAACCCTATTGTGTCCACTGACAGCAACCAAAATTGTCATGTTTTTTTTGTATATGTGCATGTAAGGAATTTAAATCCACACGTAACGATTCCAGCATATTTCTCCATTTCAGTGTGTGTCCCTGTTTCTATGTCCACTGTCCACCACTCAGATCAGAGAGATTCACGATGCCTACAGTCACATATTCTAATTCTAATTACCACTCAAAGGTTGATGTGTGCAGCTTCTCCCTGCAGGATTTGCTACTTAACAGAAAATCCAGTGTGACATAAAGATCAAGCCAGTTAAAATAAACGAAAAAAAAAAAAAAAAACAGTTACTGCTGTCTGTGCAGTCTCAAGTGCAGGATAATTTAGAGATCAGATGGAAGCAGGTGCTTGTGTTGCAGGCGTCTTACCTTTGCAGAACAGAAATGTTTTAATCACATTTGTAGCTCTGAGTGTTGCAAACTGCAGTAGGGAACTTCACCTTTTGTTGTTGTCTTCAATGCGCCGCATTTACATCTTTTAAAGTCCTGCTGTTAGATGTCTGTCCTCATTACTACCTGTCTTCAGTTATGAAGCAAAATGTGGGGAAATGGGATTAAAATAAACTGCAGCTACGGAAGGTGAACATGCAAGTGTGCATAGAGATTCTTACAATATGATTAAATGAAAAAATACAAATAAAAAAGGCCTCAGAATATTTTTTTTCTTTTTGCCTCTCTCCTATTTATCTACGCCTATTTGCCTGAATAGTCAAAGGTAACTCTTTTGCTCTAATTTCTCAGTAAAGTGTGTTTTGAATTCTGAGCTTACTAGCCTGCTAGCTGTCAGCTGAAATGCTTTTTATTCAGAACATACACCAAAACACATTTATCATTTGTGGAGTTGAACAGTAGAGGGTTGAATAAATGTGGACTGCATTTCACAGTAAATACACTACAATTTCCAAGACCTGGCACTGAAATGCATCTTGGGTAATCCAATCATGACTTGGCTCACTAAATTTTAAGGCAAACGGCCTCCAGGAAAATGATCTCATCATTCAAACTGTAGCACCTGTGTGTTTGTGTGTGTGTATGTGTGTCCCATTGACCTTTTGGAAGGAAGTGACGCTGACCTGGAGCACTACGCTGGGGACATGTCTGGGCTGTGTGTACTTGTGGCCTGACCACCCAAATCGGATCTGTTACCGTTACCCTGCTGAGGGCACTGAGGAGCCTGAAATGGATGTTATATTTTGAAAGGCTGGCTGCAGCATGCGTTTAAACACGTCCCCAAACCAAACAGGGAAGGGATCCAAACTGCGCGTGTGCATTTGAAGTGATGGAGCGGGAGCCGCTTTGCGCTGGAGCAGGCTCGGCGGTCCGGTCGCTCAGTGATGGGCTGGGATGTGACAAGCTGCCAGCTCATATGGTGTTGAGCCTGAGTCACTTAGCTCTGCTCTGCCTCAGTCTGCAGGCTCAGACCCCCTCAGCCTGACCCTCCCACATCCCCACTCTCTCTCCCTCAGTGTCAGTCCTACCACACACACACACACACACACCCATCCCATCCCCATCCCCATCCCCATCCCCATCCCCATCCCCATCCCCATCCCCATCCTCTCCCCGCGCCTCATTTGGACCATTAGGGCCAAGACAGGAGAAGCCTCGATCTTGTGCACACACCCCACTTCTTCTCTTTCATTTTCTGTCATCTATTTTCCAGCACCTTCCCTCCACTCCTCCATCTCGCTGGCTTCACATGCGGACAACCCGTCGGGACTAGTTGTTGACAGGGGAGTTAACATCGCATTGTGGTGGTGGTTAAAGGGTTCTGGGGCTATATGGCTGTCTCCATGCCTCCTGGTGATGGAACATTTTAGGTCATTCTCTCTATCTATCTGTCTGTCTATCTGTCTGTCTGTCTATCTATCTATCTATCTATCTATCTATCTATCTATCTATCTATCTATCTATCTATCTATCTATCTATCTATCTATCTATCTATCTATCTATCTATCCTTACATCCATCCATCCATTCATCCTTTTTAATAACTCATGGAAGAAGCTCAGAAGCTTATTATTGGCAGCCTCCAAGCTATCATATTCCAGGCCTATATTATTTCCAGTCTCTCTCAGGGAGAATATTCTTGGCTAAAGTCTGACTGAGAACAAGCTCTATTGTTTCCTAGAGTGCAATCACACAAGAAAGACTCAAGTTTCTCTTAATCCCATATCAAAATGTTTGCGCTGTGAAACTGAGGCTGTGAATGTGGGAATGTCAAATTTGTAATACAAGGATCGCCTACTTAAGTGTGAGTGTTATTGTGCAGCGAAACACCCAGCTGCAGGTTCCTATTCATGCAGGTGTCTAGTGTTGGTGTTGGTTGTTTAATATTGGTTATTTAATAATGTTAACTTCCAGAGGTGTCCTGAATTACATTTTTACAAACATTTTACAAAAAAAGCTAAGGGTTACCTAAGGAAAAGGCAATATCCTTTTAAGTTAAATACACCTTACCTTTTGTTTTTTCATTTTGTCTTGAGATAGTAAATGTGCCAGTTTAATAGTCATTTCAATTGCTTCTAATTCAAAATGAACCACATGGCGCACAAAGCTGAAGAGGGACAGTGAAATCAACATCCAGTGCTTTAACACAAGTCCATGTTCAACCATTGGCAGGGGCTGCTGGATCCCAGTAACACAAGACACCATGTCACCGGTCCAGTGTCAGTTTTTACCTATTTTCAGGTTTTAATGATGAGAGAGGATGTTCATGTTCATGTTCATTTCATGACTTCCAATCACCTGCCCATGATTTTTGACATTTTGGGTGTGTTGATGTGGAGAAAACATGAAGAGACGAGGTGATGGACCGAAGAGGAGAGGAAGGGTGGAGATCTGTAGAGGAAGAGAGAAGAGGATGAAAGGTCTAAAGGACACATACAGTAGAGGGGTGTGTGTGTGTGTGTTAGTGTTGGGGGGTGGGCCATTACTACACTGTTTGACATCATCAAGGATTCAGCCTCAGGCCACAGCAGCTAATGGGGGTCTCTCTCTCTCTCTCTCTCTCTCTCTCTCTTTCTCTCTCTCTCTCTCTTCCTGTCTCCCTATCACACACACAACAACCACATTCAAAATGCACACTACACGTACATATAAAAGTTCAAGCTTCAGTGCACACAGCTACACAAGCAGACACATGTGAATATACATGTGCAGCAATGCACATGCTTGTGCACGCACGCACACACGCACGCACGCACGCACGCACACACACACACACACGCACACACTTACACAGCTGAGCTATCATGTACAATTCGACAAGGCTTCATGAGGTTTCATGCAGAATTAAAAACAACAAAGAGCTGAATTTATACTTCCTGTTGCTACCTCAAACTGTTTCCTGCCTCATTTAGGTGCAAACATACAGTAAATATGGTTTTGTTACGTTCAAACCCGTCTCACTGACATTCATCAGCACTGTGCTATACATCCCATTTTCCTGTTGCTTCACGGCTAAACCGATCTTGTGTTGCCATTCAAGTCGTGTCGATGTGTCATCTGTGAGACAAAAGGGAAACAGTTTAGCCGCTCTATTTCACCCTGTACCTTGAAAGCCACACCACTTGTGCATCTCGGCGGGGAAAAAAGGCTTACAGTGCCACGCTGCCGAGAAAAGCCAACTCATCCCCACCAGCGTTTGTTGTGCTCTGCTTAATCTAATTCAACTGCTAAAACCCCTGTGACAGCAGCTCCTTTGCTTGGAGCACTGAATCGTGGTATTACAGGGAAGCGGCAGCAAAAATAAAGGAGAGAGGGAGCGTCAGCAGAGTTGGGTACGGTGATGCATCCAGATTAAACAGAGAGAGAGAGAGAGAGAGATGGATGTGGAGTAGCAGAGAAAGGCAGGGATTCAGTGCTGGGACCATCAGAGGAGCAGTGTGTTTACTGATGTAGACAGCTGGATGTGGATTTTTTAATCTGTCCAAATAGGATCTGCCCAATGCAGGCTTCTCTCCCCAGCAGCGGACTCCACAGTGGGGTTGTGACAGCCAGACGACAGCATGGGACCACAGCACCCAGAGACGACACCACTGCTGTTTGTGTGTTTGTGTATACATCTGATGAATGCGTCTGTGTGACGAAGAGGAGGAGACAGGGACAGAACAACAATAAGAGAGGCAGCCAAAATGTCTGCAAGTCTTGCCAAAAGACGCATCGGATAAACTTTGGAGTTTCCGTTTTAGTCTTGGTTTTAGTGCCAAACAACTGTGATGTCACTCAGTCAGGTCTCCATCCAAGGGTCGTGCATCTTAAGCACATTTCAAGAGAAAAGGTGAATCATTTCAGATACAGAGTAGGTGGTGCTGTATCATCGCAAGAAGATCTGTCATAGAAAACTGCATTTATGTTCCATTATAGTCTCCACATCTCCACACGCGGCACTAACGTTTCTCTGCTGCTCTCTCTATGCCTTCAGTGGATGCTCAAGTTTAATATCTCAGACTTCAAGTCAATTTCAATTGCACTATCTTGTTTTTTTTTCTATTTCATCCAATGCTTTCCAGTATTTCACCTTTATTTTGTTCTTATTCCCAAGTGGAAAATGGAAAATGCACATTTCAATCCAATGATAAGAATCCTGTGCAAAAAATATTTATAATGAGACAGTATGTGGCATGATTTAGGGTTTATTTTTCAAGCATCAATAAATAGAAATGAATTATATATTATATTATATTATATTATATTATATTATATTATATTATATTATATTATATTATATTATATTATATTATAGTGTATAACTCATATTTCATATTTTTACCATTTTAAGTTCAAACATTTTAAGGTGAGAAGAAAATTATTATGGTGGAGACTATGGAGGTTATACTTGTTATACGGTTTGGTTATATGTATATATTATGTGAGTGCACGTGAGCGTGTGAGTGTGTGTGTGTGCAGGCGTCAGCCTGTCCTTTTGTTGACTCTTTCAGACAGCCCAACAGGCTCTTGGGGCCCCGGGTCCCAGAGACGGTGATGGGAACACTATTTAATTGGGGTAATCGCCGCGCTTTTAGGGACCTGCTTATTAAGAGAAACCCCTCACACTCACCCACAGACACACACTTTCTCTCTCACACACATACACACTCTCGGCTCAGCACAGACAGACAGACAGGCAAAGTGACAGCTCTGCTTCTCGACACCCAGTGTCTTCTGCACCAAGGAGCCCGAATCAGCAGGCGGGGAAGGAGTATATGATCCTGAGTGTATTTATGAATGTGTGTGTGTATAATGACATCCTAGTAACACTAACAGTGTTTAACAATACTTAAATGTGTCAGTGATCTTGCGCCTATGCCTGGAGATGGAGATGAGTTAAGAGGTGCTGATGGGAGCCTCTGAAGCTAGGTATTTATCACATATTTTGATATTTAAAAAATGAATAATAACAAAGCATGTCTTCTATTCATGCCTTAAGATTAACATCCGCTATTTGCATGCAACTCACCAGTTTGTAAAACATGTTACAGTGAATCAAATCTGTCTCATTTGCTGTGATTCTTACAGCCTTTTGTATTACCAGTACTCACTGAGCATGCTCAGTGTGCTCTGAGCTTGCGTTAAAAAACAACAACAGTTTAATTCATTGTCTGAGGAAACAATGACTGAGATTGTTTTATCTTGTCTCATCCTGCATTATTGTTGTTGTAAGAGCAAGCGGGATATGAGGATTAGACACTGTCTGACTCTGCCTAACCCCCAACTGCAAGCACACACACACACACACACACACACACACACACACACACACACAAACCTTTACCAGCCCCCACACTTGCATTTTTTCCCTCCTCGTGTGTAATTTGCTGCCGTAATGTGAACAAATCAGTTTGCCGCTGCCTGACCTGCCAACAGGTATCACAGGAAGAATTAATCACGATCTAATATGATTATGATCCCGCGTCTGCATCATTGTCTGATACCTGGAAGATTACTGACATTACTGTAATTACAAAAAAGCCCCCCTGCAAAATAAAAAAACAGCCCCCAACAAACATGATCACTGCAAGCTAAAAATACCGCCGCCTCAATCTTTTCATTTATTTCCCCATGTTCACTTCTTTCATTCCTTCTGGTTTCCTCCCCCCACCTCTCCTCCCATTATCCATGCATTCTTAACTTTGTGAAACTCCACATCACACCCTTCTAAGAGGCGAGGAGGTGGGAATCCACTTTTCCGATTCCTGTTTCCCCTCCTCGTTCACTCATCCCAAGACAAAAGGCCTTTTATGTTTTGTTTTGTTGCGTTTTCTGCTGGTCTTACATGTTGCCTGGGCCGGTCGGAGGGTCAATACATATTGTTTATGAAAAACAAAAGGATGATGACGTGATGTCATGTCTAGACTCCATGCAAATGAACAAGGTTCACGGAAACCTCTCGCCAGCGTGCGTACAGTATTTTCACGCCACGTGACGAGGCGCGCACCCAGATAACGCCGCGCGTGCACACACGCACAGATCTGCAGACAGAGTGGGAATGATTATGGTAATGAAAATAATCATGGCTGTCATCACTGTCTCCTCCACCATGTTAAAAATTAATCTGAGTTAACGGTAATCCACGTCTCCTCATTAGATTACTGGTGTGGGGAGGGGAGACTCGTGAGCCATCTGTACATCATTAACAGAGTCTCAGTGACAGCCCCGACATCAACTTCCTCCATCCCTCTGCCCCTTCATCCATCCGTCCATCTTTGTCTCCATCCCTGTTTACTGATCGTGACCGTTCGCTCACCTCTTCGTCTTCTTGGCTTTTCTCCACTGTCTCAATCGCATACACAGACAAAATGGACCACAGTTCCTATTAATCACTTGATTATTGTTATTATTATTATAATTATTATTATCAATACTATTATTATTTCATGTTGTGTCGTCGTATCGTCCTGTACCCACACAAACATAACAGCAGGAGCCCAGTTTCTGTTGGGAAATGGAAGGTTGGGGACTGAACTTTCATCTCCAGCTTCATCTTTTTAACATAACTTCCTGACTTGCCTGGTGCAAGGCAAAACCTGAAAATGCAGGCGAATTTTCAGACAGACAGATAAACCTCAACATCTTTGTCACTGAATCATATGACAGCCTTCATATCACTGGGATAAGCTCAGGCAGGCAGACAAGGAAAGCAGAGAGGCCAAGGAAATGACAGTGAGAGGTGTGGAGATGCAGACTAACACATAACACCACTTACACACAGAAAAAGGCTTATTCAATGTCTTGCCAAGCCTCAGACGGAAATATTGATACCACTCTGTATCAAACCATGACGCAGCTAGTTATCTTAGCTTAGTTTAGTTTAGCAAAGAAAAGGGGTAACAGGTAGCCAGGCTGCGTCTAAAGGGAACAAAATCCATCCTAAGGAGAAAGCTTCAAACAGTCAGCAAACAAGAATAACTGTTTCTTGTTTTTTTTTCCATAAGTTACTAAGGAATAGAAACGCAGCAATGCAGCAATTTGATGTTTTTGCTTTTATTTAATTAAAAAATACAATATTCAGATTACACAAACAAGCTAAAAGGAATTTACCAGTGTGTTTAGAGATGCTGCAGGCAGATTGTTGTTAGTTTTGACAGACAGCAACTGACAAGTGTTTCCCTTGTTTCCAGGGTTTTACACACGACCAAGCCGTGTGTGTTCGCTTACATGAGTGCACACAATCTCTGCTTTTCCAAAAATGTTGAATTATTCCTTTAATAAGGCCAAGTGACTGCAGACCAGATAGGATTGTAATTAAACAAAGGGAAGGGCTGATGAGAACGGTAAATGACTCGAGGGCCCTTGATAATTGATAACATCTGTGCCTTTATTTCGACGTGGGGTAAGTCTGCTGTCAGGTTGGTCCTGCTGTGGGCAAACATCCTCCGCCGTCTGCAGCGCTTGTTCTCAGTCGCACTCACTGCAGAACACTAAACGACGCATGCTGCCTGGGCTTTTGAACTGTCAGGGCTCCCAAATCAAAGCGTTATCTGGCGCAGCACGACAATGTGAAGGCGCTCCTGAAGGGAATCGACAGTGGAGCCCTGGAGTCTCAGGTGTGGTTTCACATCGCTTTAACCTCAGCCTGCGCCTCACCTATCTAATCTCGACAGACACGGAGGCACGAGGAGCTCATCAACTTTTACTGTGACATCTGCCGGAGAGGAAAGTGTGGAAA
The DNA here is from genome assembly GCA_029224185.1 of Karalla daura. Lineage (NCBI taxonomy): Eukaryota > Metazoa > Chordata > Actinopteri > Chaetodontiformes > Leiognathidae > Karalla > Karalla daura. Next base: position 6,302,700 of record CM055192.1, on the reverse strand, counting down.
CAAACAGAAAAAAAAAGTTCAGCGGCTCCTCCTCCCAGACCTTTTGTCTCTGTCAGAACTCCATTGATTTTCCTGCTGACTTTATAGACAGCTTGGAATATTGTTGGGAGGCGGGGCTCACAGCGTTTGGTGTGCGTGCATGAGTGTTTGTGTGCGTATTGACAGATGGTTGTCATTGTATGAGAGCTGGTTTGCACATTCATGTAATGGAGGCAGAGAAACACAGCAAAACATATGTAGTGGACAGCAGGACTCGCTGACTGGAACTAAACGCTGCACGTTCACAACACACGCCAAACACACTTTGACTGCATCAATTACATGCATGCTCGCTAATGTATGAGCAGCATCCCCGTGCTGTGTGACGCAGGTTGTGGGATCCACGCGTAGCAACAATCGTGTAGAGAAATGCTGTCTTTGAGGATTATGTATCTCTTGTTTCTGGAAATCAATGGTCATCCTGTCAGCAGAGCATCTAAACAGGCAGCAGGAAAGGTTTCAGTGCTGAAGATGAAGATTGAATGAGAAGACACATCAGTGAGCAAATGTGTGAAGGCAACAGGAAGACAGGAAGATGGAGGAGAAGCTGAAAACTACAAGAGGAAACAAACAACCATCATCAGAGCTGGACTCTATCACACTTGACCAAGTTACTCTTATCACTCAGTATGTGTGTTTGTCTGAGTGTGTGCGTGTGTGTGTGTGTGTCTGTGTGGGTGTGTGTGTGTGTGTGTGTGGAGACCCCCGCCCCTCTGTTGGCCCCGCCTCTCCATGCGCAGCAGCCTAACCGTTCCTGACAGCCAGTGGCTCATTAGAGCTGCTGTTCTATGTTCCTAACTCCATCCGCTCACTCCCGATTTCCTGGACTCAGCCCCCAAACAATGTGTGTGTGTGTGCGCGTGTGTGTGTGTGCGTGTGTGTGTGTGCGTGTGTGTGTGTGTGTGTGTGTGTGTGTCAGCTGGCTGCACTCAGGCCTGAGCCGGGACAGGCGGTGGGGGAGAGAGAAGGGGGAGTCAAGGCCTATTCACCGGCACAAAGACATAATTAACCAAATTGGCAAATGGTTCGAGAAACCGCCTCTTGAACATTGTGTGCAGGCCATCGGTTGCCATAGCAACTCTAAATTTGTGGCTACATTTGTCTGTGTGTGTGTGTGTGTGTGTGTGTGTGTGTGTGTGTGTGTGTGTGTGTGAGTGTTGCGTTCGATGTCCACATTAAAAGTCACAAATGATTATCAGTCGCGTCATCCAAGGCCACACACTCAAACACACACACACACACACACACACACACAGAAACTCAGTCTTGGGTTTTTCAGCTCTTCAGCTGTGTCACTCCTGATTCAGTGTCTCACTCGCTGACTCAGATGTCCATAGGGCCAAGTCATCTCTCTGTCCTTTCCATCTTCTCGTGTGTGTCTCTTTCTCTGACATGTTGCGCACATTGATGTTTGTGCTTGGGACGATCCTCTGTGTTTTAACAACGGTGGAAACAACATCAAACCCAATCCAGAGAGGAAAGCATGTCTCCGCTTCTGTCTCCTCTCTGGGGTAGAGACGATCACAGGGAAGGTGATAACTGTGCTTGTGGCCTTGCACGTCTTATTCATCACAGCCGTTGCATGTGTGTATGTGCGTTGGTGTGTGTAGGTAAGAGTGTGTTTTTGTCTGTCAGCTGACTCTCCTCCCTGTGAGTCAATGAGATGAGACATCGATCACACTGACAGTGGGACAGACATCAAGGACGAACTGCGTGTAGATCAATAGCTGCATGGCGGCACTCTGTATGCGCGTGTGCCTGTATGCGCGTCTGTGTGTGAGTATGTGCATGTGTGCACATCTAAAGCTTGTATTGCTTTCTTGCTATAGAGGAAAACATTTCATATTTTAACCACAGTTGCATAAGACATCACTTAATCTATCAAATATAGATTTCTCTGAGATACAAAAGTTGAAGTGGAGCTGATTTGTACTTCACAGCTGAACTAAGTTTAGTCCATAAAAAGTTGCTCTTTTCTGGAGTTACAGTAAGGTTGAGAGGTTTGTTTGTTTGTTTCTGCAAAGCTGTCTTCCTGCCGCCGACTCCAGCCCCGTTTTGAGGTTAGTTTCTGTAAAGTTGTGCCTTTTGGCACTGAGCAGCATTGTGGTTTGGGACCTCGAAGCTTGGTTAAAGATAAACTTCAGGTCTGACTGAAGAGTTCACTCTTTCTCGCTCTCTTCCCCTCCCTCTGTCTCTCTCTCTGTTTCTTCCCCTCCCATCCTTCGCTCGGCCCCCAGAGTCACAACAAGAAGCAGCAAACAGCTTGTGCATCCCTCGTATCAGGAGAAAATGCCCCATTTTCATCTGTTTGAATCTGACATTTTTGGCACATTAAATATTGGACATTAATAAATTAAATGTAATGAACTGACATGAAAGAAGGAAAAAGTCCAATGCTACAATGCACAAAAGTATAAAAGGCAAGAGTGCAAAAGAAAGACGCAAAACAACAACTAAAAAGAAGGCTTAAACTTTTTTTTTCTTTAATTCCAATTAACTATTGCCTTCTGTAGCCATTGGAGATTATTTTTCATGTTCATTTATTCAAACAAATATTGAATAATTTATAGTAGCGGGAATAACAACATGAGGAATCACACACAGTTGGTGCCAGTGGAGGAGTTCAGTCTATGAGGAGTGTGGCTGAGGAGCACTCTTAATAAGTGTGACTTATTGGTCATTTAATCTAATTAGACCTCCGCTGGGTGTTTTGTTACATTGAAATAATCATAATTGCTTTCAGGGAGCTGATGAAGCTGATCTGTGACCAGTGATTTCTTGACTTTTGAGCAGGTGGGATGGACTTTCACTCCCATCGCCGTGGCTCCCTCGGCTGTAACGTTACACACTGTCATTGTGTGCAGTGCGCTCATGCATTTTTAACACCTGTGTGCGCTGTGTGTCCGTGGCTTGGCCTTATCTGTGTCAGTGTGCGTATGTGTGTCACTGGCCTGTATGCGCTATACTGCATATATGTAGGTCGGCGTAAGTGATACCAGGGGTCACACCCTATGCTTATGTTGCATAACACACTGACTTCCGCAGATCTGGTAACGCTCCTCGCTCCAGTGAGGAGCTCCAGTGGGATTCCTTCAAGACATCTCTGTTCTCATCTCAGCCAGACGAGGATGTCGATACTGGACGATTCTGCTGGACTCTGAATTACATTACATGACAACCTTTGGCAAGGTTCTGAAAATTCTTACACAATTTCATAACAAAAAATTAAATGCCCTCAGGGGATGTTTGGAAGTTGTGGATCCCCAATGACTTCACATCAACATTTCAAAAACAGCTGTTGAGAATAGATTTTTCTCATGATGTGAATGGACTGGTTCTTATGAAGCATCTTTCTAGTCTCCATGACCACTCAGAGTGATTTACAGACACAGGTCACATTCACCACATTCACTCCATTTCATTAACAATAGGCAGAGGCTACCCTACCTGTTTACAATTTAAAGGGAACCTAAATTGATTTAATATAATATTTATCCTTGTTCTCTAGTGTTAACATAGCATCTACAGAATATTTCCTTCATCAGAAGTGCCTCAGATGCTATTTTAAAAGCCTTTTTCAATCAGATTTTTTTTTCAATCAGTCTGTAGAGATCTAGCTCTCTTTCATGCTTATCTGGCAACCATGATAATATTTATGATATGATATTGATTATGATACAGTATCTGGCTGTCTTGCCTGCCACTCACATGAAAGTTTACATGACTTTACATACCCTGCTAAACAACATCTGAGTGGTAACTGGAGAGGTAAAATGATAGAGCATATGTTCAACCAGCCTTATATGTTTGAGCCAGAATCAGAGGAGTAACCAGGAATTGAGGAAGAACCAGGAATGCATACACTACTATATTAACTTCTTGTCTTGTCTTCTTCTATACAGGCATATCTGAAAGGTGGAGGGTACACCAGGATTTGCATCACACCATACATTTTACATCATATTCTGTCTCTTTTAACTGCTATTTTATATCCAAAATGAATATATGAATAAGTATGTGATTGTTTTCTTAGGCATATATTTTTTCACTGGGTATGCCAATGGTGCGGTGGCATTGTGGGTCGCTTTTCAGGTTTGGTTAATAGCAATGTGGCCATGGGCAAAAACCGTTTGTCCTCTACAGGGGCCCTGAAATATGGATGGATAAGATTTTCTTTGTATGCTGGGCTGCTAATTTTCACACTGCTGCTGTTGACTTGTTGGCTCCCATGTGTAAAAACTGATGCTCTCGACTGGGGGCATCCACTGGTGGCATATGAAATGTTGTACCTCTGATACGATACAGAGCTGGGGTTAGTTACCACAACACATTGTGATTTCACAGGGAATGAGAACAACACTCCTCATGTACTTTGCATCTTTTGCTATGACCAATATCCTCCCTGCTGAGGGCACGGGGATGTGATTTACACACCTTGTTAGTGGAATCTGTGTGAGATCTTCTGGTAAATTGCAAATTGAGCAGAGCAACGTGACTGAGGCTGTGTAGCACCTCTGGACCAATTATCTGTCCCTCTGATCCTCTTCTCTGAGCAAAAGACCCTATTAGAGGTCCATAAAGGAATCACAGATAGACCAGAGACCAATTAGGTCTCCCTAAACTAATAACAGCAGGTAGAGCAAGTGACAATACGGGCATCCAATCTGCATGTTTTGCCAGCAGCGGGTCACAGCAGCCTATCAAACTCCCGAAGTCCAGTCTGCACTGTTACCACTCCAGACTGCAGAATCTCTGTGGACAGCATCACACTTTACTTCCCACACCTGATCGGCATCATGGGGATCTGATCAGGGGACAGCTGAGACACTTCAGTGTCAACACCCACACATATGACATGTCTCCATAGTGTCCAGCTGCCATGATTTCATTACAGCCTTCATCACTTCCTCTGTAAGGTCAGTGATCCCAGTTCAGTTATGTGCACCCAAATCTTTATAAAAGAGAAAAACAGGTACCGTAGGATACTCTAAAACAACCACCTCAACCTGCAATGATGGGGTGAATTCTTGGGACAACCTCTCACATCATATTATATCACTGCATATATACACATGATGATTGGTGGATAGCACTGTCTAAGTATAGGGTTTGACTCCTGGTTCAGACTGTTTCACATCTTCTCCCTGTATCAGTGAAGATTTTCTCTGGAAGATTTTCTTTTCTTCTCCGGCTTTCTCCTACAGTTCAAAACCATGCATGTTTAGGTCAATTTGAGACTATAAATTGCCCCTGGGTCTGAGTATCAGAGTGTATACTATGTGTCCTGTAATGGACCGGCAACCTGTCCAGGGTGTATTCTGCTTTCACCCTTGTTGGGTACAAAACAGGTAACATGATGAATGTATGATAAGGTGGCGGGTTAATTGCGAGGATGGACCTAAATGAGGATGAATGAAAATGTCTAAGGCACCAACACCAGAAGTGATCAGAGTGAGACGAGCACACCATGTCATAGAGGCTCCGCGTTGTCCACTTGTGTACAGGTGTGACTGATATCAAATAAAGTGTCTTTCTGCAGGTTGACTATCAATCAAAAAACATTTCACAAACATTGAAAACAGGAGGAAGTGTATAATGTTTCCACGGATGATGCAGTTTCTTCTTGATGTTCTTTTAACTCTACTTTCAAAGTCTCACTCGGATGCAGCTCATCGGATCCGTCACATTCCCAGAGCTGTGAGCCGCTGTGAGCGGGTGAGTTTCTCCTCTTCCTCTGCGTTCCCGACTTCACTGAAGAGAGAGCTCTTGGCTCCCGCTCACATCGGTCTAGGATGCCAAAAAGTGGCAAGCGAACCCCAAACCCCCATCCCTCCACCCATCCACTCCGCCCAAACCTCCTCGTCACCCTCCTCTGGATCCGCAGAGGGTTAGGCCAGGTCGACAACGTAGCGATGAAAGAACGGCAAGGGGAGAATCTGCCGACCAGAGCAGAGGGGAGGAGAGAGGAGAGAGACGAATGGCAGCGATGAAGAGGAGGAGGAGATAGCGAGGGAGGAAGGGGAGGAAGGGACTTCAAAAACAACAACAATAACGGCAAGAAAACAAACAACAGAGAGAGAAGAGAGAGGAGTAGAAGAAGCTCAGAGGCACCCAAGGTCCTCGAACTAATTAAGATGATTTGCATTTATTTATGAGCTTTAATGAGCAGCTTTTCAATAGTTTGTTTTTGCCTAATATGAATATTTCCTTTTCATTATGTTACACAGATGGAGGATCTCATTCTTTCCAATAATCACATCCTGGCTTTTCTGTTTCTGCAGATACTGTAGTTGTTAGTGTGTGTGTTTGTGTGTTTTACACTTTGTTTGTTCCCTGCCGATGAACTTTCCAAGAGTTTACATGTGTCCATGCAGAGGGAACACACTTACAAACACAGCTCCTCACAGATTAACTGCAAATGCAGAACTCCTTCATGCCTTGATCAGGACTGATTCTGGAGATGTTTGAAACAACTTTCTTGGATGGCCAGGAGTTCATATACACATTTGTACACATTTACATACAAAGGTAGCAGAGGTACAATACAAGATCGCCCAGCTCATTCAGAATCTTCACATGCACTCATGCGCTGATGGTGCAACATCAGGACCTGGCTTCATGAAGGGCCTGGTATCAAACCACTGAACTTCCTGCAAAGTGGTTTTGGTGATGATGATGTAGGTGCAGATTCATCTCATGTCACTGGTCTGAAGATGATGCTACAGCAGGATGATCACTGCTGCAGCAGGATGGCTGCAGGTCACAGCAGACACACTGTGTTCACAGTTCTGCCTGTAAGCCTGGTGCTCACGGTCTCTTTTTATGCATGAAATGAGAAAGATCCCACAGGAGCAATGTCAGTGGATGTATGGAATTCAATTTTATTGTTAGTGTCAATTTATATAAATGTTCTCTCAGGATAATTTACATTCGGAGATGGTCTGTACCAAACTCTTTAATCAACAGAAATAAAATCGCTTCAAATGAGCTCCCCACTCATCAGCCTGCCAGTAGAGAAGCTGCTAAATTTTTGGGGGGGAATGAATTGGGGTGAAAGAGCTACCTATGTTTGACCTCCATGATAATTTGTATTTTTCACTATTCAAACTGCTGTTAGTAGTTACATTTATACCATGTAAATTAGATAATATCCTGTAGAAACATGCTTGAGCTGTGGAACGTATTCCATTTGAACATAAGCCTGTGAGGATTTTCTAATCTATTCTAGCTGTTTATCTTTTTTTTTTAGGGAATTAAAAAAGTAAAGTTACCATAAGATTCCTATTACTATGTGAAATACTTACGTATACAACAATAATGTTTTGATGTGGTGCCTAAGAAATGAACGTTGAATTCTGTAGATAAGGATATTAACAGGCCTATGAAGGGTGTATAATAAATCAGCTAAAATCTAACATGCCTTTGTGCAAATACTGATCAACATGTCGAGGTGATAATTCCCGGAAGGAGGAAATTAGTTCCTTCAGAGCAATTTGTGATAATCACACTCAACACTCTCTGCATTTTCTTTACTTGTGTGCGAGCCCACTCTCAACGTCAGTGTGGGACAGATTGATTGTTTCCAGCAACATTTTAATCACCACAAAAACAGGAGACAAAATCAATGGGCAATCCCCAGCAGATGTTAATCAGAATCCAGTTTACCTCCTGCTGTATGGAGGCACAATTTTCTTGATCATCGTTAACAAAGGCCATATTATCCGGCCGTACTGGCCCGGGCACCGGAATTCACTGGGAGGCCCTGTGGCTGCACACAGGAATATGAATCAATGAATGAGAGACTGAATCCCCAGCAACACTATTGAATGTTTATTCTACAATTTGTGTGTGCGTGTGTGTGTGTGTGCGTGGTGCGTGTGTGTGTGTGTGTGTGTGCTTGTCTGTGTGTGTGTTCTTCTCAGTGCTGAACCCTGGCGGCCTGGCTAACAGTCCCCGTGGCCATATGGCCGACTGTAATTATACATAATGTGTTTCTCTTTCAGGTCGGGGTCCGTTTGGAGACTGTATGTGTGTGCACCTTCTGTGTGCGTCCGTCAGTGTGCATCTTCATATGTGTGTTTCCATCTATACATTCTGCAAGTGCATGTGTGGGCATGCACGTGCACCATGCCTGTGGTTAATATGTAGCCAGATGGAGGTTACAGTGCATACAAAGCAGCACATTAAAGCAGTGACGTTCTCGCCTTGGCTGCAATCTTTCTATATTGTCTCTATGGGAGGGGGCGTGATTAAAGGGGTTAGAAAAAAGGGGTGGCTTAAATTTTTAAATTAGTAATAAGCTCAAAATTCACTTGAGATTTTGACCTTCTGACACTTTTAGCATCACTTTCAAATAACATGACATGTTAACCTCATCATGTAAGTGATTACATGTGTGGCTCCAGGACACTAGGACTGGTCCTCAACACACATGCACGTACAAACACACACACACACACACACACACACGCACACACAAACACCCATTTCCTCTCATACTCACACCCAGTGGCAATTTAGGGTCTCCTATTGGTTTAACCTTGTATGTTTTTGGACATACTGGAGCACCCGGAGACAACACACACAAGCGCAGGCAGAACATGCAAATTCTACACAACAACTGCCCTCCATTTAAATTAAATTAAATTTTGATTTGGATATTACATAATTTATTGAACTTGTTAAACAGCCTTTTCTATCTGTTTTTTAGACAATGTTTAATATTATTGATTCAAGTGGGCTGATTTTGGCCGCTTTCTGTGAACTTGACTAAACCTCTGTTTAACCATTAGTGAGGGCAGGCAGATCATTATTTGCAAAGTATTTGAGAGTTTAGGTGACAGTGCATCAGCGGGTTGTTTGGATAACTGTGATGTATATTTAGTGTGGGTTTTTATTCTGACAAAAGTGAAAGGTTTTTATTTCAATGAATGTGGCCGGAGGTACATTAAATATTACATATTATATTGTAGTTATTACATATTATATTATAGTATATCACATAGTATATTACATATTACAAGGGACAGCAGCCAGGCTGAACTGATTTCAGTTTATTAACTGGGAGGCAGCATGGGGATGCTCTCTCCATCACCTGAGAAGCATTCACAGGTTTATCTCAAGACTGGTTTTATAATTAGCGCTGACACTGGGTCTGTCAGCAGTCCCCGTCATCCAGGATTTACCTGAGCTGGACAGCAGCTACCTGACATGAGCGGAAGGATGGTGGATAAACAGAGAGGAGGGTGAGAGGGTGACGAGGGTGATGAGGGTGGCCGGGGGAAGACGAATGCTCAGTGGAAATTAATTTGACAAGCACTCTGCTTCCCAAAACACACCCCAGTACCCTCACTCTCACACCCACACACTGTGCCCCTGCATGTCTCATCAACCGATGTCAGCACTCATGTGTGTGTGAACACCTCTGTGTAGTGTATGAGCGCATATAATTTCATATGTGTTGGTAATGTTGGTGTGTGCAACTTTGATGTGATTTCTTCTGTATTGCCTCTCCTCACTCCCTTTCTGTGCATGTCTCATGTGTGTGTGAATGTGTGTGTGTGTATGTGTGTGTGTATGTGTGTGTGTGTGTGTGTGTGTGTGTGTTTGTGTGTGTGTTTGTATGTCTGTGAGGGTGATGAGTTGTGACAGGTGTTGTGGCCGCTAGTGCAGTAGGAGAAGGCGGAGGAGGAAGAAGGGAGGGAGTAAACGAGAGCAACACAGATGATTATTTAATTACTGTCTAATACTGTGTACCCTTCTACTCCTCCCTCCCTCTCTACCCCTTCTCTTTCTATCCCACTCTCCTTGCCCCCATCCCCCCCACCACTCACACAAACACACATACACACATACACACACACACAGAAACACACCCCTCCACCTCTCTCCCCCGTTTTCATCCTTTCTTTATTAATGAACAATCCGGGCCTTTCTACAAATCCGCCAGGGCTTACTGTACCCCCCCCAGACACTGTGTGTGTGTGTGTGTGTGGTGGGAAGAGGGGGCGGGGGGGTCTAGTGGCTTCTCCCCTAGGAGGATCCCCCCATCCTGGCACACACAAACACACGCACACACACACACACACACACACAGCACATACACACACACACAGCATACATAAATACAAGACAGAGTAAGTATACACATATTTGTGTGTGTGTTAATTTTATGCGTGCACTTGTTAGAGTTTTATATGTGTGGATGTACATGTTTTCTTATACATCTCTGCTTCACATTACCTAGGAGAGTTACACATTAGTGTGTCTCAGTGTGTGTCTGCACTCAGGTAATTTGAACCTATGTTGCTGATACTGATGGAGTGTCTTTCTGTGTGTATGTGTGGTTTTGTGTCTGTGTTTGTGTTGCATCACTAACCCAGTTTGTCCCCTTACAGCAGCATATAGGAGTATAATGGTGTGTTGAGTGTGAGACGTGGCACAGAGAACAGTGAAAGACAGTGGGTCAGTGAAGGCACCCTCCTGCCCCTGGTGAACTAATACTTTTATGAACTTCTCTATCTATCTATCTATCTATCTATCTATCTATCTATCTATCTATCTATCTATCTATCTATCTATCTATCTATCTATCTATCTATCTATCTATCTATCTATCTATCTATCTATCTATCTATCTATCTATCTATCTATCTATCTATCTATCTATCTATCTATCTATCTATCTATCTATCTATCTATCTATCTATCTATCTATCTATCCATCAGCTAAGATACTAACTATTCGTGCCTACAGTTGCCCTACAATCTGCTATGAACAATTCATTACATATTTATTAAGTATTTATTTCCTGCTACATGCACACAAGTGTGATACAAAAAGGTTTAAGTCTAGTTTCACGCATTGCTGATAAACTGATTTATTAAACTGTGCACTGTAATTCCAGTGAGAAATCAAAATCAAAAGAAGAAAGCAAAGGTTTTCTGTCTTCCTTTTACCAGCAGTGTCTCATCATTTCTTCTGCCTTTGCTCTTTAAATAGATAAGAGCCTAAGCTGCAGCAGAGGTGATGTTTTGTAGGTTTGTCTGAATACTGAAACTATTGTCGGAGCTTCCAGTGTCCACTCCACGTCCTCTCACCCTTTCTCCATCACTCTCCCACCTCTCCCTGCTCTTCTCACCTCACCTCTCACCTCGGCACTGCATCTCCACACCTCTGCCTCTCACCGCCTCACCTCCTCCTCTCCCTCTCCTCCTCTCTATCTTCCCCATCGCCTCCCTCTTCCCGTATCTCTCTCGTTAATAATTCAGCAGCACTGCACACATGAGTGGTCATCGTGGAGCTTCACATGGGGGATCTGGAGGACAAATGAACCATAAGGGTGGAGGAATTAAAAACTTCCCCACGGCTCCACTACAGGGCCGGAGGAATCTGCTGCCTGCCTGACTTCAGCCCGTCTGTGCCTTCTTTCCCTCTCTTCCCCCCACCGCTAAATGTTAGCACGCCTTTTTTCAGGATGGGTGGGAGGGTGGGGGGGCTTTAAATGCTAAGTATGCCCTGAGTGGGGAGGTGGCTGAGTGGGGACCGCCTGGTGACATTTTGTCTCTTCACACAGCTTGTTCTCCCATTAGAGCTGCAGAGACATTCTTTGTGCGAGTGAGGACGCACTCGTTTCTGATTCTCAGAAGACAATGGGATGCAAACACAGAAATGTAAATTATAGATCGCTCTCCATGACACTGACCCATGTGAGCCAGGCAGCTAAGGAGCGAAGACTTATTAGAATAACACATGAAATATACATAACACACAACACATAAATATCAACAGCATCTTTCCCTTAGTTTGCCCTACACACACTTGTTTATGCAGTTTAACTTTCCGGATACATATTGGTATTGGTACCACATATTGGTGTAAACAAAATGCAATATCAGGATGTAACTGCTGAAAGGTGAAAGGTTCAAGCTCTAAGCATATCAGGTTCATGCACAGAACTTAAACTTAAAACTGACATTAAACCACTATTATTATTATTATTATCATGGCATTTATCTATTTCTTTTAATCTCTTTTCCCAAAGCTCATCTTTTTTATTTGTTTTGTAGTTGAAGTTCCTTAAAGTGTGGATGTGTCAAATAAATTGATTTTGGTATAAAAGGAGCAATTGATGAGCAAAGTTGGTATTTTAAGATCATAACTTGTATAGGTATTGTAATAACATGGACCCTATTGATTTTATGTTGTTTCTTTCTGTCTAAACCGACATTTGATCATGTCTAGACATGTCACGTCTAACAGACTTCACGTCACTTGTGGATCATGTGAAGTACACACTTTTTTGTGTATTTCCTGCCCCTTACTTCCTGCTCTTGGAATCTGAGGAAGGTTTTGGGTTACACGAATTGACTCAACACATCTGTGAACTTGGCAGAGGCGCCAAGCAGGGACATGTCCAGCGATGAAAGAATGTTCCCATCTCTGAAGTTTAACCTCATCAGGGCTCAGACCACGAGTGGCTCCACTGCTTCATGGTTCCCGGAGTTCAGCTCCCTCAGAGCTACTCCGTGCTCTGCCGTCTCATGAGAGGAAACGCGTCGCCTGTGTTGTTCTACACGAGGTGTGTTTTGAAATGATGAAACTGACTCAGTGTGAAATCAATTGTGAACAAGTCCTGGGATGTATGCCGGCTGCTCCGCTGTGTGTGCACAGAGGTCTGACTCTTGTTTGGCACAAAACGACATCACCTCAGCGTAACGGTGGGGGGCAACCTGCAGCTCCCAGCCGGCACGCTCACAAAACAAAGCCACTTGTGCTTTTACAGAACAAGGGAAACCAAAAATAATGGAGGATGATCTAATTTCTTTGTGTTTCCTCCCATCGCCTGTGCTTATCATCTAGTCTGGTTTTATCCCACGCAGGATATTGCCTGTTTCTCTCAAACACGAGAGGAAGAGACGAGTGACAGGACAATTCACACTCTGAGGAAGGAAGAGAACGAGGTGCGATTTGTTCCAACATCCTTTGGATTTCACCACCGCAACTGTCCTGCCAGTCAGGGAGCCAAGAAGCGGGCATATGTCACTGCATAGTCGCTATGGCAATGACAGGCGCGCTGATGACTCAATGTGACACATGGAAATACAACAAACAGACTGCCGGCCTACACACACACACACACACACACACACACTCACCACTGAGTCAGGGAGGAACTGCGAGACATGATCACACTGGACAACACAAACAAAAACAAAACTGCAGCATATGCACAATAACACATGCACACTACACACAGCATTACAGCGTATGTACAAAGGTGAATAGGATGCACACACCAACAGGCACGCAATCGCGTCCTTGTTTGAGATGTAGTTCTTCCTCTTCTAGAGCTGGGTTAACTTTTCATATATATATATATATATATATATATATATATATATATATATGTATACATACATTCATATACACACACATATATATATATATATATACACACACACACACACACACACACATATATATATATATGCATAGATATATGCATGCATATTTTCAGAGCCATAAATCACATCCTCCCATCTGATTTGTATTCGTAGGTACAACAGGAGTTGTGCTACTGCCTAGGAAAGCAGGAAATACAGTGCAAGTCCACACACATCATTAACACTCACATCCACACCCTGAGGGGCAAGATTTGAATCTTGGGCTTAATGCATGTTTTCAGAGAGAGATCTCGAGAAAAGCCACACAGACACGTGGGGAACAGGCTAACTCCAGACAGAGAGTCTCTCGATCCAACCGGGATTCAAATTAGTTACCTTGTCACTATGAGGCAACAGCAGTTTCTGCTGAACTACGGTGTCACTTCATTGCATTCATCTTCGTACTATAAAAGTAATCTTCTATCTTCATTGGCACTCACCTGCAGCCCGTGCTCGCCTCCTGCTTTCTGACTCCATGTGTGCACTTGACCTTGCTGACGCTGTGCTTGCAGCCTGTGGCCTTCAGCATGACTTACTTTGTGAACCTGCTGCAGATTTGTTTGGACAGCGGCAACACATCAAACTATTCATGCTCTTATCCCCTTTATATCTCAGTGAAAACACATTGGCTCACAATCACTCCATACACAGCACAAATGAACAGAGTAGCTTTAGGCTTCAGATAGTTAAGTGGCGAAGCATGAAAATGGCTGCTACTGTAGCTCATATCTTCATTTCCTTTCACATTGCATGACCATACTGGTGAAATGCATGCACTGGAAAAGCATTTTCTGATATATTTTCAGTTGTTACATACACATTGTTTCACACCTGTTTTGAAGTATCCAACAATTATTTAATGTTCTTTGTTTTATTTTAAGCACACACAACATGTATCGCCCAGTGCAGTTGAAAGAAAATATGGTTGGTTTCATTTTGATAATAATTTATATATACCAGTGTATTCTTGTTCCCTGTTTCAATGCCAAATAAGCTAAGCTTCTTTCTCCTTTGCTCCTGCTCCAAACATTTCTGTAATCATAGAAAACAACCAAAGTTAGAAACAACCTACTTAGAAAACAACATACAGTACAATACTTTTCAATGCATGTACTGAGTTTTATTAATACCCAAATATTTAATATTTTGTTATTTTTGGAGCTAAAAGTAGATTTAATGTGCAATTACATTTCCTGGTTATTTGCTAATGCAAAACTTGTGTGTGTGTGTGTGTGGGGGGGGGGGGGGGGGGCACTGGCATCATAAAATATATCTGAATGGGAAATTTGAGCGCAGGTCTGATATTGCTTCCTAAACACTAACAAAAGCAGCATTAGCAAAGGGAGATGATAGTGTGTGAAAAAAGACACACTCCTGTTTCCTTGTTTTTGTCCTCTGAATACAGTGTGTGTAACAGCCATGCCGGTGTTGAATATGAATATAGATTTTCTCAATATTTGGCAGCAGCAGCAGGAGGTCTGATGATAATATCGCGGGTAATCTAAGACACGACACCTGCCCTATTGTAGCAGCGGTGCACAAGAGCCAAATCACTTCAATTTTCCGCCACTTCCAAAAAGCCAGCCAGAGTGAAAGTATACAAGAAAAAGCACTTTTTTGTCCATTTGGGTGAGGAAAAAAATCTCCTTTGTATCTTTTTTTCCAGGGAGGTGGTTGTAATGTACCCCAGCAAATCAACCACAAGAAGAACTCTGCCAAGAGTGGAGTTTTAAGTGTCTGTTACAGCTGCTGTGAAGCAGTTTTTCAGGGTTTGGTTTAAATATATGCATCATGTTTGCATCCTGCAGTTTCTGAGTCTCTGCACGTGTGTGCATGTATGTGCATGTGTGTGTGTGTGTGTGTGTGTGTGTGTGTGTGTGTGTGTGTGTGTGGGGTCTGTCTGGCAGAGAGGCCCAGCTATGGTGAGGTGAGACACTCTAAGCAAGGCCTTCAGCCCTGAGGCTGCAGAGCTGGCTCTAAAGTGAGCAGGAGACAGATAGAGCAGGGACTAGTAGGAGAGTGTGTACACCTTATCCAAAACCCTAAAACTCTACACATCTGCCTTGCTTGCATAACAACAGGCCATACCTGTGTATCCTACTATAACCAGTCCTCCCAGCCTCTCTGTTCCACTGTAACCTGCCTTCCAATGTGTAGCAATGAGAGCATTACTGCATCATTTGAGATAGGGTTAGCATCTTTAGTGTTTATATTAAATTGTGCATAACATATCTTGATATATGCAAGGAGCAAGTTACAGATGGCACCTGAACTCATCATGCAGGATTGTGCTTCAACGTCAAAACACAATGTTTTAAACTTTTTTTTGATCCAGCAAAGTAACTAGAATGGAAAGCAGAATAAACATAAAACTAAAATCCAACCAATAAAAATGCAACCCATCCATCCATAATTTTACCCACTTTGTACATTAAGCAAGTGTACAGTGTGACAACAGGCAATACACTCTAGTCCATTACAGACCTTTACAATCCTTTTTGATGAATTGATCTCCCTTTTACTTCTACTAATGAGCTTATTTTGCAGTTGAATGGAACTGTATTAATTTTCAGTATCACACAGAGATACTTTGCTGCAGTTTGAAGTGCACTTTCATTTAAGTTTCATGATGTCTAACCACAGTAGGATCTACTGTACTGCTTGCTGAGGGAGGGGGTGGGAGAGCAGCTCGGACCACCAGGGAGAGGAAGAGGAGCACACGAATGAGCTTCTCATGTAGCTTTGTCTAGACACTCTGGACATCTCTGCACAAATGGAGCACTTTACAAGAGAGACACACCCACTAGTGCTCACTCCGTCCTCATCCATGCGCGCATACATGCACACACATACACATACTCTTACCAGAACACACATCTTCATCACTATGATCTGTCTGTTTTAGATTGTGTCCTCGGGCTAAGGGGGAAGGGAGAGAGAGAGAGAGAGAGAGAGACTGAGACAGAGAGAGAGAGAGATGAAATGGGAAGCAGCAAACATTCCTTCACTACCTTGCTTCTTATTGGCTTTTCAGCTTCAGCTTTCTGTTTGTTTGTTTTTTTCCATCTCAAGTTGTGATTTGTGTCAGTAGCTTTTGCTGTTGCAGAGACTCTGGCCCAAGCTTTATACAGTGGGCTTCATGCTGAGTTCTCCATTGCTTTTGGCATACTTTCTCATACGGGTAGTAGAGTAAATCCACGATTAATTGGGGTTATTTCAAAGATCGTTGAGGTTATTTAAAGAATGATCAATTCCTCAATTTCTTGTGCTCGGTATATCACAATGAAACAATGTTCTTGATGCAATGTTTCACTGTAAATTTTATTTTTGAAATTCACCATTTCAAACTGTTCTGTTATATGAGAGTTTTCATGCCAGTGCGTCACTTTTCTGGCCACAGTCAGCTCGTCTCCTCATCGTCTCAAGGTCAGTTCATGGTTGTCACCTTGTCACCCTTATGCGACCACCTTTGGGAGCTGTGTCTCATAGAGTGGCTGTTGCCTGCAGCAGCCCTTAGACAATTAATAGTTAATGTATGAGTCAGGTGAGACATAGTGGATTGGAGTGAATGGCACTGTCCTCAGAAGATCCCCATCATCACAGTCAGAATGAGGGACTTTGTTTGGAGCTGGAGTATATCCTCCCTGTATGTTAATGTGTTTTTTCCAGGTGCACTGGTTTACCCCCACAGTCCAAAACATGAATATTTGGGTGGACTGGAAACCTCTCTAGTGTCCAAAGTGTCCCTAGATGTTAATGTGTGTCCTGTGATGGACTGGAGACCTATCCAGAGTGTATTCCCTGCATTCACCTGATTGACTGTCGGACTCCAGCATACCCCCATAACTGTACTGGGTACATGAGTCAAGTCAGCTTTTATTAGTGTTACTATCTGTCTTAACTCACACTGGACAAGAGCTGATCCTTCATAGGATTATTGAAAGATTTACAGTAATTCAGACCTCATATTGCAATAGAGTAGATTTATAAATATATGTCATTAATGTCAACAAATGTTGTCACTAATCAACCAAAAGGGGGTGGATCATGTCACGATGATGTGTCTGCATTGGCAATGAGACTGATTTTACTGCAGGTTCAAATTACCAATGGTGTCGTACGTAACTGTCGCAACGTGCTTGTGCATCCCCGCAACTGTGTGTGTGTCTGTGTCTGGATGTGTGTGTGTTTGTGTGTTTGTGCTGTGGGTGCCATGATTGGACTGATCCATTATTGATGATGTCCTGATGAGATCAATCAAGCCAGAGTTTTCTCGTCTTTTGGCTGCTGAAGCTGATAATGCCGTTATGACATACTAATCGTCATGTCATGAATATTTAAATCGCAAGGAACGCACATTCCATATTCATGACCTCTGTGTTTTTGTTTTGCTTTTTTACATTTCCTCTACGTGGAGTCACCCCCCATCATGCATTTCTCACTTGGCTCCTTCATTTTCGGCTGTAATTATAGAGCGGTTACCGTCTGCACCTCCGTCTGTGAGTCTGATTCTCAATACTGGAGAGGCTTCTTACAGAATATCACAGATCTGTATTTTCACGCCTGCGCTCGTCTCCTCGGCCGTGACCAGAAGTCCACAGAGAACCTAACCGCATCCTCTGTTCTGCCGCTGCATTGTTGTTTTATTTACCTCAGAGACAAACACCATATTTATTCATGACTCCTCTCAAAGTGCTGGTAAAATAAACATTTGTTTCCGCCTAATGAAAAGCATGTTTCTGAAATGAGTTGTTTTGTTTCGCACATGACCCCAAATAACTTGCTCTCTAAAACAAATATGTATGAAAATAAAAAGACAATAATGCGATTGGTTACAGTGTAAATGCATTTGTTCCAGCAACTATCCTGTGGAGGCAGATCAGTAATTATTCATAAACAAAAGAGCTAACTGTGTTCATAATTCATAAGAGGAGAAACATATACACTCAAGTCTTTGCTGAGGCTTGCTGGGGCACTGCGCAGCGCCAGATAGTGTCCTGAATGAGGCAGAGGAGCTCCTGCTTGTTTCTCCCATTCAAACGTGCACAAAGAAAAAAAGCTGGTGCCAAATTAATTTATTGATAATATTCTTTATTATATCTTTAAATCACTGCAACGAAATGATTCGAAGCAATGAGGTGTTTGCGAAGATTTTAAAAAAAAGAAACACAAAATGAGAACATCTGTCTACCAGCCATGGCTCACACTTGTGCGTCTGTGTTTGTGTGTGTACGTGGGCATGCGTGTGTGTGTACATGTGTGTATGTGTGTGATGAGTGTGTGTGTATATGTGGGCATGTGTGTGTGTTCCAGTCTGTGTTGGCCGCCATGAATGTTTCAGAGCTTAAATGGAGGCAGACATATTGAATCTTCACTTCTCCTTGGGAGAGGCCTCTGGCGCACACACACACACACACACACACACACACACACACACACTCACACACACACACACACACACACACTCACACTCACACAACCAAGTCTAAGAAGTGCTGTGTGGGAATATTCACACTGCATTAAATAATAATGGATTGAGAAATACCAAATATGGTGTGTGTGTGTGTGTGTGTGTGTGTGTGTGTATGTGTGTGGGTGTGCATGTGCGTGTATGTGTGTGTGTGTGTGTGTGTGTGTGTGCGTGTGTGTGTGTGTGTGTGTGTGTGCTCTGTAAATGTGAATGAGTGGCTTTATGTATTTCAAAATAAGACTTGAAGACTGGAAACTAAAATAGAAGAAAATATAATTTGTTACTCTGATAATCAACCCTAAATTTTCAGAATATTCTTCATCTATTACTATTTTATAATTGTATATACTTTTATATATTTTGTATGTATTTATAGATTAGCACGGTCTCTACTGTGCTCATGCGCATCCTTCTCAGCATTTCGTGTGGAGTTTGTATGTTCTCCATTTTCTTGGGGGGGGGGGTTCTCTCCACTGTCTAAAACATGCATGTTGACTTTAAGTCCCTATGTAACTGCAGCAGAAATACCTGAATAAAAAGTTGCAGGTTCACTGGATTTATTTCAATTAATTCTACAATGTGGTGTCCTAACTATTTATATGGTGCCTCTTATTCACAGGCTCATGGGTGTTATGAGGTATTTATAACCATTTAGTGACAAAGAGTGACTGACACCTACACCAAACACCTATTTGTCCTCTAATAACAGGTCTGTGCTTCCACCTCTGTCTGCTTCATTAAAACTGATGGCAAGGCAACACACCTGTCACCTGGTCAAGACAGCAGCTCTGTTACTCCTTCTGTTTGCAGCAACCAAAGTCAAATCAGGTTGTTGCTGGACGGTAGCAGCACCAGCCATGTAAGAAGGGTGACAGTGAACAGACGAGTCCACAGGAGGACATCACTTTTCCCTCAGCATGTGGTCATTTATCATCACTAACTGTCTTTGACGAGATATGTAAAAAATGGTTTCTGCTCTGGATCCTTTGTCACAGAAGAAGTTACAGCCTGGATGACCTATAAACGCACTGCATAGCTGCTAGTTCTGTGGTTGCTAGTGTCTCAAAAACGATAGCAGATTATTTATGCATCTTTTTGATCTATAAATGGTTGAATTAAAACACCTGAACCATCACTTTAACACATCTCAGGCTCTGTGTCCGCAGTACAGTCCACAAAAACACAGAAGCATCAGCCAGCCAAACATTACAAGTTGCAACAAACTTGGCTGGGATCATAATGTGTGTGTGTGTGTGTGTGTGTGTGTGTGTGTGTGTGTGTGTGTGTGTGTGTGTGTGTGTGTGTGTGTGTGTGTGTGTGTGTGTGTGTCTTCAAGTGAAATAGAGGAGGGAGGGATCTAAAAGTGGCCTTCTCTTAGTGGAGCTGTCTAGACCTCTTGGGAGTGCAATGAACATTACAAGTGGCTTTTATTCAGACACACATACGCACACAAGCATACACACACACACACATAGCAGTGTTACACACTCACTGGCTGACTCTAATACCCACACTGTGTTTGTATGGACTGTAACGTTTACTTCAGGCACTGAGGCTTTCTGTTGGAGCCCACAGACAGAGAGCCTTGATGGATGGATGGATGGATGGATGGATGGATGGATGGATGGATGGATGGATGGATGGATGGATGGATGGATGGATGGATGGATGGATGGATGGATAGATGGATGGATGCATGGATGGGTGGATGGATGCATGGATAGATGCATTACTGGCAGCCTGAGCAAAGAGGTTTGAAGAGGATTGAAGCCTCGGGCTTAAGACAGTCTCTCCCCTTTTGTCTGTCTCTTTTTTTTCTTTCTGCCTCTGAGTCCATTTCCTCACACACTTCCCTCCATTCAACTCTTTTTTTGTTGTGCCTCTTTCTCTCCTCCACTCACACTCATTTGAATGCCTTCAGATTTGCTTCAGCCGAAGACAAACCACAGTTTCCCTGTGTTGCGTTGCCTTTGCCAACAGTTTCTCTGCTGTCTGCAAAGAAACATGGCTACCATCATCACACATACACACACACAAACCATTTCTCTCTCCCTCTTTCTCTCTCTTTTTTTCTCTCTCGCGCCATCACCCCCTACTCTTGATAGGCCAGAGGGGGTTCCATTAGCCCCTACCACCTGCTGTGATACACCCACTCATCCTCTCTCCCTGTACACACACACATCCACACAGACACACACACACACACAAACTTGTTCACAAACGGACTGTCCTTACAGGCTCACTGCTACTCTCTGTCCTATGAGCAGAAAACAGACGTAACATCCCTGTTTTCTAGGCTTGTTTGTGAATATGTTTGCTACAATCACGGTGCAGTGCTTAAGAAAGAATACTCCAATTATTTATGCAGCCAAGAGAGAAAAGGCAATGACAATAGGGGGGGAAATGCTCCATTTTAGAAATTGAAAGGTGCTGCTTTCATAATCTTTTAAAATGACAGTAAAGTGATAAATTGCCTGAACAGGAAAGTCTAAGAAAAAAAAATCCTTTCCTGTTCCTTCCACTGTTACATAATTGATGTGTTAACCTGCAAGTTATATTTTAATATTGTATCTGGTCTCACTACTGTATGTACTGTGCTGCTAGAGAGTTTAAGCACAGGCGGCATCCTATTTTGTGATCTGTTTTGTGATCTGCTAGAATCTTTTGCAGCTGAAACCTTGTTGTGCCATTGTTATTTTAAAAAGATTCAGAAAATAAATCATGCTTCCTCCTGCCCACCCCCCCCCCCCCCCCCGACCTTCCCTTACATTTCTTCTTCATCATTCCCACATTTTCATTCTCCTCATCACCCCTCCCTCCTTGCCTCACCCCCTGTCTCTCTCCCTCTCTCTCCCAGGCCCCTCCTCGGCTCAGCAGCCGTAGCGAAGACGGGGCGATGCGCTGCAATTACTCTAATTGGTTGTGACTTCTTCATTTACATGACAAGTGCGCGACGGTCCTGGGAACCAACGGCCTGCTTTCTGCACCCTGTCGCAGCTCTGGTCAGCCCGGGACCACGGTCCTATGGGTCTGGGGGGGGCAAGCAGGGAGACAAAGGGGGGTCTGGCATTGGACGGTTCTGGGGGTCCCCTGTGGGTGCAGGGGTCTGGAGGTCCCAGACCCTTGGGAGTGAGCGGCAGCAGAGAGAGGTAATTGGGAGGAGGAGTTCTGTCAGATGGAGATGGAGGAGTTGGGTGAAGTGATGCAGGAGACAAGATGCCACTCAAAGTTGCTCGGTTCATATTCTGACCAGAGCTGAAACAGCTCTCTGGGGGGAAACCAGGATCTAGGGCCGCAGAGTTCCCAATGTCCCCGCTTGAGGAGGTGTTGGGAGAATTAAACACAGGCAGCAGCAGTGTTCAGGGGTTAAGGGTGGTGGGAGTGTTGGATGGACGCTGCAGAACAATATCGTCTGCTTCTCAACATTCCTCCTGCTCATCGTCACGGCGGCGCTGCCACTGCCGCCCCTGACAGGGCAGCAATCTCAAACTGCGAAACTTCTCATTAGCGTGGCTGGAGTGTGTGTGTGTGTGTGTTTGTGTGTGTGTGTGTGTGCGTGTGTGTGTGTGTGTGTGTGTGTGTGTGTGTGTGTGCGCGCGCGCTCTCTCTGCACTGTTAGTTTAAGCATTATGAGCGTACTCAGCTGAGCTATTCTTATGGTAATTCAGGAGTTAGGTATTCATTCGGGTGGGCGGCTCTAATGTTTGCTTAGCAGATAAAAAGGGGTTTTTAGTACCAGCTGAAGTTCACTTGTCAAGACTAATCTCATTTAAACAGCTATTCTGTAGGCCAGTGAGGGCAGAGGCAATACACACACACACACACACACTCCACAGGTTGGTGGAGGGGTTAGAGCAAGGCAGGTCACTGCTCACACTGCCCTGCTCCACGTGGAGTGAATACCTGTACTTAGGCTCAAGCCATCAAAAACACCATTGTTGATACATTCACAAGTGAATAGGAGTGGAAATGGCCACGTCAGTGGGAATCCCTGTGATCACTTACACCACTTGGTGAGTTGCACTGGACACATATTTGACCACATATCTTTGGTAGTGGCTACATGGTGAATGAGTGGTGGGTGCTGTTAGATTTAGACCTGGATTTAGTCAGAATGGTCCAGAGCTTATATGTTCTCACCATGTCTTTACGGGTTTTCTCCAGGTACCCCAGTTTCCTCCTACAGTCCAAAACCATGAACGTTTACGTCAATTGACTTGAATACTCTGTCTGGTTGAGAAAAATCCCTTTATTCAAAAGAAACAAAAAGGTTAAAAACAAAGAGGGAACCAAGCAACATTACAGTAACATGGTGAGACAAGAAAGGGTTACTGACTGACAGTCATTCATGCTACAAAATTGAATCAAACAAGAAAATTTTTCCACAAGTGATGGTGATTATGGCATGCGCATCAACTGTGATTGTCATCGAAAGCTAAGCAAGAAGTCAGCCGATGTCAGGAAGGAGGTTGGGTTCAGTTTGTCCTAATGACCAGCATGACTATTTGCATATATTAACAACATTGTCTTGAATAAAAAAAAAAAAGATCAGTCTTCAGTCTATCCAAGCTCTTGCATATTAGACTTAGCATGTGCTTCGGAGAAGCCCACGTGTTTTCTCCCCTCTGGTGAACTGCACGGGAGCTGACCTAACGTGAGGTCAATGATGTCAGTCCTGACCTCTGCTGACCCCTGCGGGGACCCCTGACCACTGAGGGCTCAGACAAAGGGTAGGGGATCAGCAGGGGTGGGGCAAGTGACAGTGACGAGCACTAATACACGTCTCTGACCGGAGCCACTTTCTCTGTGATGGTTGTGACAAATTGTTTTCAAACACGGCCGCTTGGTTGTTTGAGGAGGTCGCTGACCTGCAGGCGGAGGTGGAGCCATGCAGGGAGAGGGGAGGCCACAGAAGAGCCGAGTGGGTGGAGGGGAGGTTACCTGCATTAAAGAGAGTGTGATCATGTGTCCCTCCCCATGTGATGAATATCTAATTAGACCTTTTTCAATATACATTTTGAAATCCAATTAGTCCACACAAAAGCGGAACATTACTCTCCCAAGGTGACGATAGATTAAAATAGATTGGCAATTTCAACTGATCCTTTAAAAGATGCTTCATCTTGCTCTTTTTTTCTCATTACTCCATCACTGTCAAATCAAGCACTCTAATTGCAAGCAAGAAAATCACCACCATCAATACCAGCCTTCATGAGCCACTTCTAACTTCAACAAAAAGAAGAAAAAAAGAAATAAAATCACTTCGATTGTTTAAAAAATGAAATGTTAAAATCTGAGAAAGTTGGTATAACCAGCATTTCAGTGGACTGCACATAACTGCATTCAAGCTACCAGTAGGTATGTGACAATACAGGGCGCCATTGAGTGTAAATCACTCAGTTACACTCTGTCTTAACTAGAGACACAAACACAGGCACAGCTCAGGGAGGAGGAAAACTTAAGTAAATACGCAGAGCATGGCACAGAGAAAGCCAGGACAACACAGCCTGATCTCTGGACAACATGAGCAAAAAAAAAAAAAAAAAAAAACAAGTAAAAATCACTGTGATCAAATCATGTCTCGGTGAACAGCTCTGTTGCCTCACAGTGAGGCAAGAGGGTTGCCATTTCAAATCCTGTTCACGGTACTTTCTGCATCAAATCTGTACGTTTTCCCGGTGTCTGCTTGTGTTTTCTCTGTGTGCTCTGCTTTCACCTGTTTCAAAGCCCAAAAAACATTAAGGCATTAAGGTTGATTGGACATTGTAAATGGCCCCAGGTGAAAGCGTGACATTGCACAGTACAAAGCGGGTAAGGTGATGAATGAAGTGGTGGAAGTTGTTAGCTTTTGTTTTTCATGCAGATACTTGAGTGAGTCTATGATACCTCTTCAAATACAAAACAGTGAGTGTGGTTGAATTACCCTCCTAGGTAATTGTTCTGCAGAAAATGTCACTGTGAAAACTTAAACACCTGGTTAATGCACAACAGGCACAAACTGGGGCCGTAAACAATGCAATATGCCTTCAATATCGGTTTTACTATTCACAGCTGTAAAGTATTTAAGCCTCCAGCTTGTCTGTCGTTGATGAAACATTGCTCACAGAAAATCGCTGATATTAATTGCAGATGTTTTGATCTGAAACGTCTCCTCCAGATGGTCAGTCCTAGCCGAGCTCCCCCAAACACTGTGATCAGGTTTCACGCCGCAGATCACCTTTGTTAGTTGCTATCAGTGTGTGACTGTGACCTGCTTACAGCGAGTTTGGAGCAGAGTTGCTTTGAGGTTGCATCACTCAGACCTGCAACTGTGTTCGTGTGGCTTCCTCACTCGCAGCTAATGCGGCTAATCAAAGACGCCGCCGGAGAGACGTGCTCGTCCTGCCGCCTGCTCATTTGTGAATTCACTCAAAACAATGGAGCACGCCTTCAATCTGATCTGTCTCTGGGCACGCAGACTGAGAACACATGATGAGGGCTTTTACAAGGAGACCAATCTCCTCCTCCCTCCTTACTTCCTCCTCTCCACTCTGCCTCCAGGAAGCTGCGCGCTGCTTTGGCTGCATAAACTCCAGTATCACTGCCACAGAAAAGACTGATTGTTTTTATTCCCCTAAGGCTTTGTGTCCTGCAGAGATAGTGCACTAGGTGTGTTCCACCGTGTGTGTGTGTGTGTGTGTGTGTGTGTGTGTGTGTGTGTGTGTGTGTGTGTGCGTGGGTTGTGTTTTCTCAGTCATGCTTTTGTTGACTGTGTGAAAAATACACTTTTTAAAGTTGCCCTTTGAAGTTGTGGATCCTCAGAGAGGGAAAAGAAATGAGAGAGACAGAGAGAGAAAGAAAGGAAGAGAGAGAGAGCTTGAAGTTAGTGACAAAGCAAAAAGCATGAGGTGTGTAACTGGACAAGACACACAAATGCACAAACACAGGCATATGATCACTGCCACAGACACACACACAAACACTCTCACACACACACACACACACACACACTGAAAGCACGCTGCCAGATTCCCTGCTGAACAAGCCAAGGATGAAACCCAAAGCTAACGTGTGTGTTCACTCTGACCACAGCTGCTCCGCTCTCACGCTCCCTGAGGTGTGTCCCTTACACATACACACACACAGATACACATACACACACACAGACTACAGGGACAAGATAGTGACTGAAGATATGGAAACACAGAGAATTTAATAAACACAGGCGGCGGATTTGTTTTCCTCTGCCAGCCCTGACACCACTCTCATCATCGTATCATTGCGAGCCAGGTCACGACCACAGAGGCATCAGAGATGAACTCCCGGTGAAGCCACAGAGGAAGGAGACAGAGAGAGAGAGGGAGAGGTCATGACCATAGTGGCACAGAAATGAACCCTTCACTGCCACCAGGAGACCCAGGGAGAGAAGAGGAGAGGAGAGGAGAGAGGGCGAGGTGCGGGATGTTATATTGCTAACAAATTAGTTTTGGCTCGTCTTTAGAGATTGGCCATTTTGATTGGCTCCCCAGGTCTCTTTGGCACACAGCAATTAGGAGCCACACAACCCCTGCTCTCCACAGAGACAGAAGCTGGAGACATGGCTCCTGCTCTGCAATGCTGACTGAACCGCGGCTCACTGTTAGTGAAGGAGAAACGCGGCGCAACAGAGACAGAGAGACGAACGAATATACAATACACAGACAGCAGCAAGATGACTCCCACCAGCACAGATTGGGGAGGTTTACTCTGGTGTTGTTAGTTAACCGGGTTGATAGATGGTGGGAGGTTTGACAATAGTTCCAGCATGTTCAAGTTCATGAAAACCTCACTTCAAAATGCAGAGCAAGGCTCTGTGGTTCCCCCTCCAGCATTTCAGGTCATCCTGTTATGAACACTTCACCCGCCTCCTCCTCCGTCAGCAAAAGCTGAGCCGATTTGATAACAGTTGGCCCGGCTGTTGGTCAGGCATTGATCGGATCTTTGTTTTTAGAGTGTCAACATTGTCAACATGAATACAGCTTAATGCTTACTGTGGATAAGATGATGGATGGCTTGGTGGATGGATTTTCTAAAGAGATTCTTCAAAATGCAATCATCTCTCAGAGATGTGTGAGTTGGGCTGATGGTACGGTTGTGCTGAGATCAGCCATTTGAAGCTGATCTCCCATCACGTGAGCGGATGCAGAACATCACTATGCTGAGATCAGATGGAGTAGCAGCTCCCTGCCTGTCAAACAGAAGACTGTTTCAGCCACAGTGATGCTACTTTTACCAGATGGGCTATAAAGAGGAGGCCATGGCTCACGCAGCTGTTAATCAGGTTTATCAGTTGAAGATATGGAGTGAGGAGTGGTGAGAATTAGCAGCCCTGGAAGGTGTTTAGAATGACACCTTGTGTCTCGTTCATATGGCCTCTCATACATGTCACACATGTCCTCCCACATCAACCAATGTGACATAACAAGCAACACAATACGTAACACAAAGGTCGCAAAATGACTGAATCAGCGGGCAGAACAGATGAGTGACAGGGAAGCTAGGAAAAGTGATCAGTCATGCTGTATCATAACACAAAGAATACGGAGGGTTAACTCCAGCCACTCTCGCTGAATGTCACTGAAACACTTTTCACTGTTTCATTGTAAGAGATACCTTGTTTTTGCCAGGGTGGTTCAAATATTGGTTATATTCCTGAAATAGAAA
The DNA here is from genome assembly GCA_029224185.1 of Karalla daura. Taxonomy (NCBI): domain Eukaryota; kingdom Metazoa; phylum Chordata; class Actinopteri; order Chaetodontiformes; family Leiognathidae; genus Karalla; species Karalla daura. The sequence continues at coordinate 6,275,063 of CM055192.1, read as the reverse complement.
AAAAGTAAAAGTGCAAATATACACTGAAGGACGAGAGGAGACCGTCCAGAGAGGTGAAGAGCTGGTGCCAAGAGCTGATGACTTGATGAAACCTCAGATTTCCCCCCTCGCTCAGAGGCTGGTGTGAGCTTTTCTGACGGATATTATCAGTGAGAAACATATGGTGCTCGATGTTGAAGGTGACTATGGCCTCTGTGTGTGTGTGTGTGTGTGTGTGTGTGTGTTTGTGTGTGTGTGTGTGTGTGTGTGTGTGTGTGTGTGTGTGTGTGTGTGTGTGTGTCAACTCTTGCTCATTTTCAGTCAGAGCACCCGTAGGGCATCACTGTGTGGTCACTGTAGGGTGTCCTCCTGTCCTCGCCTCTCTTCAGCCACACCACCCTAACCCAATGTGACATATTCACTGTCCTGCTCGCAAGGATATATGTGACTGTGACTGTGTGTGTACGTATGTGTCTGTGTGTGTGTGTGTGTGTGCGTGTGTGTGCAGTCAGAAGATGTGGACTAATCAACATATTACAATCCTGGCCCTAAAAGAGGTTTGGAAAAAAAAAGGTGAAAGTGCAAAAAATGAATGTGGAATCATTAAATATATTCATTCAGTCATTAGTTCAGTTCATTTATTAGGCATTACCAGAGTGCTCAGAAAAAAACAATGCAGACACTGGGAGAACATGCAAGCTCCACACAGAGAGGCCCTCAGGCCTCTGGAGCGCTATTCATGAAGTCACTGTTTTACTAAATTAGTTCAATAGGGTTTTTATTGAATGTTGTTGAAATATAGTATAGTCGGCTGGTCCAGAGCCCCTGCCTGGACTGTAGATTTTACATTGGCTACTGAAGTACTCTCGAGTAGCCCCATCGCTGCAGGTCTGAAGCTGTTTGCGCTGGAGGCTGTCCACATTCATTCATATGAAATTAACAACACAAATGACACACAGTTTATCAAAACATTTTTGACTAATCTAGATTTACTGCCCTAAAAACCTCTGCTGAATTATGAAATAAAATGACAGTATAGACTGATATGTCTGTTCTCTCTGATATTGCTATATTTTCTTTTTTATTTTCTTTTGAGTTATTCATCTATTTCTTTATCTTCAATGGATTGTTGCAGTGAAGTCAGCTGCCGAATATAAGAAAATGTGTTTCTATATCTTCCAAACAATAATAAATTGAAATTCAACTCATTTAGAGAGAGAGAGAGACAGAGAAACTGATTCTTTCTCTGTCTCTGCTGCACACACACACACAGACACGTGCCGTTAACAACTTTATACCAACATAATCATAAATTCATTTCAGTACGCAATAATGCAAGTTGAATAATCTGAATTGAAAAAGAAAATCTGGATTAACTTGTCAGTGAGCCTGAGAAAAATTCCACTTGTTTCGTGATCACGTTATCCGAGTCTCTTTCCTCCAAATTTTTCCTCCCCTCTCCCCCCTTCGTCTTCACACACAGGGAAAGTTACAGAGGAAGTTCGCACAACTCCTGTGGCTTGGGTGGCTTTTTAAGTGTTCTTTATTCATGTGTTATTTGTTTATGTGGATTAATTATTAAAAATTTGGTGCATTTTACAAAGGTTCAAGTCTGCAGATAATGATTCCTCTCCATTCTCTCCCAATGGGGTGTGTTTGTAATTTTCTTGAATATAAAAGTTGCATAATTCATGTGTATCGGCGGGCCACATCTATTAATTATGTCAGTCTTTTAGGTGCTTGCGTCTTTACCACATCTTCTTTTCCTTTTATTCTTTCTCCCTCTCTCCTTCTCTCCCTCTCTCTCCCGCCCCTTAACAGAATCACAGCTGCAATAAAGATGATCTCTGCCGCATTTCCCCCTCTGTTCTTCCCTGTTATTGTGCAGTTCATGAGGGTCAAATGGACTGTGTCCAAGTTTCAGCTTGAAAAAGATGAAAGGAAACAGCAGAGAAAAGGAAAAAGTTTGCAGTTGTGCTGTGATGTAAATGCCCTTATTTAGTAATTTATAGAAGAGGGAATTGAGCGCAACTCTGTGGAGATTCATAAACTATTGATGTGTCTAATCTTTCAGATCCTGCCAACATGATGATCATGATCTGTGTTAGCGTGAGATGCCTCACCCACCCCCGCCCCATCTTCCCATCTCCTTCCTCCCCCCCTCCAACTCTTGTTTCTGTCACTTTCCCCCCTGTTCTCTCTTCGCCTCTACTTTCACACAAAATATTCAACACTTTGTTACTCATCGCAAAATGTTTAGATCAGGTCTGCAGTGCCTTAATGCAATACAGCACTCATGCCAGGTCTGGTAACGCTGGGAATTTGTAGTCGGCAGAAGTACAAGGAATTGCCTCATTTTCCTATACTTCACATGCCATCAATGTGGAGTCCAAAGAGTGATGCAGGAAACACAAATAGGACTCCTGATCTAATTCTGGATGTAATTATGTTGTTTGGAGGCCTCAGCCTCTCCTGACTTCTCCACACACAGATCTGAGAAAAGTGACCAGTAAACAGACCTTCCCTTTCTCTCCAGTTTCAAAAGAGAGAAAAATAATGGAAAGAAAGGACAGTCCCCTGTGACCTCTGCCACTGTGTCGGAGACAATGGCACTGTATGTCACGTCTTTTTGAACCAGCTCCCTGACCTCTGACATGCAAGTCACCACCTGCGGCCTTATCTCCGAACCACAATAACAGTCCAGTTTCAAACACAGAAAGTGAGAGAGACATCTCTTAATGGTACCTCACAAGGCAAAGCTCCAGTTTTATTTTTTTTTAATGCCATAGTAAAGCGTAACAGCGTTAAGAGACAAAATGTTTTAGTCGCGTGTGCATCCCAATAAGCCTCACGCCTCACACAATAAAGGCTCTCCTCCGTCTGTTGAAATAATGTGGGGTATAATCAGACACAGTTAACAAAAGCAACAGCAGGAATAAGGGTAGAAATCCATGCACCTCTAAATAATAGAACCGTCGGTATATGCCAAATCTCCCAGGCTACGGTCCCCCCCCTTAGGGCGCATGCCTGGAGCTGATTTGTATACAAAACAAACCTAATGTATGCTTTCAACACATATTTAACATATGCCACTCACTTGTGAATTATTCAAGGAAAAGCTGCGTAAATATTTCATTGTCAGTGTTTCGTCTTTTCAATAAGTTGCGGGGAAATGGGAGGACAGCACGTCTAAGGAGAAAAGTGAAAATATTTTGTTGACGTTAATTGAATGTTAAAGTGATGTTAACGTCGCATCATGTGCACAACAGAGTGTGTCTTAAATCCAATATGCAGTTCCTCTGTTCTTAAATCTACGGGTTAAGGTTAGGGTTATATCGACCTGTTCACTTATTTCTCCACCTTTCGATCTTCTCTCCTGACCTTTGAACTCTTTAATACAGGAAATTCAATGTAGTTCAGTAAACACAAAGATGCAGCTGCCCAGAAGCTGAACTGTGGAGACTGGACGTGTTGAGAAAGTGATTCGTAACAAGCAGATTATCCATGAAAAACTGCTGTTCAACTTGAAGTCAGAAACGTTCAGATGAGTTGCAAAAACAAACCCAGGCAGGCACACTTGATGCCAACAGGATACACAGACATAATTGTGTTTGTGCATTTCTACACAAACACAAAGACAAAAACACACACATTCACGTAGAGAAGCACACCTGCCCCCCATGCAGTCACACTGAAAATGTTCTGTCAGTCCATCATTCCTCCAGATGCTAACTATGCCTGTGTGTGTGTGTGTATGTGTGTGTAGGTGCGTGCATGTGTGTGCATTTGATGCCTTTGTCTTTGCCACAGGCATGTTTACTCACACATACACAGAATAAAATGCTCACAAATGTCGCAGGCACACTCATGGATGCACGCATGAAGTCCCTGTGTGTCTTTGCCCTCAGCGTCATGCCGCTGACAGGAGCCGGGGAAAAACGCCTGACGTGAAGTCTGTCACAAGAACAAGACGGATCACGAGTAACACAAATTTATCTCAGACAAACAAACAAAAACAGGTTTAGCGTGGAAAAACAAGTCTAATATGAAAATATCAGACATGGGAGGTTCAGGAACAGATGAACTTATGACACCACCGTGAAGCTTTTCAAGTTCCTCATTTAATCTTCAGCTTTAGCTTTCAACACTGCAAGCCATGGACAACTAAACCATTTTATTAGTACAGTCCAGTTAATGTTGACAACTTCACGATGTATTTGTTTGATAGCTGGGTTCAACTCGTGGATCATACTGGGGGTCTTTCTGTAGGGGGTACTCACATGCGTGTGAGTTTGAGAGTAAATGGTGTGTGTGTGTGTGTGTGTGTGTGTGTGTGTGTGTGTGTGTGTGTGTGTGTGTGTGTGTGTGTGTGTGTGTGTGTGTGCCTTGCAATAGACTCACAACCAGCCCAGGCTTTATTCCCTGTCTAACAGCTATGTGAGCTAGAAACAGGCTCCAGCAGACTCAGTGAAATATAATGAATGGCTGGATGTACTGCAAAGTAAAGAAATACCGTGGGTGTGAGAATTAAACTATTCAATCATCATCTAATTAAAATACAAAGCAGCCAGGTTCCATTAAGGACTTCAGGAATTGACCATCAACAACAGCACTGCCCTGGAGAGGAGTCGCTATCTGATCTCATTAGCCTACAAACACACTCACTGTTGTGCAGTGGCGCCGCTGTACTCTGCTCCCTCGCAAATGATCCGTGGTGAAACACCAGCCTGCAGCAGCGCTTTAATATGTGAGCACAGGAATCAATTGGAAAGCTGATCACTGAATAATCATCTGATATATTGTCTGAGGAGGACAGCCAAAGACTTGTCAATTAAATGGAAATATTTAACCAACGCTACAGGTTGTATCTCATCTTTTTCCAATAACCAAGGCTGTTTTTTTCTTACCTCATTGACTCTGCAAATGGACCAGCCACCTTTCTAAGCCTGGCGATTTTTGATTCAATTAAGGAATGTTATTTCAAAATAAAACCAACATCACCATGAATGAAATGAGAAAAAATCAGATGTTTACAAAGGTTCAGATAACCCAGATAGTAAGTAATCTATCTATGTATCTATCTATCTATGTATCTATCTATCTATCTATCTATCTATGTATCTATCTATCTATCTATCTATCTATCTATCTATCTATCTATCTATCTATCTATGTATCTATCTATCTATCTATCTATCTATCTATCTATCTATCTATCTATCTATGCAGAGCAGTGTCAGAGTGCATTATTTAGCTTCTTATGTAGAAGGGCGGGAGGTGTTATTAGTATTTCTATGTCTGAAGCTTAACTTGAGCGATTTGAGTTCAGAGAAAGATCAAATATAAGGAAACACACATGCAGAGGGGGACAACAAAAGAAGTAATAATGAGCTTTTGTCCACTACAACCTTTGTTCTGATCTCTTTCACTCCCTTCATCCCTTCATAATTTTCTCTTTCACTAAATGTTTCTCTCAATCCTTCCCCTGCTTTTCTGCTGCTCACTGTCATTCTGTGTCTCTCCCTCTTCTCTCTGGGTAAGAATAAGGAGCAGCAGTGCTATTCAGACCGGTAATTACATTTCAGTTCTTTGTTAGAGCCGAGTGTTATTTTCCATTAATGGGTGGACATATTATATAAGAGAGTCTTTATGGGAGTGATAATGGTGGAGGACAGAGGAGATGGCGAGCTGGCAAGTGTATCAGTGTTGCTCTTTTTCACAGGAGGGGCACGGCTGAGTTTTCATTAATCCGAGACGAGCACACACCTAACCCTGCTGACACACGCGCGCGCACACACACACACACACAGACAGGACAGAGATACACTCACATGCATGTGTATGGTCACTCATTCTCTCACACACAAACACACACAAACACACACACGCACACACGTACACACGAACACACATCAGTCCCACTCACCATTGAGAAAAGCAGAAATAGGCCATGGTGATATGCTGATGCAGAGGTTATGCCCACTTTCATGGTATAATTTATTCATCTGTTGTTTGCAAAATGATGTATGAAAAATGGATGGTCTGAGTTTGTCTTTAATGTTTCATATGACTATGAGTGTGGGAGCAAAAAGGCTAGGAAACATGGTCTCTACTGCACTCAGTTGGATCATACTAGATGGATAGGTGAATGGATAGGTGGATGGATGGATGGATGGATGGATGGATGGATGGATGGATGGATGGATGGATGGATGGATGGATGGATGGATGGATGGATGGATGGATGGATGGATGGATGGATGGATGGATGGATGGATGGATGGATGGATGGATGGATGGATGGATGGACGATTGGATGGATGATTGGATGGATGATTGGATGGATGGATGGATGGATGGATGAGTTAGTAGTGTATTTTTTGTATAGTACACCACTCTGTTCATGTTTCCTGTATGTGTCCGTCCCATTGATAATAAGCTGTTCCCATGAGAAAATTCTATTGTGCACACAAACTAATTAACTAACTACAGTAATATTTCCTGGCAATCATTTACACTTCATGGTGGCAGTGAGAGACGTGCAAGTGGCATGTAGTAAAAAAAAGTTATTTTGTGTGATAAAAGATAAAAACTGATCACCTGATGACACTGACTCTGAAAATGTAAGAGCTGTGAAGAGAGACAGTGTGTTCTGGCAGAAAAAGACAACCAATGGATCTTTCTAACTGTTGCACACCTCAGAATAGACGATTCATACAGGCGTCATCTCCCTCTTTCAGTACACTGAGTGACTGCAGTAACACGATTTATATTGAAAGAGAAAAAAAAAACCTATATCTCTAAAGTGAAAGAGAAATTTAAACATTTGGCCTCTTGGACATGTGCCCAAGGTTTGTTTGGAAAGTCCTGTCAGACATTGAAAATTAGCGGGAGCCTGCACACCCACAGACATATAATGAATTAATGGCCAATCATTTAATGGTTTACATGACCTTATCCTTTTTTTCCAGTAGCCTCATTTCACCCACATCATAGTTCCCATTTCAGTACCAACTACAACTTTAATCCACCATCACAACTGACAGAGCAGGACAGGACAGAATATTTCCTGCGTGACAACAGTTTTCCAGGAGGTGAATTGTATTTTGCAAAGGGGGGAGGGAATGACAAATACTCCTTGTTTCTTTTTCATGACAGCATTGGTGAAAGTTGCATTTGATGATGTGTCTGATATTTTGGCCAGTCTCCTCATGCATTAGTGCACACACGTTCCCCTGTGACAGCCGATAGCGTGCTCGCATGTACAGAACGTAGAACAGTATGTACTGGAGGGGTGGGTGTTGGGCAAGCAGAAAGAGGAGCAAATTTAGCATTTTGTTTCAGTGAAATGCACAAGTGTAGATGTATGTGTGACAGCGTCAGCTGACTGACTGGACGGGATGTGGACGCATGGTATGGATGAATAGCCGGGATGTATATGGTTGGCTTGAAAATTGACCATCATTGATTGTCTGCAGCTGCGGTTTTCCCATAAGGCCTGCTCATGAGGGGATCAATGTGCTTTGGTAAAAGGTAAAGCAGAAAGCTGCCGCGGTATCTGGTAATGTGGATTATGCGCACATCAGTTCACATGTAGCAGCAGTTTGCTCCCTACATGATGCAGAAAAAAAAAAAAAAAACATAGGCATGGGGGCAGGCAGAGGGCAATGTATAGTAAAATGATAATAATGCGTCCTGCCAGACACACACATTTACTTTTATTTCACAATCAAATGTAATATATAATTCGAAAAAACAATGATAATAAGAGACACCGCAGCGTTGTCCAGGCAGGAAAAACGTCCGCACCACGCAGCCATGGAGCGTCAGTTTTGCTGCTGGAGCAAAGCATGATGGGAAGTGACAGTGGTGCCCGGGGCAACGTGGGTGAAAGAGAGGAGACAGAGATAGAAAAGGGGATGGGAAGCGGAGGATGGGGTGAGCTGTACTGTTACATCAGTCTATATAGCCATGCACACACGTATATCCTGCTCTAGCACTAAATGAGGTTAAAGGGGCTGAGGATCGGCCCCTAGACCTCCTCCTCGTCTTCCGCTGCAGACGAAGGCATAGTTGGGGATAACACGTAGAAAAGCCACGCAGGAGCTTGTGTGGGGTTAAACAAGCAGAAGTTAGTGTTACTGAGTTTTAGCAGTGTGCGACAGAGCCCAGCTTCTAAATGTGTTGTAGATAAATGATCCAGAGTGTTTGGACAATACTTTGGGACTGTATGTAAACAATAAGAGCTGCCAGTAGGATTCTAACTAAATCAGGAGAGAAAAATGAAAATTATTATATTTTAATGAATCAACCATGTCAAGTACCCCATGCTGGTCTCATACACAATTCCACGATGATGACAAAGTAAGATTATCAGATTGAGCCAATAAATATTTTACATTTCTGCTTGATTAACAACTGAAACAATACTCAGCAGTTTAGAGACAAGATAGTAAATGGACTCAAACCGCATCCATGGCCCAAGCTATATCCCTCTAACCACATTTATTTATACTGTGGCAGAGGCTTCCATGTAGGATCCGCCTGCACATCTCCGAGCTTTAACCATTAACACACAGTCACATACTGGTGACTGACTGGCATCGCACACACACACACATCTCATGACATATGTCATTATGCAAAATTAAAGGCTTCAACACAGCAGTCACAATGTCACCAACTTGCTCTTACAGCACACACAGGTCTGAAATCACTGACCTTAACAACCTTGTCCCACACTCCAGATCAAATAAAACAATAAGCGTCCCATATTATACTCTGAAAGTCAAGTTGTTTGTTCTTGTATCAAGACGACATGTGTGATTGATTACACTGTGCTGAGGAGGATCTAACGTGGTGTCCTTCAGCTCCAGCATCATTACATGCGCTGGCCGAGGTAACATTGCAGAGTAATTATAACAACATCTCTGCCTCATAATGCCTTGTAATGAGATTTCCAGCCACACGTCCACTGAGCCTGTCTGCACCCTCTCAAACAGAAAGACGTCGAAATTGGTTCTGGCACCAGGAGCCAGTGAAAAAGAGTGAGGGAAAGAAAGAGGGGAGCAGAAACAAAGCTACTCCACTGTTGTTCTAAAAACACTTTTCTCTGATATTTTTTAGCACCAAGGTGACAGAGAATCATCGGTGTATGATATAACAAGGTAAATTGAACTGAGAAAATGTTTGTGTATGCAAAACCATGTGTGATATGCACATATGCATGGAGGATAAATGCACAGCCAACCATGCACATGTGTATGCCTGTGCATGCATGCATGTGTTTACACAATGAGACATAATGTGTGTACTGTAAATCCAAAGCTGAATGATTTGTGATTCCTTGGGAAGGGTTGTTGGTCTACATGATCTTAAGACCTGTAATTAGCTAATGCAATGAATCATTACCAAGATGATTCATTCATGCAAATTGATTTCTATAATCAATTTGATCTTATTGTACCTTCGTTTTTTAAGTGGATTTGTATGTGTGTGTATTTTTTGGTGTCTGTGTACACATTTGTGCCTCCCTGCGTTTGTCATGTTAGGCGAGAGTTGAAGTTGCCAGCAGGTCTTCTCATTAGTGACAAAAGCGAAGCTCATTCATTCTTTTAACCCACGAGACTCTAAAGATAAAGGGAGAAAGGCAGGATGATAGACAGGGGCTGGGAGGGGGATTATGGAGAGACTGTGATTGACTTACTGAGTGACTCAATATGTTTTTAAATGAAAGGAAAACAGAAAACTGCAGTGAGGGTAAAAATAAGAAACAAAACTGTTGAGGCCGACATAGAAGGAGGTAGACAGGGCAGACAGCAGACATAACATTATTTATGGGCTGGGAGTAAGGTAACATGAAGCTACGCCGCAGATTGGATTTGTCTGCTAAAAGCCAAGAGAAGACTTACTTTCCTCCTGCTCTGCGGCTCACACAGTCTGAAATACACACACACACACACAAACCCTGCCTAACACACAGACACACATGTGCACGCATAGTAGTACAATAATACACCTCTGGTCCCATTCATCTATCAATATTTCAGTGTGGCATAGAGAGGACACCACTGTTACCATGCAGACCAGGCCAGAAAGATTTACAAAAGCATTATCATCATCAACAGATAAACAGAGTCATCAGATAGACAGACAGACAGATAGACAGACAGACAGACAGACAGACAGACAGATAGAGAGACAGACAGATAGACAGATAGACAGATAGATAGACAGATAGACAGATAGATAGATAGATAGATAGATAGATAGATAGATAGATAGATAGATAGATAGATAGATAGATAGATAGATAGATAGATAGATAGATAGATAGATAGATAGATAGATAGATAGATAGATAGATAGATAGATAGATAGATAGATAGATAGATAGATAGATAGATAGATAGATAGATAGATAGATAGATAGATAGATAGATAGATAGATAGATAGATAGATACATCTGCAACTTTCACTCAAAGAGCCATTGAAAATAATAACTGTTTATAATGTTTGATAGTGATTATCATTATTATATGCTCTTGATAGAGGAAATTAAAGCTAAATGCAGGTCATTGACAGTATTGCTGTATTTCCAGGTTTTATTCTGAGAAGCTCTGCCTGCTCTGCCCCTGCACCCATCAGCTCATTGGTCTGGCTGTGGAGACAGGGGGCTGGCAGCCTGGGTGGAGGGACTGAATCAGTATCCAGGGAGAAAGAGGGGGGATCACATCTGGACCACAGACCGAGTGAGAGGAAGAGCAGGAGGAGGAGGGGCAGAACATAGACTCATCTGAATGAATCATTGCCCTCGCATACACACATACACACACTGTCACCCCATCTACCCTTCCCCACAGCATGTTGCACCCTGCAGCACCCACTGCCATACAGCTGCCGACCCCCCCCTTTTAAAACACTCTAACGCAGTTACAGTGCATCCAGCTCACACGCAGGCTCAGACGGTCTTGCGTCCAGTTTCATTTCCGCTTCATATTTTTGGTTGATAGCATCCATCCATCCAACTCAACAAAGGAAACTTTACAGAATGCCACACTGACGCTCCTTTCATCACCGCTGAATTTGCATTCATGCACGCTTGAAAATTTCAGATCAATTTAAAGGGGCGCCCTGCGGTCATGTTTGCCCTGTTGTAAATATCAACTCCCAACTAATGGCATTTACACTGACATTTCTCCCACTCTGTTTTTCTTCACAGATGGCGTTAATGTTTTCGGTGATGCCCAGCGTGCTGCAAAAGAACTTTGCCCCTCAGCTCTATTTCTTCCTTGTGCGTGAGTGTATCAGTGTTTGCGTGTGTTCTCCACACACACACGCACACACACACACACACACACGCACGCACAGTCAGGCAGTCAATGGAGCTCCAGTGTGGTGCGGTGATTGTGCTGGTCAATGTGCTCCGCTGTGTGACTGCATGCCCCCAAGACTGAGGCTGAGTCTAGACACGAGTCAGCCAAGCCGCCCTGCTGACCTATATCCTACAGTTACACTAAGTGAGAGACATAGAGAAACAGAGGGAGAGGGGAAGAGCGAGGGAGTGGAGAGCGGGATGGGGGGAGATGAGCACAGAGGATGCAGAAAGTGAAAGGCTGCCATAAAGTAAGAGAGCAAATTGAGAGAAGGGGGGAAGAGATGGGACGGAGAGAGAGGGAGAGAGCAAGAGCGGGCGAACACGCAGACGGGAAAGAGGGGGATGGAGAGGGGAGAGGAGGGAAAGTGAGGGAGCGATGCAGCTATGGATAATTCAGATTGAGTTAAAAGGGGGAAGGGATGGGAGGAGAGGAGAGATTGGAAGTGGCAGCCACTAAAGCAAAGAGAGAGCGCTGGCTAAGTACAGTATGTAAAGCAAAAGAAATATTGGAGAGAGCCCTGCAAAAAAATCCCAGGAGTGTCACGACAGACACATTACATTATCACTATCATAAAGAAGCACTGAGAATAGGCACAAATACTGCGTCTGGATACCATCATCCAACCGTCTCTCATATGGCACTAAGATTTTTCTGGAATTTATCAAAATAACAATGTTGTTTGGAATTTCTGATTAAAATTTCATTCCAGTCACGAGTAAGGAGGGCAGTCATCAATTAACCATTAATGAACTTCTACACTCAGCATTAAGGTATATCCCGCTAATGTACTGTTTATTGTCATTAAACCCTGCATAAATTCTCCATTAGCAGTAATAAATTGTCGATTGTGAATATGCGGGAAGCTGCAGCAACAGCCGTGACCCATTAACTTGAATCATAGATTTTGACTTGTGTACTTCAGATGCAGTATGTGACACAAATTGTGATCAGTTGTTAATACAATTCTTTATGATGAAGAATTTATGGTTGTTTTCCTGCTTTGACGTTTGTCAGGGGTGCACACAGTAAAAGTGAAGAATGGCAAACTTAAGATAATAACAACATATTATATATTAACAGCATATATCTTCTTGTAGAGACCCTTGCTGTGTATAGTACAGTTTCTGACCATTTTGCAAGAGTTTTAATCTCCAGCAACATCATTATATTGTAAATACAAGCACACACACTCGCAATCCTATTATTTTCAGGCACAGTGGCAAACCTCCCTGTCACAGTTTCTACATATCCAGACTCACTAATGCCACTCGGTAACTTAGTGTTTACCATCTCAACCATAAATCTCAATGGACAAATCGTCATCTATGTCTTTCCAATTTTTTCTTTCTTTTTTACCCATTACTCTTCCTCCCATGTATGGGAGAATGAATAGGCCCAGACAGAGGAGGACAAAGACTTAACATGTTTTTCTCTCTTTTCTTCTGCGCATTGAGAGGATGAGCTGGACTGTACTAATAGTCTTTGTGTGTGTGAATAGGACAGAGGGCTTTTTGTGTGTGTGTTCCAGACAGCGGCGCATAAGGCAGGACTTAAGTAGATGTTCGCCAAAGCGTACGTAATGCCAGGGAAATATCAACTAATCCCTACACTCTTCTACCCTGTACCCCTCCCTCAGCATCCATTCTTCTCATCCTCCTCCTCCCTGTCATCACCGCCATCATCTTCATCATGACCATCATCAGCATCACCATCATCACCCACCTCGATAGGTGATGAACCCTTTGAGCAATATCTCTCTGTAGATTTCTGAATCTGACAAGAATTTATACATGTGTCAAAATCAAAATCACACACAAGCTGTATTATACACTCTCTCTCTCTCTCTCTCTCTCTCTCTCTCTCTCTCTCACACACACACACACACACACACACATACACACGCACATACACTCCATGGGGGATTGTTGTTGTTTCCTAATCCCGGTGGATTAACAGACTAACAGACTCATTTTACCTCAGCCCAAACAAAGAGAGATGTCAAATCATCCACCCAACGCTAAAGGTGATGATCGTATTAACATGATGAAGCTGTATGAGCTTGCATGTGAATGCGTGTCTGTGGGGTGCTACGTTAGCCAGCATCCTAGGCATAGCGAGAAAAGAAGGAAACGGTTTACAAAACACCTGTTGGGAAACACCTACCCCACCACCCTGTCCACCACACTGACCGTTTGCTTGTGTTTTAGGTCGACAACACACAGCATTAAAAGTATGTGCTGGTCCTCTGATTGCATCGGATGTCATTAGCCAATGTGCTAACTCCAATATTCTCACAGTGCTGTGAGTGTAAACTGCTTAAAGACGTAATCTTATATGCTCTGTAGGAAACGCTGCGTTCTGTCAAACAGTGGTGCTGCAGAGTGTCCACTAATCCACATGCTAGACTCCAGATTAACGAGAGGGGATGGGGATGTGGGCGAGGGAGGGGTTAAAAGTACGCCGCCCAGACCCATCCCAAGCCCATCATCATCGCACATACACACACACATATGATCACTCCCCCTCCCATCAGATTATGGTGCTTAGTGCTGCCTCTGTGCGACAGACAGTAAGAGGATCTCTGGGTGGCGTCCCCCAGGGACCTGTTATTGGTCTTCTAGAAAAGACCCCCACCGGACTGAACACCTACAGATAGGGTGGGGGTCACAGGTCAAGGGTTATGGGGTAGGATGGGCTGTGTGCTGAGGTGGTTATAAAAGATGCATCTGTTTGTTTTGATGAGAGGGATTACTGTGAAACAACCCAGTGAAATCTGATTTGGATTCCACCTTACATGACAACAATAGAGCAGGACGAGACACAAAATGATTTCTCATCATTCTTGAAAGGCTATGTGTGCACGCAGCTCAGACACATATTCACTGGTCCTCCTCGCTACAGACTGATGTCAGAGACTGTGTATGTGCAGAACAAGCCCTCTTACACAAACCATCAGTGAAAATTAAATGAAGACGCTGATGTGCAAAGCTGTTGCTGTATCCTCTATTGGTTTATATCATTACGAACCACTTCAGAAAATCAACATAACTATCAAGTAGCCCTGAACATGAAAGCCTCACACAGTCCCAGTTTGCAATTTCCTCCTCATTTCAACGTCAACGTTTATTACGCTCTCCCAAAGAAATCAACGACGACTAAATTATTTTGAGAGAGTGCCTCGGGCTACACAGGCATATTCGATATGCCTACCGAAAAAAAAAAGATGTACAGTATATATATTAAGAAGAACAAGGGTAGAGGAGAGAAGAGAAGGGGAAATGACTCACTCAGAGTAAAACCAGATTTAATATCTTAATGGCTTTGTGTGAAAAAACAGATAATAGAGAAATCCAATTAAAATCTGATGATTGGCACTGTGAGGTAGAGACATGAAACTGTTTGTCTGAACCTCTGGCTCTATCTGAGGCTTTGATTAGATGACGCTGGTAATAGTAGCAGCTAGACTAATAGGTTGTATATTTTTAACTCTGATACTGAGCCACCAATGGCTCTTAGCAATGAATACACATGTGCAACACTGTAGCTTCAAAAGATCTTGGACAAAGTGGCTGAATCCATGTAATGGAATAACTCACAACAGAAAAGATGTGTGGATAATTTCTTTTTCTGATTCACGCAAACGTAAGATTGTGCTGGTCCTTGTGCATGTGCGTGTGTGTGGTCGGTAAGTGTCTCCCCTAATGCCTCTCAAGGTGACTCGGCCTTCCTCCTTCAGGGCTTTCCTTTAAATTCTTTTTGGGATTGAAATTATGATGAAGTAATTTTTCTACAGAAATTGCCTATGTCACTTGTGGTATCTCTCTGCAAATTTCTCAAGTGTATTTTCAATCTCTTGCTCTCTCTCTCTCTGTCCTCTTCTCTCCATCTCTCATCTCTCTCCCTCTCTGGCTCTCTTTCTCTCTCTGAGCTCTCACTTGACATGTCGATGTGTCAATGTCATATTACACGGAGGTAATATAGGTGAAACAATTTGGTATAGGATAGGGAAAAAGAAACGAGCAACCTCCTTATTTCACACCAGAAAAAAACAGCCTGTCTTTGAACTATACGGTCATGCCGAGACGAACACACACATGCATGTATAAAACATGCACGAAAAGACACACACAAAGTCAAGCGTGTGTGCTTGTACCACACACGCAGTTTCCCAGTGAAAAATCACCTGCTTGTTTGAGGGGAAAATAAGAGGCAGTGTGGAACATGTCGTCAGATTGGAGAGGGAGATTCCTCAGAGACCTGTGGCCTAATTTCTTATTTTCAAGAGGAAACTTATCTAATTATATATAAGTTAACTTCCTAGTGGTCGATTCAAGGGCAGCACTGACTGGTAATGAATGAACAGCCCTAAGAGAAACAAGGCTGTCGCATCCTGCTCTCTTCAGGTTGGTTATTTTCTCTCTCTTGTCTTTTAACAATCATATCTCCCTACCGGTGTACTGTTCACACACACAACAATAGGCCTACCATAATGTTGTTGTATGCATATTGTGTTTCCACTAAAACTCAAACTTGTACAAATCGAGATTTTATCGCTTGAGGAGTTTCATTTCACTCAATCCAAATAGAATTTAGCATATTAGAGAGACAATTTATTGTATGTTGTAAAATAATTCAGCAAGGTGCTGTTAAGTCTATTCAGATAGCTATATAGATACACAAGTGTAGCAGTGAATACTCTCAGCACACATTTCCTCATCGTTCCTACCTCAAAACAATAGTACAATGTAACTCTGACACATGCTGATCGTATAATACAGTCATGATAGCAAGAGAAATACAAATGTGATAACAATGTTTAATGTAAAAAAAGATAAAAATGTCTACAAAGATGGAGACTAACAGGTTATGAAGCAAGCATTCAGCTGTATATGTGAGTGAAAATATATTCATTCACGCTGCATGACTGAGGTTGCCAAAATGCGTGGATTTGCTAATCTCTGATGCAAATTAATATCAGAAGACGTATCAGGACAGAATATCCAGGTGGCTGCATCCATGCAGATGGTAGGGCAGGTCATCACCTCCACTGCTTCCAAAGACCAGGTCACATCAGCTGGCCATCGGGTTTAAGTTGGTGATGCTAGTCAGCCAAATCTTATTTATGAAAATGACAATTGTTCTGCAAACATGACCATTTCAGATTGGTCTTTGCACTCTCCCCTTTTTTTATTTTTCCACAGCCATAAACCCTTCTCAATGATCGTTGTATGCCATTGCACCCTCCCACCCATTAGTGGATGTCTGATTTGTCTAATTTGTCTAATTTGTCTATGGTGCAGGTTGTGCGTGTTTTTTTTCAGTCATCCATGTACCTCCACAGGGCAGCATGACTGTCTGCAGAACCTTCCATGTCAATCCAGCCAGTATTTGTTGATAAACTTCACACTGGACCAAAGCAGTTAGACGAGCAGACAGATCGACAATCTCATGCCCGCAGCTTCGCCAACAGCGAGGCTAAAAGAGGAATAAAATCAACAGCGAAAAAAAATGGCAGACACACGACAGATCCACGGAGAAACAGTCTGTGAATTTGTACATATCAGTCCACCTCCAAGGCAATAAGGCTCTTTGGTTAGACAGGTAGGACCACATACAGACAGATGGACATGTATCTGGCAGTGAGGCAGCCAATAGAAACAGACAGCGAAACATAAAGGCAGAAGGATCTGCGATCCCATCAGCGGAGTGCTGCTTTCTCCTTCTCCAAGTTCAGCCCTTAGGCATGGCCCAGGCTGCCTCTTCTGCTCCCTTCCTCCCTCACTCCACCATATGGACGGAGCAGCCCACACTCCAGCATATCTCATCAAACACAGCCTCCATCCTCTCCTCTTTTTCTCCCGCGTCCTCGCTCGTCAGACGATGTACATATCTGGTCGTGGTTAAAGTCATTTCTCTACAGTCTGTGTGGCTCTGGGAGAACTGTGACTAGTTGGCACTGAGGAGTAATCCGTCTTAATGGAGTCCCCAGCCCGCTGATGGATTCAAGTCCAGGCAGTATACAGATCACATAAGGACACATTTTATTGCTTTGACAAAAGGGGGTGAAACCTTTATTGTATTTTTAAGTGCTAACATCCTCCCCTCCCTTACATTTCAACCCCCTCCCTGTCTGTCTTTCACTGTCTCTTCCTTTCTTCATCTCTTTCTTCTGTCTGCCCATCTTCAGAAGCGTTTCATCCTGACCAGTCTGGGATTTTATCACGCTTGCTTTGGTCATTACATCACAATTATGGAGCCGTTGGTAGAGGAGAAATAAGAGGAGGAGAAAAAAAAGGAAGAGTGGAAAAAAGCGACAGATGAAATGTAGGTCAGTGGAGATGTGCTTGGGGCAGTTTTTCTCTCTGTTTCTCTCTGTGTCTCTCTCTCCCTGGGCCACAGCTAAAGAGGCTAAAAGAGACCGGGGGTGAAAGTGCCTCTCTCCCACACCTGCCTCTCTATACCTCACACAGACACAAGCTCTGGCCTGGCTGCGTCTGAGGAAAAAACCTCTCCGATGACAGACGCTGAACGCTGGGCCCGGCACTAACAGCGTGTGACAGGAGTGGCTCTTTTCAGCTTGGAGAGGACAGAAACTCACTCCTACACATCCATGACAGGATCTGTCTTTTTTTTTTTAAACTGAGCGCAGCCCCAAAGGTCGCCAAGAGTTGAGCCAGGGTCAAAGAAGTCTTGATGCTGTCTCCTTTGGACTCGAAAGGATCTGCTGGTGTAATCACACAAGAGAGCCAACCATCAGCTGTCCCTGTTTAACCCTGAATGAGACCAAACCGTTTGGCTACTTAAAAGATGGTCAGATTTACAGCAAGCAATGAAGATGTCATGTCTGTTTTTTCCCACATGATAATCTAAGACATTTACTTTCGGTGATAAATGCATGTTTAAGTTCATAATGCCATTGAAAAAAACATTAATTTGAACATTAATACGATATTTAACATTTTGAAAAAGCTATAAAATATATTACTTCAAAATTGTGTTTATCTTTAACAGGGTCTCTCAATGTGAGACCTTGTAGCGCATCGCATAACCAGAGTTTGGTTAGAGGGGAAATTCAGGAATTGTCGGTTAGAGAACGGCTGCTGAGAAAGACATACACACACAAACCTATTTTGCAGTTGTGTAAAATGATTGTTAATGGGTTCACAGGGTGAATATTCATTGAACACAAGGAGCTCTGCCAGATTTCCGGTTCCACTGTAAATAAGCCTGCAAAATGCATTTCGGAGAAAAATCCTGCATCCGCAATTTGCTGCACAGATGTCTGAATCTCCAGCAGCCCACACTGGGTCACTCATTGTAAAGTGTGGAGGTCTAACACGAACCTTCTCTCTCATTTTCCAGGTCAGTATTTCAGTGTTTCTCAGAGGAAGGAGAGGACCCCACCCTGAAAGCCATCCTGGGGACACCTGAGAGGCCTCGTGTCATCTGAGCTGCTCTTCTTTCTGTGACATACAAGCCTCTCTCTATGTATATATTGTAACCTCTATAGGATGAATGAGAGTTTTTTTTTCATTGTGGTTTTAAATATATGTATACATTTCAGTAAAAAAAATAAAATCAGAGCCCACTGTCTTTTACTGCAGCCACAATTTGTTCATCGTCATGAGATCAATAAGCTGTGTCGTCCATCCTGTATCTGTTGGTTTACATTCAAAATTTCAATTTCAATTTCAAAGATCTAGTTTGCGAACTTTACAGCGCTTAGTTTTCACTGTTTGCTTTAAACCGGTGAGTTTATTCTTGGGTCTTACGATCAGTCGTATTATGATATAAATTGCTAAGTGTCTGCCATCAGCTGTGTGCATCATTTTCATTCCAAATCACACTTCTGCAGAGAGAAATAAAAAAAAAAGCCAAGTGCAAGACAGTTTGTTGAGACTTAATTTATCTTTTTGGTCTATGTGCTTTATGTTGTGTCTACTACTGCCAACTCCTCTAAGCTGTATAATTAAATTGTATGTGTACTAGATAATAAAATAGATTCTAAGATTCTAGATTCTCTGCTTAAGTAAATTAATTTAGTTATGAGTCAAGTCAATCACTTGAATCGGCACACAAAGAAGGGTGATACATTTCAGATCAGTTCATGAAGGATGGGTGCAGACTTCAGATGGACTGCAGTGAAAGAGAAAGGTGACATTAAAACTTTGCTGTGCCTCTATGCAGGGGTGGTCCGGTTCTGCGTAACAAAAAAAATACCTACCTGTCTCAATGATTTTAAATTGTTATTAAATCTATTATTTATTTCTTATTGATTCCATTTTAATTTCCAACATAGTTTCTTTCCCCTGTAAAGCAATATGAAAACTCGCGTAAGAATGGTGACACGCAAATAAACTTGCCTTGCCTGGCATGTCTGTGTGCGTGCGTATGCGTGCGTGCGTGCGTGCGTGCGTGTGTGTGTGTGCAGGCTCCGGGCTGGAGGCTGAGCAGGAGAGAGAGAGTGGGAGGAGCAGAAAGTGCTCCAGTCCAATGGGGGCCGGTGGGTAAAGCCTCTCCTGCGCTGCGCCCTCCCTCAGCCCGCAGAAAACAGTGAAACCCTCCCACTGAGGTGAAACCCTCCCACTGAGGTGAGAGCGCAGATGTCATGAGAAAAGCCACCGCAGGACCAGAGCGCACCGACCGCCGCACAGCCCGAGCCCAGCCCGCCTCCCTGCGCCCCTCTCTGGGATGCTTTTAGCGCAGATCCGCCTCCGCTCCGGGCAGCCCGTGGACGTCGACGCACATCAGCTGCGCTCCTCTCCTCCTTCTTTTGATTCTTCTTCTTGTTGTTATTTTTAACTCGAGGATCGCCCCCCCTCCCCGTCCCCGGCACCTCGGCACCTACACCCTCCATCCATCCCCAGTTTTTGTCAGTGTTTCTGTGTTTCTTCATGACTGCTGCTTTGAGAAGCGACCCTCAGCACCAGCTCCAGCGACGCCAGCACCATGCGAGGTAAGACCATCACGCTGACCCGCACTTTCCCCGGCCGTCATCCCTACACACGCTCACACACACACACACACACACACACACACACACACACACACACACACACACACACACACACACGCACACGCACGCACACGCACATACACACGCACAGCACGGCAGGCTTTATCCCACATTTGGCCTTGAAAGTTTATTCTGGGAGCTTTTAGCGGCAAAGCTGTTTCAGACACTTTTTTTCAAACTGTGCGTGTGTGTGTGGATCTCTGCGCCTCACACCACAAATGCAGAAAAGTTCATTTCTAATCTCTGTATGCGCATGGGTGAATTCGTGTCTGTCTGTGTGGGCCTGGAGTAATGTATACTGGTGCGCAGAGTGTGGCTTGATATTTGATAAAAGCTGTGATGTTATGATGAGCCCCGCACCGCACCGCACCGGGTCGGTCCCAGCTCAGCTCAGCTCAGCTCAGCTCAGCTCAGCTCAGGTCTGATCTGACCTGATCTGATCTGATGATGGGCAGAAAATAATCTTTTGTCAAATTTCGTCTTGTCCTGCTCTCAAACTTTATTCTGCGCTCCACTAACCCATTTCCGCTGCCTAAATTCAACGCCAGTGTTGCCCTGCGTGGCGCATACACACACGTACGCACACGCGCACACACTCCCGCAGAAATTGCATTATTCCTTTCATTTCTGTGGTAACGCTGCAGAGCAATCGTCAGATTTAATATTTAACCCGATCAGCACTGAGGTCGCCCCCCCTCTTTTATTTACTGTGCGCGATGTTGGGCAATTACCGCTGACGCAAAGTTGCGACACTCGCAACTGGGAGATCGCCACCACTGGGTCTGATCTTGAACCCTCATTCATGAGTCAATCAGTTCACAGCCTGCTGCAGAGACTGTTTGTCTGACATTTGCAAGAAGTGAGGCAGGACGTGAGAGCGCCGGAGGAGCACAGAGCAAATGGCCACTTGCAGAAAGTCCAAAACTTCGGCGCAAATGTCACAAAGTTTGTGTGTGTGAAAGGCGAGGGGAAATGCTGCTGCCAGACTGAACCTCAGCTGCACCTGCTCACAGCTCCAACGCACCGTTGTAGCTTCAGCGAGAAGATCCATGTTCACATATTATGAAGATAATTGTCAGGCTAAACAATTACCATTTTAAAAGCTCTGTGTCATTTTAACTTTTATTAATTCAAAGTGCCAATTCATAACGTTATCTCAGGTGAGTGAAAGTGTTCGACTATTATTATACTAAGTCCCCATAGTGCAGTTCTACTTTAAATAATCTATCTATCTATCTATCTATCTATCTATCTATCTATCTATCTATCTATCTATCTATCTATCTATCTATCTATCTATCTATCTATCTATCTATCTATCTATCTATCTATCTGTTTGTATTTAATACCATATAAAGCTTTCTGCTATCTCAGCTGTAGGCATCAAACCTCGGGCAGGAAAAACATGAGAAGGCCAAACACCCCCTCCTCTCTGTCTCTTTCTCTCCCTCCCTCTCTCTCCTCCCATGACAAACTCTTCTGTCATGCACCTTGTATTTTATCCACATTTTAATGGGCCGCGCGACCACTCTCGTGCATGGGAGGCTTTGGGGAGTGGACGGAAAGCTCCTGCTTTCACTTTATAGCCGTGGTTGGCAGAAGAGGCCCCTGAAGCGTCTCTCTCTCTCTCATCCCTCTTTCTCCATGTCTCTCTCTCCCTCTCTCCATCTTCCTCTCTCCCTCTGCACGCCCCAAAGGGTTTTGTCAGATAGAATTAAATCAGTATGGGCCGTGCGGCCCCCACTCTCAACCTGTGTGTGTGTGTGTGTGTGTGTGGAGTCTCGGCTGCCCTTACACAGAAATGTGCTCACAACCACAAGGTTATAAAAAATAGAGGCCCCTCATGAGCCGTGGTAATTATCATTTAACAATAGACACAACTCCTGAAGCCGTGACCGAAGATGATGTCACCCGATTGCGTGGTCACAGAAGGCCAGGGTAACAGCACAAACACACACACACACACACACACACACACACACATAGACACAATCATGTCATCGGGCCTTTTTTCTGGATTTCAGCAAACACTGCTTTGTGTTTTTATTTTTTTTTTGTTCTGTGCTGCTGTGAGTAGGATAATTATTTCTGCATTTAAAACGCCAACATGATGCTGTGATTGGCTTAAAGCCACTCAAAGCAATGGCATAACAAAATGAAAAAAAAAATGAGAATGAGCTCTCCAAGCTGAAACTATTTCATATCAGACTGTATATTCTGAGTGTTGCTGGCTGCGTGGTTGTATTTTTCAGAAATAGCCCATTGCATTTAAATGTAGTTGGAAGAGTTTGGTTTGCTAATAGGCCCAGCGCAGCATTAACGTCAGCTTCTCAGTGTTCGAACAACTAATAACACCTGGACGAACATTTAAGTCACAGAATTGCAGAAGCAGAAACTGACACTGTGGACATATCAATAGTTTCCTCTTCTCCTCAGCTGAGACCCCAGCACTTTGTGTCGGTGCTATAAGCCGGGGAGCTTTTGCAGCGCGCGGAGGCAGCAGGGTCAGACAGGTCGCCGGGTTCAGCGATTGGAGGAGGGGGTGGGCAACGGGGGAGGAGGGGGCTCTGAGCGCCATTTGATCTTGTCTCTGCTAGCGATAGGTGTCAATCACAATCTCCCAGGCCCCTCCACCCCTGGGAGGATAGAGTGACAGAAACTGGGTGTGAAAGAGCCACAAACCAGTCAGGTGACGACAAGTATCGTCAAAAGGAACAGGAAGGAAATATTAAAAACTGTCGGCCATTGGCAAGTCCAACTCATCTCTAACACCCCGCAAGACACACACACACATGCGCACACATACACACACACACACACACACAGCTGCAACACTACGCTTGACAGCCTCATGCCAATAGAATTAGTCCCATCCTGCGTTGCTTCAGAGGCTTGTGTGAGCATTGATTTGTCCGATTCTAAAGCGTCCCAGGATCGATTGTCAGTCGAAGCCAACAGAAGCCGCCTGTTTCGATAAATCTATGGCACCAAGCTCGGCTCAACTTTACCTTTAGAGCCACATCCTTATCTAATTATTATAAATATTTAACTGGCTATTTTCAGCCTTTTTCTTGTTTTTTGAAAGCACATGAAATCTGCCAGTGTGTCAACTCTCTTATTTGGTTTTTATCAGCTGGACACTACAGTGCAGTTCATTATCAGGGTACTTAACTGTGAATGAACTGTTAATTGATTTGTCACTGATAGAGCAACTCAAAAGAGCAGCCGCTTTGCCGGATACAGGATCAAAACACATTTGTAATTATCAAAGTTATCTATCAAATGTTGCGGCCCATCAATGCTAAATAATGGAGGCTGAAGTGAGAGACGTTTGTCAGAGGGAGAAAACATGTGAAGTCAGGGGAAGAGCAGGGGAGGCTGCCCAGAGCAGCTGTCCTACATGAAGTTCAGCGAAGAATAGCCGAGACACAATGAGAGGCAGGCGTCCTTCAGTCTGACCGGCCATGGAGCCGTTTGCAGCCCAGCCGCAGCCGCGAAACGCAGCAGGTCAGCCCACAGGTTTTGTCAGCGGATCGCCGTCACCGTGAAATCACTTATTGCGTACAATGGCGGCCCACCTGGCCGCAGCGAACGCGTGGTCTGCGGGGTGAGCGGTTGGTGTGTGGCCGGCCGTCGAGCCCTGTGCTGTTGATTGTGTTGTTTATTGTGTGTTTGTGCTGACTAATGGCCCAGTGTTATGTAAGAAGAGAGGAGAGATTACCCCAAGCCCATGCAGGCCACTCTGTTAATCCCTCAACACAGCCTACTGACTGACTGAGGTACCGCCAGAGTGCTGTCGCAACACACACACACACACACACACACACACACACACACACACACACACACACACACACACACACACACACACACTTACATTCAGGGCTCACTTCCCACAGTCTGTGCACCTGTCTGCACACACCCACAGTCTACTCCTCACCCAGCATGTCTGCCTGACCTTTTTCTTTCAGGCCGTCTACTAAAAACATCCCACCACGCTGTGTGTGTGTTCATGTGTGTGGCCTGGGTGGCTCTTCTGTGGTCCCACTGAGCCGCTATCATAGCCCGTGTTTGTTTAGGATGTGCTCAGCGTGCGCTCCATGTTGGTTTTATCCCCGCGCGGCTGTCTGGGGGAGCCTGGGCGAACAGTTTCCCTCCTCCGTCAATTCTCTCTTTCTTCCCCCTCTCCCTTTTTTTTTATTTTTTATTTTAATCTTTACACACACACAAAGCGTGGGCTACGCGGCACGCTTCGGTTTGTGTCTCCACTTTATCTTAGCCAGGAGGGATTTCAGCCTCCTAAACTCTAAATCTGCCTTGCAGTCATGGAGTCCTCTGACAGCTCCTTCTGTTTTGTCAGTTTTACTCATCCATGAAGCCACCGTGTCTCAATGGAGCCACAATGACATTCAATATTTACATTTTCCTGCGGTTTACATTGAAGTAGAAACCGGGGGATAAGGGTAAAACTGTGTTTGTTTAAATGCAGAAGATATATGAACCGGGATGGCATGGTGTCATACGGGCGGCTTTTAAAATAAGTCAAGGTACACATCAACTTTTGCTGTCTCGTAGTGACAGAGTGAGTGGTGTGTTTGAGGGTCCAAAGTCAGACAGCAGGTTAACATGCACTCCACACATGATTGTGTAGATTTATAGTTGCAGAATGAGAGGAAGAGGATAAAATAAATTCTTAAGGTAATCACAAGTTTGTAAAAGTTAAAACCCCCCAGAAGCTGCAGGGAAATTTAAGCTGTTATTGCATTTATAGCTTTTGTCTCTTGCTTTTATTTTGCTGTCACTTCTGCGTTGACAGTAACAGAGAAAAAATGCAAATTACTACAGAATCTGTGAAGTGAAAAACACTGGGACATTAAAATGCAGGGGTGAAAAGGAAAGTGAGAGAGTGAATGAGATAAGGAGAGAGAGAGAGAGAGAGAGAGAGAGAGAGAGAGAGAGAGAGAGCAAGAAAGAGTTTAACTAAAGAGTTATATAATGGTTCAATCGGGTCTGTGTGTATTAGTGTGTGTGTTTCTGTGTGTGTGTGTGTGTGTGTGTGCGTGTGTGTGTGTGTGTGTGTGAGTGGGTGGGTGGGTGTGAGAGAGAACAGAGTGGGAGAGGGAAATGGTGTTTACCTGTATGCATGCAAAGACACATGATACACACACAGACACACACACTCATGTACACACATTCAGGTAGACACACTCAGGCTTGTTCCTGCTGTCAGCAATGAATAACGCCAGACACTGTAATAGTAGTGTCCAAAGTCCACACTTGCACATCAGACTTTAGCTCAGATCAGATTAGTCCATATACTGAAGGCTGGCGTCAGGGCAGCATTCCTGCCCCTGCTTTCTGCATGTGCACTTTGATTAGATGCTGCTTTATGGGTCAAGTGTCTGCTCGGACATTGCACTGTCACAAGGCTTTAAAACGAGGTTTCCTCGAAGGTACACATGGCCGATCGGATGGGAGGAAACAGCACAGCCGTTATTCCCCTCCCCGTAGTTACAGTAGGTATTGTACTACCCCGCATCGGCAGTTGGAAATGTGAGATCTGCGGGTGAATGCCTGCACTCTGCGAAGGTGTTCGGTGCTGGCAGGTGCACACTGCAGCACCACCAGCAACAATAAGCCTTTAATATGACTTAGCCAACTGCGGCATCTTTTCTTAATGACAAAGATTAGCCTGTTTTAGTGCTCGTAATCTCATTGAAGAGACTCTTATTAGGTCTATCGTTCTTTCTCTCCACTTCCCTCTCTCTCTCACTGCTTCCAGATCATGGGTTACCTCTGTTAACTCCCGCGTGTGCGCGCGCACGCGTATGGTTGTGTGTGTGTGTGTCCTAAGCGGCGGCTGTGGAAGTCAGGTCCCCTGTCATTCACAAAGTGCGCAATTATGAAACCAAGAGCGCTGCTGCGGCTGCTGCTGCTGCTGCTGCTGCTTTTACTCTTTCAACTCAGATTAAATGTTCATAACGCATTCTGTTAAATCATCCCACTTGAGAGAGGGAAGGGGAGAGAGAGAGAGAGAGAGAGAGAGAGAGAGAGCAGGTGAAGAGCAGACCGAGCTGAGCTGAACTGAGCTGAGCAGAGCTGAGCGGAGCTGTGTGATAGTCTTTGTGATCAATTTGCCTCTGTGAGAGATGCCCCTGGGGCCACTTTGGGGAGAACCTTGTTAGGCTGAGTTAAATTGTTGCCCGAGGCGAGCTATTAGCGGCCATCCCTGGGAGAGGACGCACACACACACACTCACACACATGTGTGCTCACACACTCGCTCCAACAGACGTGCTGAAACACACACGCACACACACACAGACATACATTCAAACCTTTTTAGGACTCATTCATGAGCTGGTTTCAGTCTAAGTAAGCCAGAAACACACAAGTAGAATCTTCGCCTCAGTAGTAACACCACGGGGCAAAAATACTACACTATGCTAATGTGGTGCATCAGTTTGTGGTCGAGTTTCGAAAAATAGGGGATTAAACATGATGAAGAACGGCTGCAGCATGGAACCCTGCTTCTCCATCCTTGGGTCCTGACCCCCACCAGGGGTCACCAAAGCGTCACATGGGGGTCATCACTGTTTTTTTGTTTTTCATACATTTAATACATTTCGTGCATCTGAAGGAAACTAGGCGAAGTAGTCATTTCTGAAATTTGGATTTGTCTTTAAATCTGAACACCAGCTACAACCACAGCTAGGTGCCAAGAATACAGTGGCATAAAAAGAAGCATCTTATGAGTCTTAAACGTGTGTGTAATTGTGGAGAAAAACACAACACAGCAGAGTTATTAAAAATATTTCATACATTTGTTGTGCATTTAAGAGCCACCAAAAAATATTAAAAAAATAATATTTTCATTATTGCAAGTGTACATATCAAAGTATGATGAAATTCATTCAAAACATGCATTTAAAAAAAGTACATTAATTTCCACCACACAATGCACACGTGTATTTCATGAAACAAAGTGATGCAACCTGAGCAGCCTCTGGAAGTCAGTTCGTCCGTTGGAAACACAATTCGGAGCAAACACACACAGAGTTTCCTTCAGTGATTCAATCAGTGTTGCACTCTTCATTACTGCTCATTCCTGCTCCCTCGTGTTGAGCTTCCTCTTCCTCCTTGGTACATGCGACTGACCACTCTAAAGATGCCACTTCAGCTGATCTGGGGGCAAATTTCTCAACATCTTATGTAAGATCTGAAAGCAATTTTCTGTCTGCCGCTCTGTGGCTATCCCTCTCCCTCTGCTTCCCTCTCTCTCTTTGCTCTTGGATAGCCACCTTTCCCCTCCCTTCCCCCTCAAAGAAACACACACACACACACACACACACACTGTCATCTACGATTAAGCTCAAGAGAAACACCACAGGAGGAGGAGCATGAGGGTAAGGGAGGATGAGGACATGGCCAAAGCCAACAAAACATTGTTTTCCCACCTCGGTAATGAAACAACACGATCTTAGTTGCCGCCTGTGTGCATGTAAATGGCAGAAAGGGGCAGCGCGTCGCCGAGCGTTCGAACAGCTCGGTGTGCACGCATGCATGTCTGCTAACGTGAGGCTGAAGGCGCGAGAGGGAGAACAGAATATGTGAGCGAGAGCTCCGAGTGCTGTGTGTGTGTGTGTGAGCGTGTGTGTGCTCTCATGGTTGATTTCAGAACGGTAATGACCAGATGCAGACCTCTCACACTCTGGCTCGTTGCTTCCACTCTGATGCACTCGCTCAGTCCTTAAGGAAAGGTCAAAGGCCGTCAGGGTCCTACAGGTCACCCAGGGGGTTGGAGTGTGAGGGTAGGCCTGTGTCTGAGTGTGTGTGTGTGTGTGTTTGAGTGTTTGCCTGCGCATGTGTGTACAGTGATCATGAGAGGCAGATCTGAGCGGGCAGATGGGCAGACTGTGTGTGTATGTGTATATGTTCAGGCAGGGGTTGGGTTTACCCTGTGGATTTTTTCCCACGCCTCCATCTCCTCTTATCCATATGAGGACACATGCTGCACTGACTGGAAGACCGTGTGTGTGTGTGTGTGTGTGTGTGTGTGTGAGAGAGAGAGTGGGCAAGCATAAAAAATCATACTGTAAAGGCTGTTTTTTTTCAGAAACAGTTTGCAGTAATGCATGCATTCGAGCATGTCTGAATGTGCCTCTGTCTGTCTGAACATGTCTCTGCGAGCATAAGTGTGTGCGTGTGTGTGTGTGTGTGCATGTGCGTGCGTGTGTGTGTGTGTGAATCGATGCACTGGATGACAGCCAGGGCCCCCTTCTGTTCCCTCTCCGTGGCATCCAATCACGCCGCCGCACAATATTCTATGAGCAAACCGCAGCTGATCCCAGACCTGCTATCTGAGCAATTACCCAGAGTGCTTTGGGGCCGCATGGCAAGCTGGACAAGCTCATGCCCTCTGACATACAGCATGGGGGGGAGGGGGTGAGGGGCGAGAGAGTTTTTCTGTTTGTACGTCTGTGTGCGTGTGTTGGCGGGGGGGTGTGTGTGTGTGTGTGTGTGGCGGGGGGGGGGGGTCGATGACGATAGACTGATGGGAAAAGCGGAGGCTGGGGGTGGGAGCGTGTATGCTCATGCAGCAACAGTGTGACTGTGGATATTAGAGAGTGGACAAAGACATGCTTGGCGGCATAGCCCGGCGCAGGGGGACGTAGGGGGAGGGAGGAGGGGAGGGAGGGAGGGGTGGGTTGGCGGGGGGGGAGGGGCCCGCTGCATGGCATTATGGTTATTATTACGAACGCGCAGCAGCAGCAGCAGCAGACTGCGCAAACAAAGACGGCGGGCCGAGTGATGCCACGCGAGGCGGGCTCGCGTTCATCGGCGGGGGGATGTTTGTGTTGGCAGCGGCAGGCGGACCGCCGCCTCGCAGGGGTCCGGCCCGCGGTCGCCCGTCGCCGATCGTCCATCCTTCGGCTGCTTCACGTTACCAGAGAACGGACTCAGGGTTTTCCAGCAAGGGGAGAGTTCAGGGGCGACAGTCATGACTATTAGTTATGACTCTATAGGCGGTGCTATATACTTCGAGTCAAGGCAACATCGAGAGGCCAGACATTCAGCACGAGGAGGATTGTAAAACACACTTCAGCAGCGTGAAGCACATTTCTATGTTTACCGAACCAAAACGTCAAGTGAATCACATATTTAATGATTAAAATGGATGATTGGCCCTCAGCACTGAGTCTGGCCCACCACAGCTTTTTAAATGGACAACGCGTGGTAGAGTTGTCCACGTCGCAGGGACAACACCAGCCTTTCTACTCCATGTAGTTGACTAAAGTTCATCATTGTTCGCTGGCGTCTGAGACACAAAGAGAAGTACGGTGGACGCGGTCTGGAAATGTGATCAAAGCTGAAATGCACTTTTTCTCCCATTGTTTCGGGAAAAGCAGATCCTCGGCTCTTCAACATATTCTCTACACGCTGCAGACAAAGAGGGGGAGAAAATGGTGACAGTACACAGCACAAGTCCGTTTGAAACCCTATGCAGTGGCTGTTTCTCATTGATTTTAATGGGACAGTATGATGTGAAAACATGACAGGAGACACAGGGGAGATAACCCAGGCAGCACTGCCGCAGCGCTATTCCCAGCCGTGCGCGTGTTAATCCACCCAGCGATCGCGCCACCAAAAGTTTCTTCGGCGTTTTCATCATCTGCAGGAGGCGGAGAGGGGGGGAATGGAAAAAAAAGAAAAGAGCGCACTCCTCTCTAAGCTCTGCCAGACGAGGAAGACGAGAGTTACGCTGAGAGATGGAAATAGATCATGAAATAGAGAAACTGAAATGATTTCCCAGTCACACAGCCACTTACGGCGAGGAGGAGCGCGCAAATGAAAAAGTCAAACAGACTGAAGCGGAGTGGATGGCGAACAGTGATAGCATAATTCACAGTGCGCAGACATCTGAGAGCGGCACCCGCGCTGCTCAGATTTAACAAGGAGTGGTGGGGGGTAAAGTGCTGATCTCCTTCATTTTCCCCCGAAGATATCTAGTTAGCTGGCAAGGAGCTATGCATATTTTTAATGAAGTGGAGATACCACCCACATCCATCCCCAACAAATCAGCCCCTGGGAGTACAGTAGGAGTCGTGTTTGCATTTCTGAAGTGGCAAAAGTTATCGTCGAGAGCGATTTCCACTGCTCCGTTAAGCTGCCAACCTCTGGTGTATGACGCCGTAGCCACGCATCATACTCTGTGCATGTTAGTGTGTGTGTGTGTGTGTGTGGTTTAGGTATACAGGTGGGACTGTGCCTGCGTTAAACATGAAGTCGCCATGATGAGGCTGGTCAGGTTGTAGGATGAGGTTGAAGTCCGGCCAGAGCTACTGGACACACTGTGGACATTGTCAATGTCAATTTTCTCCCATTGGCAGTTTCATTATCATTTGATCTTCTATGGCGAGCAGCAGCTCACCCAGTTGCGCTCTCCGGATTTGCGCTTTCCAACGACTCGACGCGCCAACCTCTCAAAACGTCAAGCGAGGCGGCGCTCCCGAGACGTGTCAAGATTTGCCGGTTTCGCCGCATTTCTTTTTTCTTTTTTTCCCTTGCTTAAAAAATAATTGCATCGGGAGAGCGACAGTCGTCTGGCTGCCATGACGGAAGGCGCGCGAGCTAACAGGCGACGCCGACTCGCAGCCAGAGCCTTTCAACTCGGGCGTCTCCCCGCCACCTGTAGCGTTTGAGCTGGTAGGTGGCGGTTGTGGCTGGTAGTCGATGCGTTGTGTCTGTGCGAGTCGCGCAGTGTGTGCTCCCCTTGCGAAGCCGTCCTGCGGGCCAAATGAATGAAACATGCATGTCCAGTCTGCTCCGCTCGAAGCACGCGCGCACAAACACACACGCACACACACGCACACACGCACACACACAAACGCAGTTAAACATGCAGAGCAGCCCCTAGTGGCCTTAATTTGCTGCTGCACCGTCGGTATAAAGGATCTGAGGTGCCCTTTAAAGCGCTCATGTCACTTTTTGTGCGCGTGCGTGTGTGTGCGTGTGTCTGAGAGAGAGAGAGAGAGAGAGATCCTTGTGTGTTTTAGATGAAGTATTGTTAAGATATTGGCGCTCTGCTGCTGCTTTTTTTTCTTTTTTTTTTTAGTGCAATATGGATAATTAGGACTCTATTTAGAGAGAAGGCCGGCCTAGGAAATACACAGGAGATCCTCACCTCATTAAAAATCAATTATCATAACACACGTGCCAGCGCAACACAGCCCTCATGGCCATAGCCAGCCACACTCACACACACACACACACGCACACACACGCACGCACGCACGTGTAGCAGCGCTCGGTGCGGCGTGGCGCGCAACGCAGCAATATCTTAGGATTGTTCTCCGCGAAATTCGTCGTTGGTGAGTTCTCTCTCAAGAGATTGCGCGGGCCTGATCCTCCTCTTAGCTGAGGAATCGCCAGCGCTGCAGTCCCGCTCTTACATAATAACCTCGGGATAACGCTCACACTCCCCGCTGGCCCAGGACGCTGTCAGTCACTCAGCTCCGAGTGGGTCAGCCCAGGTTGAGAGAGACATGCAGCCCGGAGCAAAATAATCTCCGCCGAAAAAGAAAAAAAAAAGCGAAACGGGGTCTCTCTTTTCGCAGGGTTTGCTCAGGAATGGATGCCTGTTGGGGAAGGTTAGGGGGGGGAATGGCTGCATTAGCCCCCCCCCCCCCCTCCCCTCTCTCTCTCCCTCGCTCACTCCGACGCTTTCTTCGCAGAAACTCACTTTCCATGTAGCTCCGAAGCTACAAGTTTGCCGGTCTGTTAAAATGTAAAGCCGCAAGTGCGCCCCAACTTCAGAACAGTGAGAGAGCCCCCGCCACCCCCCCCCCCCCCCCCGACGCTGAGGGAGGCCGACAGGACGGCGCACCGAGCTGGCTCCGCGCACCGGTGACGTCACTTCCCTCGGCAGCGTGACAGCGTAGCACATCATCGCTGTGACAGCCAGACGAGTGCGGCGAGTGGGTGGTCGCCCTGGCAACGCCAGCGCTGTCATGACCGTCTCCCTATATCCTACCTGACAGTCCCCGCTGGCTACGAGCGCGGCGCGCACTCCACAGAGCGCACGCCCACCCACGCACACACGCACGCACACGCTCACACTCAAACACGACACGGAGACGTGTGTGCGTGGCGTACTTTATCTCCGGCCGCGTCTCTTCCGCCCGGCGCGGAACGCACGGCGAGACAATGCACATGCCCACACGCCCGGGCTCCTCTGGGCATATATTATGCGATAGAGAGAGAGAGAGGAGAGCCGTCTCCCGCGGGGCAGAAGGAAACACAGCGAGGACTTAACGTAATCGCCAGAGAGAAGCCGTAAGCAGTCGGCCCTCGGAGGTGGAAGAATGCAAAGCGCTTTCTCCAAAAGTAACAGTCAGTGTGCGTATCCGCATCGCAGCGCCGCCACTCGATCTGCACGTTCAAGCCCACCCAGAGTCACCCGTTTCACGACGGGCAGTTTGACTGGAAGTACGAGCTCGGCCCAAAGTGCATGCGGAGTGGGGAAGAGGATGAGGGTGAGATGCGCGAGGGGCTGACGCGCTGTTGTCCTGTCTCCTGTTTACCGCTCCTCTGGTGGTTGGTAACAGCCATCGAGGGCACAACTGACCTGCTTTGCAGACTATTAATAGTGTGTTACAGGCCACGTTCATTGACAGCTCTGTGCGCGCGTAGCCTGTGTGTCGACCCAGTCTGATGCTCCTGCTTTGACCCAGTTTGGGACCAGTTGGCCGGGAAGGGCTGGAAATGGGTCACGTCTTGGGCTGCGGCGAACAGCGTGGGCTACCTGAGGCCCACAGGCAGACAGCACGTCCGTAGGTCGCCCGGTCCCGG
Organism: Karalla daura; assembly: GCA_029224185.1. Lineage (NCBI taxonomy): Eukaryota > Metazoa > Chordata > Actinopteri > Chaetodontiformes > Leiognathidae > Karalla > Karalla daura. Next base: position 6,241,838 of record CM055192.1, on the reverse strand, counting down.
ATGGCACACCGCTCCGGCAAACAATCATCTGTTGTTGGGTTCGAGGGTGAAGCACACAAAGGGGCCGAAAGGCTCATTCAAACTTTGGAATGACAACTATAAAGATAAGTAGAGCAGCGCATAATGTGGCAGACATAAAGGCCTGCGCATGGTCCAGTCACCCTTTGGTCACAGAGTATTTCCAATAAGTACGAGTCGAATCATGCCGCTGCCGATGTGCGTTTGAAAAGGCAGCACAACCATCACCCTGCAACCAAGCACCGCTGGCTCATGGGTGGGATTTGTTTGTTTATGGATGTTTAATAAAGAGTTCTTTGCACAGCAGAACAGCTAATGTGAAGTGCCTGGGAGATGACGTGAACTGGCTGTCGCGATGGAGATGCAGGTACCTAGAGTGAGAGCGGACTCAAGCCGCACCGGTTGGTGGGTTTACTCGATTTTCATCGTCAACACGTTCTCACCTCTCTGAATCAATGTTGATCGACGGCGTCTCCGCAGGCCTGCTCAGGCTCGCGCCAGGACTGTGCGTAACAACGAGGGCGATCGGCTGCCACTGGCAGACCAGGTGCGAGTTATGTACGTGCGTTGAGGCAGCTGTCGGGCGATGCCCCTGACTGGAGCCATGGGCGGGTTCAGGTAGAGCGTATAGACAGCACTGCCTGTTCCTGCTCAGTCGCTTACACAGACAGAAGTGTATCCATTGATCCTCATATGGGATTATCCAATTACATTTACTGCACACTCACTCCTCCACAGACCTTCACTATACACATTTCCATGCACACATTCACGAAATACACTCCCACATTGGTTCCCCATAGATAGATAGATAGATAGATAGATAGATAGATAGATAGATAGATAGATAGATAGATAGATAGATAGATAGATAGATAGATAGATAGATAGATAGATAGATAGATAGATAGATAGATAGATAGATAGATAGATAGATAGATAGATAGATAGATAGATAGATAGATAGATAGATAGATGAACATTGAAGCTGCATAAAAACTATGAAGAACACATTACACTACACTACACCTCACTAGTGCCTCCATAAGTACACCCATTCATACGTCCAAGGACAAGGACACACACACACACACACACACACACACACACACAAAAACACAATGTATTTGTGCTCTGCAAACACAAACCTCTGAACCACGACTGCAGCCACACACTGCAAGTTGTTCTTCAGGGGAACTGGTGTGGCAGATTGCATAAAATATTTTATCGGAACATTTTGTATTTTCAGTTCTGCCTGTTGCACACGTCCGTTCAGAGACAGACAGACGCAGTAGGACGTCTGGGAAACCCGCAGAATTTCCCTACAGGTGGGAAAATGCGGGGAGATTACATGTGAATGGCTATTTCAGCTGTGGCTAAGCCCGTGCTCAGCAGAGGAGGGAACCAACTCGTCGGGGAAATAATTTAGGATTAGATGGGCTGTCTAATCTCTTTATAGAGGGTGTGCCATCTCAGCAGACATACCTGCCTGCCTCTACATCCATCTCATATCTCTTAACAGACACCGGCGACTGTCTCTTTTCACATGTCATGGATAATGCGTTCAAAGACACCAGTGACAGGTGCTTCTGTGTGTTCAATTGAGACACTTTCTGTGCCTTGGGTTGTGGCTGCACATGGAGCTGCCAATACACAGTGAGTAAAATTTCGGCACGGCTGAAATTTAGTCGAATTAGTGCGAACGTGGGCTGAGAAAAAAGTCGTATAGCATTACAGAAAAGGTTTGCAGAATTCAGTGTGTGTGTGTGTGTGTGTGTGTGTGTGTGTGTGTGTGTGTGTGTGTGTGTGTGTGTGTGTGTGTGTGTGTGTGTGTGGGTGTGTGTGTGAGGGAGTTGATGAGTGGTCCTTGAGTGATGTAACCTGTTTTCTCATTACTGGTGACCTTTCGAACTGCAGGGGTCTCTCCTTCAAGTGTTACACATACAAACCCACAAAGAACAGGCTGGTCACTCGTTTGTTCTAAGTGTGTGCGTGTGTGCGTGTGTGTGTGTGTGTGTGCATGTATGCAGCTCTTGTCATGTCTCACTCATTAGGAAAACTCCTACAGGGACCTATCGGGACAAGTCCAGATGTCACTCTGCCCTTGTGAATTTGCAGTCACACACAGACACATTCACATGTTCTGACCCCAATCAGGTTCAAGCAAGTTGCTTTTAACCTCCAATTAGACCCCCAGCTGGGGGATAAAACTCTAGATGAGAGGGATCCAGAAGTCCATGTCCAAATTGTCCTTTATATCATACACCTTGTCTGATCTTTTCTTCTCTCTGCTTGCAGCCCAAATTGAAGTCATACCATGCAAAATCTGCGGAGACAAATCTTCAGGTATCCACTACGGAGTCATTACGTGCGAGGGATGTAAGGTGAGACTTGGCATGCACCACATCATGCTCATTCAGTATTCTGAGGTCAACCAGAGGCGGGTACTCACGCGCGCTGTAAACACGCATGCAGGGCTTCTTCAGACGGAGTCAGCAGAACAATGCCTCCTACTCCTGCCCCCGCCAGAGGAACTGCCTCATCGACAGAACGAACCGCAACCGCTGCCAACACTGCCGCCTACAGAAATGTCTCGCCCTAGGAATGTCCAGAGATGGTGAGACGCAGCCCCCCGCACCTGCTCAAACCATGCGTACCGCACGGGTGTACCACGGCCATTTCCCCCCACGCTGACCCTGCCCCCCGTGTCTCTGTCTCTGTCTACAGCGGTCAAGTTTGGCCGCATGTCCAAGAAGCAACGCGACAGCCTGTACGCGGAGGTGCAGAAGCACCAGGCACGGCTGCAGGAGCAGCGGCAGCAGCAGACCGGCGAGGCCGAGGCTCTGGCGCGCGTTTACTCGTCCAGCTTAACCAACGGCCTCTCCACCCTCAACCACGAGATCGGGGGGACCTACGCCAACGGCCATGTCATCGAGCTGCCCAAGGGCGGCCACGGTAACGGAGGGGGAGTCCCGGGGGGATATTACGGGATGGATTCCACCCAGCCGTCCCCAGACCAGTCGGGCTTGGACATGTCTGGCATGAAGCACATTAAGCAGGAGCCGGTGTACGACCTGACGCCAGTGCCCAACCTGTTCAGCTACGGCGGCTACCAGGACAGCCAGCTGGGACCCAACAACGTCAGCATGGGAGAGCTCGGTAAAGCCCGCACGCTTTGGCTCCAATTTTGTCACAGGGACAGAGCGGAGGGAGTCATTGTTTGAAATCTCCATGAATTATCCACATGGAAAAATTACCCATAAAGTAGTCCCGGTAGAGAGCGTGAGTCAGAGAGCTAATCTGAGAGCAGAACAGCAGATCAGACAGGCTTACACGGCGAGCTGACAACGTGTCATACTGCTGTATGTGCAGCTCAGGCTGTTAGCTAGTTAAGATTAGGTTAAAATTTAACACAAATCCAAGCAAATGTGAAATTAAGCAGCAAATGGGTAATGATAGAAAAAGCCTCCAAATAAATCAACATAAATCACGTCCCTATAATGTACGGCACAGGGTGTGCGCATACATCGGTTTAGCGCACTGCGGCCCTGTTTGTCCATCTCATGCTCACACTTGTAGCGCTTCGTAGGCAAAGGACACGAATAAACAAAGAATCTCTTCGAATCACCTCTTCCAGATCGCATCGCTCAGAATATCATCAAGTCTCACTTGGAGACGTGTCAGTACACAACGGAGGAGCTGCAGCAGCTGGCCTGGCAGACACACTCATATGAGGAGGTCAAGATGTACCAGAGCAAGGTGAGCCTTCCACACATTAGTGTTGCTACGGCGGCTTCAATGTGCAGCTACCGGGTGATTATCGACTGATATGCGGCCATGTGTTTGGTTCTAGCCCCGGGACGTGCTGTGGCAGCAGTGTGCCATCCAGATCACCCACGCCATCCAGTACGTGGTGGAGTTCGCCAAGCGCATCTCAGGGTTCATGGAACTGTGCCAGAATGACCAGATCCTCCTGCTCAAGTCCGGTGAGTGGAGCAAAGAGGCCCTGGAAGACGGGGTGCGGAGTAGGCGCGTGAGCCGCAGAATGACAACAGCGTGTGTGCGTGGTCGTTGCAGGCTGTTTGGAGGTGGTGTTGGTGCGGATGTGCAGGGCATTCAACCCTCTCAACAACACTGTGCTCTTCGAGGGGAAGTACGGAGGCATGCAGATGTTTAAAGCTCTAGGTAAGACCCTATGGCATGCATGCATTATTCATTTCCTCTCGGTATGAGTGAGGGAGGGGAGGGGGGGGGGGGGGGGGGTCATTTAATATTGAATCCCAATTAGGAACATATCAGCACACACCTGACTGGAATAAGTGTAACGAGACTCTCTGTTCCTGCTTGTCCCCGTCTGTGCCCTCTCCTCTCCCCCCAAGGTTGCGACGACTTGGTGAGCGCGGTGTTTGACTTTGCCAAGAGTTTGTGTTCGCTGCAGCTGACGGAGGAGGAGATCGCCCTGTTCTCGGCAGCTGTGCTCATTTCCACAGGTCAGTGCGCACTGCCTCACACGGTCGGAATACAGGCGAGAGCACGGCGTCTGTGCGGAGTCAGTCCGCCTCGCTGTCCAAGCAGTTAAGCCGCTGTAGTTCTACCGCGGCGTCCGCACGCTTCCGAGTCGTTTCAGAGGCAAGTCAATCACCCCGTGTCGTAGCCCCATGTACGGGACAGTGGACGTGGCCTCTGTGACCACACTCTGGCTGAAGCTCAGTTACGGTGTCGCTGAGGACCCCACACTTCCAAAACCGGCTGTTAGACCTCACCTCACCCATAGTCACGCTTCACTCTACACCTAATATAGTTATAATAGGTAGGTTACGTAAAAAGTTACCAGTCAGAAACAGGGCTGGGGTGAGATGGTGAAACTTGCTTTTGGAACTACATATGCACCATATATAAGGGATTTGCCTCTTGGAGACAACTCAACACTCATCTCTTTTTTTCCTCTCAGATCGGGCCGTGGCTAATGGAACCAAGGAAGGTCCAGAAGCTGCAAGAGAAGATCTACTTTGCTCTGCAGCACATCATGCAGAAGAACCACATGGATGAGGATGCACTGGCAAAGGTAAGCGAGTCACGAAACTATGCCACGTATCCGCAGGACCCAAGGACCCCAACTCTCGTACAAAGACCTAACCTCTAATCCCACCCCACGTCTGCCATTTGTCAGCTCACGCTTGACTCACCTCTCCCCCCTGTCTGACAGCTGATCAGCCGAATCCCGACACTGTCGGCCCTGTGCACACTCCACACCGAGGAGCTCCAGGCCTTCCAGCAGCTCCACCCGGAAACGGTGAACGTCCTCTTCCCCCCGCTCTACAAAGAACTGTTCAACCCCGACCCCAACTCTGCCATGGGCATGCCCAAGTGACTGCCGGTGGCCCGCGGGCCAGGGGCCGCGCCAGGCGAGGGTCGAGGGAGCAACGGGGCAGGGGCCACGTCTGAGCGGGCGCAGGCGGCCGCGTCGACCGCCTCATCAGCGTGGCCGCCGCATGTTCCAGAGCTCCCGGCGCCTCGTGTCTGGGCGGAGGGTGAGGAATCGTCTGCCAGAAGCCCACAGTTACCGCCAACAACACTAGGAATGTCCAGCACTTATTCCATCCCGTCCACCGATACAGTCTGAAGAATGTATATATGGGAAAAAAAATGAAAAAAGAGAGAGAGAGAGAGAGAGAGAGAGAGAACGGCCCGAGCACGACTCCCCGCCCCGCGGGGGGCCTCCTCTCGTCCCCCCGGACTGAACTGACTGACCAGAAATGTACAGACTTTAAGCCGTCTAGGAGTCATTTTAAGCTGTCGATCTTTGAGAAAAAAAAAACGGGCGAGTTAATTTGTTTTAACTTTGGAAAAAAAAAAAAACCTCTTTTGTTTGTTAGATTCTTTTGTTTTGTTTTTTTTTCCTTCACGTGGAGAAATTGTGAAGTGGGGGAGCTGGACAGGGGAGGGAACAGCGGATTTAGAGAGGCTATTGTAGATATTCTTCTAGTGCGGAGCGGATTCCAGTATTACTTCTTGTTCTGTTGAGACGAGTTAGTCCTAATTTAAATATACAGCAGCCCAGGGCGGCTGGCGATACCTTGTCTATGTGTTTTTATTTTATTTGATAGTTCCTTTGTGTACAGAATTTGTAAAGCTGAGACTTGTGAAAGAGTATTGGGTAAAACCGGGAACTGATTCGGGTTTTGTTGATATATAGAAGCCTTGTCTGGATTTTGTTCATATGTACAGAAGGCGCTGCGTCCTTCTGACGAGGAACCTATAGAATTGTAAAGAGAGCATATGAAGGATTTAAAAAGAAAATAATGGCTACTACTTTTCAAGGTGAAGATATATACAGAAATATTCTATTTTGCGAGTGAAAGGATCTGGCGGGTTTGCCGTCCTACCAATCATGTTTTTTCTTGCTGCAATAATCACGTCCAACAAAAGCGCTGGACTGCTTCGAACAATCAACCAGAAACAACCAATCAGAAACTAGGACCTCACTATGAACCACACCTCTTACAGAATTCCCCTCACCCCTTGCCCCCCCCCCCCCCCCCCCCCCATCGACCCCTTGAGTATCAGGGCCCTTGACGTCGCAACTATTTGGCGAACGGATGGATAGAAATCCCACAAAAAGTGCAGCAAGCGCGCAGGTTGCCAGTGTCCTAAAGCCTGCACGCGTGTTGTACGCCCCCCCCCACCCCCCAGCCCCTTCCCCCCTCCCCCGCCCCTATTTGCACAACGCAGTCCGTGGGACGCCGGCCTCTCTCGCGGGCTGCGCGTACGGAGGGACCCTTTCCTCCGAAGAGCAATAACTTTCACGCTGCCTCCCTCTGATCTCGCGCGTCCCCCCTCTCCGTCTTCGTCCCCTCGCGGCGGGCCGGCAGGTTTACCCAGAATGCACTGCATCCCACTCCGAACCGGTGGTCTTCGGACGCCCAGTTCGCACAGACGATGCTGTGACAGACAATCGATTCTTTCCTCCCCCCTCCCCCCTTTTTTTTTTCGTCCATCGTTCCCAGAATGATTAGCACTTGCGCTGATGAGCGTTTGGCCACTGTGTAGACGCTGCTCGCCGATTAGAAAGCCTGCGCGCGTCACTTTTGCAGAGAGAGACTTTTCAGGAGCCAGAGGGCGTGACGCGCACACAATCACAGCACACAACTACACTACTGGTTTGACTTTAACTCTGCTCTGACTTTAACCTCCACAACTGGGGGACTCTTACCGTGCACTACAACTACAGCTTTCGCTCGATCGAGGGTGTTTGCTGCGCAGTGGCGAAATGTTCAGCTCCAGCTGTGGCCGGCATAAAGAAACACTTGAACCATTTTCCAACCTGTGTCACATCCGCCCCATCCACGGGATCCTTCCTTTGACCCCCCTGACCCCTGACCCCCCCCGCCCCCCAGCCCTCCCCTCCCCGATCAGAGGCCAGTGGCTCTTAAGACAATCACTTGCTCGTAAAGGCTCGATGCACTACACAGCATCTCTCAGGGAGCTGCTCTTTTTCTGACTTTGCATGAAAAGAGGGTTTAATATTTTTGCAAATTTACAAAAAAAAGGAAAACATTTAATTATGAAAGAATAACTTTCTAGGGTGAACGTGGCACGCGCTGCCGGACGTGCGCAGGCAACGGGGTCTGCCCAGACAAGGCTTTGATGAGTGTGCGTCTGCGTGTGCGTGCGTGCGCCTGTGCGCGTGTGTGTGTGTGTGTGTGTGCGTGTACAGAGCGTAAATTCACTGTCCAAACGTCTTTGGGAGCCCAGACCGTGTGACAAGCATATGCTGCGTAGCACAAGGCGAAGGCAAGCAAACAGTCCTATATAGAGATATACGCTACATTCATCAGTGTGCTCTTGCCACCACTGTGCACTCATGTTTACCGCTCGCTCTGCTGCTCCTCCTTGCGGGCCAGTGAGGGACGTCCAGCAGCACGCTGTGAATGGAGCGCCGTCGCAAACACCCCCCCCGGGATGAGGGGGGGGGGCAGTGAATTCCGGCTCTGCGTATGACGTTTTTACGTGTTTCTTTTTGTTTTGACTTCCCCTTGTTAGACTGTGAATCAGAGGGTGGGACGGGGGGTAACGAGAGGGGGGGGGACGTGCTGTCGATGAGGCGAGTGGCAACGCAACACTGTAAGTAAGAAAACTGTAGCAATAAGAACCGGAGGCATTTACTACTGTCATGTTTGCATTGTAAGATTATTTTTTATTTTATTACTATTTACTATTATTATTGTTCTTATTATGACTACTATTCTTCTATTACTATTAGCCTATTGTTGTTCTGTTCTACTTGCATGACGTTTCATTGCAATGAAACATTCGGGGCTTATTTGTGTTTTCTCTTCTCATGGTATTGTGAGTTTCGAGGGGGGGGGGGGTTGGGGGGGGCTATTGGCAGGGTGGGCGGCGGGTTTTTGGGCAAAGTCCACATCGATTCAGTCAGTTCAAAGCTAATCCTCTTCTTTTTTTTCCACAAGCTGAAAGAATTTTTAAATAAAATGCTCTTATTTATACACAACCAATTTAAAATCTGTTGTTGGATTTGAATTTGTTTTTGTTTTGTTTTTTTTTGTTTTTTCTTCTCCTTCTCCTCCTCCTCCTCCTCCTCCTCCTCCCCTTCCTCCTCAACCTTTGAATGTGTGAGTTGATGATGGGACCGGTCAGCGAGCAGCCCTCTCTGAACTGGCCTTGTGGAATGGGACGAGAGACCCCTTAACCTGTGGCGGGGGGGGGGGGGGGGGGGGGGGGGGGGGGGGGGGGGGGGGTTATCATCTATTCTGAATGTTATGGAGCAGCCTGTGACGCGTCATGCGCCTTTTACGACTCCATCAACACGGACCGACGCCGCAAAACAAACAAAAAAACAAGACACAAACTGCGCAAACGTCTTTAATGCGCCGGGTTTGAAATGCATTTCCTACACTTCGTCAAACACACCCCGCCCAGACCTCCTCCCCCTCCTCTCCTCCTGAGGAAACCCGTTGTGTGTGTGCGCGTGAGAGCGAGAGAGAGAGAGAGAGAGAGAAACCGAGAGAATGAGACGATGTTTACCAATGCTTTGTAGACCTTCTCGATGCACTGCACGTGCGTGCAATTGGGGCGGCGTT